>CM045894.1:7472500-7622500 GCA_025169545.1 Anguilla japonica
GTTTGACTTTCCCCCTCGCTCCCAAACACAACCCCCAACCCCCCATCCATCCCCCCCCCCCCCCCTCCCCGTTTCATGGGCAGCAGGGGGAGAGGGTCCCGGTGTGGTTGGGGGGGGCAGGGCTGGCTGAAGTCGGCACGAGCTGCAGCGAATCAGGGGCTAGGCTGTCATTTCTTAACTCCTCCCACAGGTTACCTGTGAAACAGACAAGGAAGAATATTGTTAAGGTTTTAAAATGCATCTGGAGGGGTACTTTAAACGGTCACTGTGCAGTCACGGATAGGGTGTGTCAGTGCGTAGTTCAGACAGTCTCTGTGCAGAATAGAGTGTGTCAGTGTATAGTTCAGACACAGTCTCTGCAGGATAGAGTGTGTAGTTCAGACACGGTCTCTGTGCAGGATAGAGTGTGTCAGTGCGTAGTTCAGTGTGTAGTCTCTGTTTGTTTACACACCCTACAGCTATAGGTCGGTGAGCGTGGGGTTGAGGGTGTCAGTGTGTAGTTCAGTGCGTAGCCTCTGTGCGTTTACACACCCTGCAGCTGCAGGTCAGTGAGCGTGGGGTTGAGGGTGTCAGTGCGTAGTTCAGTGTGTAGTCTCTGTTTGTTTACACACCCTGCAGCTGCAGGTCGGTGAGCGTGGGGTTGAGGGTGTCAGTGTGTAGTTCAGTGCGTAGTCTCTGTGCGTTTACACACCCTGCAGCTGCAGGTCGGTGAGCGTGGGGTTGAGGGTGTCAGTGTGTAGTTCAGTACGTAGTCTCTGTGCGTTTATGCACCCTGCAGCTGCCAGTCGGTGAGCGTGGGGTTGAGGGTGTCAGTGTGTAGTTCAGCGCGTAGTCTCTGTGCGTTTACGCACCCTGCCGGTGAGCGTGGGGTTGAGGGTGTCAGTGTGTAGTTCAGTGCGTAGTCTCTGTGCGTTTACGCACCCTGCAACTGCAGATCGGTGAGAGTGGGGTTGAGGGTGTCGATGTCGCTGCAGGGCTCCCCGTCCATCAGCAGCTCCTGCATAGTTCTGGGGCGGCAGTGGTGAGCCTGCAGGGCGGCGCTGTAGAGCGGGGTCTGAGCGGCCAGCGGCGACTCCAGGGCGCCTCCTGCCTCCTGCGGAATCCCAGAGGAGGGGTACGAGAAGGGGGGCGGGGCTTGGCTTTGGTGGGAGTGGCCAAAGGCGTAACCCGGGGCCCCCGGCTGGGAGTGGCCGAAGGAGGGGGGCGGGTCAAAGCTGGCCCTGCCTCGTGGGGGCGGAGTCTGCCCTGGGGTGGCAAGGTGGGCGGGGCCTTGGAGGTGGCTGGGGCAGGCGAAGTGGGAGGGGACAGGTCTCAGGCCGTCAGTGTGCTCCCCCAGCAGCCGACCAAGTTCCTCTGCAGGGAAGACAGGCACACAGAGACAAATCAGCTCACTGAATCTGCTAAATACAAGAGCACAGCTGACTGAATCTGCTAAATACAAGAGCACAGCTGACTGAATCTGCTAAATACAAGAGTACAGCTGACTGAATCTGCTAAATACAAGAGTACAGCTGACTGAATCTGCTAAATACAAGAGTACAGCTGACTGAATCTGCTAAATACAAGAGTACAGCTGACTGAATCTGCTGAATACAAGAGTACAGCTAACTGAATCTGCTAAATACAAGAGTACAGCTCATTGAATCTGCTAATACTCACCCGGCCAGTGTGCTGTACTCACCTGGGCGGGCTGTACTAACCTAGTTGGACCGTACTCACCAGGCTGGGTCGTACTCTCCTATGTGCTGTACTAACCTGGGCAGGCTCTACTAACCTGGCCGGGCCATACTCTCCTGTGTGCAGTACTAACCTGGCCAGGCTGTGTATTAACCTGTGTGCAGTACTAACCTGGCCTGTGTGCTGTACTTACCTGGCCGGGCCGTACTCACCTGGCCTGTGTGCCATACTAACCTGGCCTGCGTGCAGTACTAACCTGGCCAAGCCGTACTAACCTGTGTGCAGTACTAACCTGGCCGGGCCATACTCACCTTTGTGCTGTACTAACCTGGCCTGTGGGCCGTACTCACCTGGGCAGGCCATGCTAACCTGGCCTGTGTGCAGTACTAACCTGGCCTGTGTGCTGTACTAACCTGGCTGGGCCATACTAACCTGGCCTGTATGCAGTACTGACCCGGCCAGGCTGTACTCACCTGGCCTGTGTGCCATACTAACCTGGTCTGCGTGCAGTGCTGTACTACCCTGACCAGGCTGTATTTACCTAGCCTGTGTGCTGTATTAACCAGGCCGGGTCGTACTCTCCTGTGTTCTGTACTAATCTGGGTGGGCCATACTCACCTGGCTGGGCTGTACTCACCTGGCCTGTGTGTGTACTCACCAGGCTTGGTCCTACTCTCCTATGTGCAGTACTAACCTGGCCGGGCCGTACTAACCTGGCCTGTGTGCTGTACTAACCTGGCCGGGCTGTACTCTCCTGTGTGCTGTACTAACCTGGCTGGGCTGTACTCACCTGTGTGCTGTACTAACCTGGCCGGGTCGTACTAACCTGGCCGGGTCGTACTCTCCTGGCCTGTGTGCTGTACTAACCTGGCCGGGCCGTACTCTCCTGTGTGCAGTACTAACCAGGCCGGGTCGTACTAACCTGGCCGGGTCGTACTAACCTGGCCGGGCCGTACTCTCCTGTATGCTGTACTAACCTGGCCGGGCCGTACACTCCTGTGTGCTGTACTAACCAGGCCGGGTCGTACTAACCTGGCCGGGTCGTACTAACCTGGCCGGGCCGTACTCTCCTGTATGCTGTACTAACCTGGCCGGGTCGTACTAACCTGGCCAGGCCGTACTCTCCTGTATGCTGTACTCACCTGGCCGGGCCGTACTAACCTGGCCGGGCCGTACTCTCCTGTGTGCTGTACTAACCTGGCCGGGCCGTACTAACCTGGCCGGGCCGTACTCTCCTGTGTGCTGTACTAACCTGGTCGGGCCGTACTCACCTGGCCGGGTCGTACTAACCTGGCCGGGCTGTACTCACCTGGCCGGGCCGTACTCTCCTGTGTGCTGTACTAACCTGGCCGGGCCGTACTCACCAGGCCGGGCTGTACTAACCTGGCCGGGCCGTACTCTCCTGTGTGCTGTACTAACCTGTGTGCTGTACTAACCTGGCCGGGCCGTACTCACCTGGCCGGGCTGTACTAACCTGGCCGGGCCGTACTAACCTGGCCGGGCCGTACTAACCTGTGTGCTGTACTAACCTGGGTGCTGTACTCACCAGGCTGGGTCGTACTCTCCTGTGTGCCGTACTAACCTGGCCTGTGTGCTGTACTAACCTGGCCGGGCCATGCTCTTGCGCACGGTTAGCGGGTCTTTGCGGCGCCACTTGTGCAGCTCCTCCTGCATCTTCTCCACGCGGGCGGGGTTCAGCGCCCACAGGCAGCCCTTCCGCGAGGCCCCGCCCCCGGCCCCGCCCCCGCTCCGGTTCTCCACCTTCTCAAAGCACTTGTTCAGAGACAAGTTGTGGCGGACCGAGTTCTTCCAGCCATCAGGGGCAGTCTGTGAGCCAATGAGAAAACAGGACGTGTACTTGATTCAGTTAAATGCGATGATATCAGCTTGGCCTTTCATATGGCACTTTAAGCTGCATTTTCTCCCACAGTGCCTTGCAGCCCCTGGCCGGCCGCCTGGAAGGAGAAACAGAGATGAAAGTGCAGAGAAAGCGTCAGGGGGCTGCAAAGGAGTGTCAGCACCAATCAGGACCATTCATCCATCCATTATCTATACCCACTTATCCTGGGCAGAGTCGTGGGGGGTGCTGGAGGCTATCCCAGCGTGCATTGGGTAAGAGGCAGGAATGCACTCACCATTTACTCACACACTCATACCTATGGGCAATTTAGAGTCTCCAATCGGCCTACTTGCATGTCTTTGGACTGTGGGAGGAAACCCACATGGACACAGGGAAAGGCCAGGCTGCATTCGAAACCCAGGACCACCGTGCCACGTGGGGTGATGGGTCTGCGTGTCAATTTCTGAGAAAGCGACTGCAGTTTCACAATGTCGGCGGTTTCTATAGTGAGATGAGATATAATTAAGGTTAAGCAATTAAATGTTATTTATATCATGTGCAGTGGTGGCATGATGAGTCATGTTAATGAATTCTCAGATTTTTTTATGGTAGTTCTCCTCCCGGACCACGCCTTCCCTCCCGGGTGCCAGTGCCTCGTATTTCAGATGTTTGGAGGGCGGCCATGTCCCAGGACATGCCGGGCGAGGGAACACCTGCCCGCCCTGCATGCGAGCGCCAGCAGCTGCTCCCAGCGAAGAAAGGTTCCATTCACAAAGGTTACCGTAACAACCTGCTCGGCTTTGATCAGACAGACACCTGCCGTTGTTCTCCTCAGTTACACTCGGCAGCTGGGTGTCTCCGTGACGGTGTCTGGCTCACGCTCGGACCATGAGAAAACTTTAATCCGCTCATTAAAAACCAATGTACAGTCATGTAGGAAGGTTTCATTTGCTCTAATCCGGCCTCTTCATTTTCAGATATATTGACTGTAATTTGGTCATCCAGCCATAAGGTGGCGACATAGCCCCCTCACCTGCCACCTGTTGAGCTTTAACAATCCTTCTAACACTATTATCTTTATTAGACAATTAATGTGGAATCAAAATGGGTAGGTAATGGGATTGTGTAGCCAATCCGATACATGGTGAATGATTAGGTGAGCATACATGAACAGTCTTGCGGTACTTTGACAAGAATACTGAAATTAACACCGCAACTATTTTAAAAAAAGGTCCAGGGATCTTGACACCAGTGATTGTCCGTTTTACGTCTTGTCCATAGACATTGCTAGACTATCTCTAGATTTCCCTGGGCAGGTGACACATTATGTGTGAGGCAGCTGTACCATAAAGAGGGGACAATGGAAGCTCTACTCTTCATGCTAGTCATTCTGAGGTCATCAAAACCTCTGTTTTGGAGCTTTTTTTTCTTTTGGTGACATATCTAAATGTATATTTTGAACCTCAGACAATTAAATCCCAGCAGATTCCAACTGCCACCTCACATAACACACCTGCCTGTGACCTCACAGCCCCTGCTTGTCTGCCTGTGCGGAACCCCTGCCTGTGTTACACTGCCTGTGCCAGACCCCTGCCTGTGCTACACTCCCTGTGCCAGACCCCAGCCTGTGCTACACTGCCTGTGCTACTCTGTCTGTGCCAGACCCCAGCCTGTGCTATGCTGCCTGTGCTACTCTGTCTGTGCTAGACCCCTGCCTGTGCAGAGCGAGCTGCCACGCAGCAGCTGCGCACTCTCGCCTGGTCGCAGTGGACACAGAGTCAAGCCTTAACGGGTCTCGCCAGCGGCAGCACAGGTCTGTCGTTTGGCACAGAGCCCTGCTGGCACTGAGCTGAGCATTAATCATCCTGGAGCTGTGTCTCCCTCTTTCTCTCTCTCTCTCTCTCTCACACACACACACACACACACCATACACACCATATACACACACACACACACACACACACACACACTCACACACATACACACACCATACACACCATACACACACACATACACACACACATGCCATACACATGCCATACACACACACATACACCATACACACCATACACACACACACACACACACCATACACACCATACACACACACATACACACACACACACCATACACACCATACACACACACACATGCCATACACACACACACATACACACACACTCACACACCATACACACACACATACACACACACATGCCATACACACACACACACACACACACACACACACACAAATTTATTGCTATACTTGTGAGGACTTCCCATTGACTACATTCATTCCGTAACATCTAACCCTAAACCTAATCCTAAACCTAACCCCAACCACTACATGCCTAACCTTAACCCTAACCTTAACCTAATTGTAACCCTAACCCTAACCTTAAGTCCTAACCCTAAAACAGCCTCTTGAACTTGTGGGGACCAGCAAAGGTCCCCACCTTCCGTAATTTTTCTTATCGTTCTATCCTTGTGGGGACATTTTGTTCTCACAAAGATAGTAATACATGTCCACACCATACATACCACACACACACACACACACCATACACGCCATACACATACACACACACACACCATACACGCCATACACACACACACACACACACACCCATACACGCCATACACGCACACACACACACACACACCATACACGCCATACACACACACACACATGCACACACCATACATGCCGTACACACACACACACACCATACACGCCATACACATACACACACTCACACCACACGCACGCACATACACAGACATGCTTATACGCACACATGTATACACACGCATATACACACCGACACACACACACACACTCTCACAAACTAATAGGGATGATGTTCCCTCAGCACAAAAAACAAACCATATATAACATAACAAAACAAAATAACATAATGATGAGAACAGGCCATTCAGCCCAACAATGCTCACCATTTTCCTAACTGTGCCTAGTAATCTAATTACCTACAGATTACATGGTATCTAACACCATATCAAGCCTGGTCTTGAAAATCTCAATAGTTTCTGCCTCTACTACATGACCTGGCAGGCTATTCCACACATTGACCACTCTGTGTGAAAAGATTATTCCTATTGTCTGTACAGAATGTCCCCTCATTGTAGTAAGGGAACTCAACCTGAAGAATCTCTTGTAGTTCACTTTGTTGATCGCTTTTATGAATTTAAAAGCCTCAATCAAATCACCCCTAAGTCTCACTTTTACTAAGTTTGGAGAGACTAGGATCTTAAGTCTTTCCTCATAGCTTTTATCTTTCATATCAGGAATCAATTTGGTTGCTCTTCTTTGAACTTTTTCCAGAGCCACGACACATGTACACACAGGCCATCAGGCCAAAAGAGAAAGGCTTGCACAGACCATGGAGAGTAAAAACAGTATTTTCAGTATGATTATAGTTACTGCACTGCGACTAATGCAGCTGACAGCTATACAAACCCAACACAAACCCAGCACAAACCCAACACAAACCCAGCACAAACCAAACAGACACCCAGCACAAACCCAACACAAACCCAGCACAAACCTAACACAAACCCAACACAAACCCAGCACAAACCCAACACAAACCCAACACAAGCCCAGCACAGACCCAGCGCAAACCCAACACAAACCCAGCATAAACCCGACACAAACCCAGCACAAACCCAACACAAACCCAACAGAAACAGGACCAGAGTGTCCGTCGTGGCCAGGAAAGGATGCCTCCAGTTACTATGAAGTGAGGAGAGAGCATAAGAGAGGAGTTGAGGAGGAGAAGAGTGGAGGAGAGGAGAGGAGAGGAGGAGAGGAGCGCTCCTCCCATCCTACACAGGGGTACAGAGGAGGGCAGGAAAAGAGAAGAGGTAAGAGGAGAGGAGATGAGCGGGGAGCGGAAGAAGAGAAGTGAGGAGCCACGCGCACTGACCTTGAAGTAGGGGAAGTGCTCGGTCATGAAGCCGTAGATCTCGCTGACGGGCAGGCTGCCCGTCCGGCTGCTCCGCAGCGCCATGAAGATGAGGATGCTGCGGAGAGACGAAGGCTTTGGTCACGCCACTCGCCCCGCGTCGCGGGACGCTCAGCTTTCGCAACGTCGGACAGACGCGCTCGCGAACCCCGACTATTCTCTGCACTTTCAACTCTGTATCTCCTTTCAGGTGGCCAGCCAGGGGCTGCAAGGCACTGTGGGACTTAAAGTGCCATATAAAAGGCTGTGCTGTTATCATCGCATTTAACTGAATCAAGTGCAATGGACAAATAGAGAGAGGATGGAAGGCACTGAGCACAGCTTACGGGATGTTTACAAGCCTGTGTTCCGTGATGAGATGTCTAGAGATTCACAGAATGCTGGGATAGGCTATAGGCATAGTCATTGTACATCCAATGTCAGTTAAACCACCGTAAATTGTCAAAGTTTAGGAATGAACCTCCGTGAGTCTCTGGAACTCCGTTTCCCAGAGTGCTTTTCACCTTCAATAAACCCAAGTATAATATCGCCTGAAATTAGACTATGTACCTGCTGTCAAATGTCAGTTCTCTCTTTGTAATCAGAGGCTATTGGCTTGCAAGTGCTGTTATAATCTTCAGCTATGGCCAAGGGATTTTTCATACCTAGTTCATTTTACTGTTTAGTGTGACCACGTTTACTTGTAGGAGTAGATGGGTTTGGGGGTAGAGTGTGAGTAGGTTTGCAGAAGAATGTTTACCTGTAAGAGTATATGGGTTTGGGTGTAGAGTGTATGTAGGTTTGTGTGAGCATGTTTACCTGTAGAAGTAGATGGGTTTGGGGTAGAGTGTGTGTAGGTTTGTGTGAGCATGTTTACCTGTAGGAGTAGATGGGTTTGGGGTACAGTGAGTGTATTGGGGTGCTGTCCTGAGGGCTCTGTTGGGGGAGGCACTGTAAACTGTAGCCAGGACTGTCCAACTGCTGAAAACATACCTGCTGGAAACTGAGAGATAATGGACATTATATACACACACACACACACACACACACACACACAGACACATACACACATACACACATACACACACACACACACACACACACACACACACATACACACATACACACACAGACACATACACACATACACACACAGACATGAACACACACACACACAAACACACGCACTCACACACACACACACATACACACATACACACACACACACACACACACACATATACACACACACACACACATACACACATACACACATACACACACACACACACACACACACACACATATACACACACACACACACACATACACACATACACACACACACACACACACATACACACATACACACACACACACACACACATATACACACACACACACACACATACACACATACACACACACATACACACACAGACATGAACACACACACACACACACACAAACACACACACACATACACATACACACACACACACACACACACACACACATACACACACACAGACATGCACACACACACACACACATACACACACACACACATACAAATCAGCCATTCAGTGCAAATTCTTCTTTTCAATGTCAGACAATAATGCAGACTACAGTTTATAATATAATAACAGAAAAAATAATATTTAACAGAAAATTACAGAAAAGCCTCCACCACCACATAATATCACATCTGTCAGTATTTGTCCACTCTTTCTTTTCTGCACCCTACTCCCATTTTTAAGTCTTCCATCCTTCCAATCAACAAACAAGTTACAGCTGTGTCCTCCCACCAAAAGTTGTTACCAAAAGTGTCAATGACGTTATGTTAGAATCCTTTTCCTTCAAAAGTGACTCTATTCAAACAAACAACTACCCAAACACACCTAGGCTGCCCTGCAGATTTCTTTGTCATGCGCATCTAAAACAGCATTCCAAAACACGTCGGTGTTTTTTTGCTACATGTTTATTTTTCCGCGGATAATCACCCCCCTTTTTGCTAGCCAAAACAAATTTGTCTTTTTCTGGGCCTAAGCACAATCAGGTTTGGCTTTGGTTTTGAGGTCATGTTCGAGCTTCATAGCACTAATGATTTTGGCAATGCATTGCACACACTCATAAAAGTATGGCTCTCTTTGATTTGAACAGTGCCAAAACATGCTGTCATTATTGTTGTACATTGTACATTTTGATCCTGGCATCCAGTGTTGATTATTTGTTTCCCGATTGGCTTATACAGTGAGCTCCATAATGTTTGACACAAATACATATTTTTATGATTTCTGAGCTCACCGGTGTTCCCTTTCTTCTCAATGATGTTCCAAACAGTTGGTTTTGGTAAGCCAAAGGTTTGGCAAATGTCTCTGACTCTTTTTTTTCTTATTTCTCAGCCTCATAATGGCTTCCCTGGCTTTCAGTGGCATAGCTCTGGTTCTCATGCTGACAAAGGGCAGTAACAGACTCCAAATGCAATAAAAAGGCTGGAATCAGCAGTAACAGAATCAGCGGTAACAGACTCCAAATGCAATAAAAAGGCTGGAATCAAAACTAGATACTGAAAGCCCTCTTATACTTGCACCAAGGAAGCAAATGAACACACCTGACTAATCAGAAATACCTGTGACGCCATTTGTCCCAACATTATCATGCCCTAAATAAAAGCTGAGTATGTGCCCTTTAACCATATGCAAATTGTTTGATTACAAATCTTAAACTGTGAGGAGTACAAAGCCAAATCAAGAAAAAATGTCTATGTCCCAAGCATTATGGAGCTCACAGTATGTGTTTTTTTTAACAGAGTTTTAACACACTACAGAGAGAGATGTCACTCCCAAGAACAGGCCTCCCAGCCTCATCTTACCTGCTGCAAGGAATGCTGGGAAGTGTAGGCACCGTGGATGTGGGAATGGCTTTCTGGGTATTTCGGCTGTGCTCCCTAGGGCAGATGAAGGAATCGTGTTGTAAGGGTGGCGTACATTATAAGACTTTTCTCGCTCGTTGCAATGTCGAAAGTTTGGATGCCCTCTCACACTTAGAAAGGTTCAGATTGTGACAACCAATCTGGTGACAGCATAGACTATACAAGCTCCTGTCCAGATCAGATATCGCCACAGTCGGCAAAGCACTGCGGGCAAAATGTCCACCTCCTGATTGGTCAACGGGAATTGAAACACAGATTTGGCTCACATGACCTCTCACACCTGACAAATTCAAACCAACTGTGTCAAATTTTTTTTTGATACGTCAACCCGTTGGATCGGTTTGGAATGGTCTCTCATACCTTCCGAGTTTAAGACTTTCTTATGATTTGGTCCCAATCTGAAAAAAAAATGATCGAGAGGCCATAACTCGTATAATGTCCCCCCCCCCCCCCTTTGGACTACTGCATCAGTCTCTCTCTGTCTGTACTTCTGTCAGTCTGTCTGTCTACCAGAGCTGAATCCAGAATGGACTGACTGCTTCAAGATGCATCTAATGATAAAGAACAACACCCACCACCACCCCCCCCCCCGGCACATGCTGGTTCCTACCCTTCCTCTGGAGGGCCGTATACATTCCCTGTATGGGTCCCAGGCTCTCTGCTGCCCCCCTTGGTCGGGGTGGGTATGTGTAGCTGGGAGTGATTCGGGTTGATCCATTCCCTGGAAGCACACAGGGTGGGGTGGGTGGGGTGAGGGGCGGGGCTGGGGCTGGGGGTAGGGGGGCGGGAGGCGAGGTTTTGCCCCGTCGCTGTACTGCCGTTGGTACGGGTGGAAGTGCCCCCTTCCCTCGTCCGCGGTTGCCCCGTCCGCACTGTGTCTCCGGCCCCTCTCCTCAGGACTGTCCTTCGGCCTGTGGGGGGCGCTGTCTCTCACGGGGAACGCGGCTGATCCCTCCCTGATGCCGGTCTTCACATGCTGTCGAAAACAGCGTTCAACAGCAGTTTATTGAACAGCTGGTTATTAAACAGAGATCCACAATTACCCCGGAGTCTCTGTGGTACTACACCAGTGGTCTCCAACCCTGGTCCTGGAGAGCTACAGGGTCTGCTGGTTTATGTTTTCACCTTAAAATCAGCAGCCAATTGAGACCCAAGTTGAGGTAACTGTGTAATCAACTTCTCTAATTGATTCATGAAGTGCAGAGTCACTATGAAAACCAGCAGACCCTGTAGCTCTCCAGGACCAGGGTTGAAGACCATTGTACTACACACATCGACTCTGCTCGAACGCAGATTTTAATGTGTTCTGTAATGTTATGAATACGAGGCAGAAGGCAGGCAGCATGTGTCTGAATACCATGTGCGTCTCCAGGGAAACCATGAAACCGCACCCACCACAGGGTCCAAATGACCAATATAGTACTAGGGGTTTATTTGGGATTCCAAGAAGAAATCAGGCTTAAAATCAGTTGTCTTTCAGAGGTTTTGTACAGTGCAAACTACTCGTTTAGGAAGTATGCTGCTTGCTGATGTAGGCATTTGAGATTCAACATGTCAAATCTTGAGTTAAAGACAAGGCAGTTCTCTCAGGCAGTACATAACTTGTCATTCATCTATTAACTGATGTGAACTTGTGTTGTCTTTACTCAATAACATTCAGAGATTTTTCAATGAAACGCCACACTCTTGTCTGCTCTGTCTGTATTGACCTAAAGTGAGCATTATGCAAGACATTATGTGTGGCATTTTGCAAGGTGAGTGTAAACTACATCGTCGAGCGCAGAGTCTTTGAACGAGTGTCAACTTTGTTGTTTGAGCAGAGTGTCTGTCTCCTGCTGTTTTTTTCTCTCTCCACAGAATCCATGAAAGCAGAATATCTGCAGTATACATGCCCTAAAGGCACGTAGGTCATATTTATTTGATTAAGAGATTTGCTGTGACACATCTGATCACCGGGAGCCATAATTAATTAATCCTGCCGAAGACATGATTAATGACAGGACGAGGCTCCAGGGGTATGTTCCCTGAAAAGACACTCCGAACCCAGGTTCGTGTCCTCTCCTAACACGCAGACCAGGGAGCAGCTGTTCAGGAATGGGGGAGGGTTTCCTGAACACCGCCTAGTGCTGTCAATCACCATGACTCACCGGGGCCAATCAAGTCAGTGCCCTCCATAGTGAAAGATCTACACCGACAGAAACCACCGAGTCTCCGATAACAGAACGTGGGGTTCCGGAACTTTCCCCGCGCTCCCTGTTGTGGTCTGACGCGGCGTAGCTGAAGGGGCAGGTGTTGTACCTGTGAGGGTTCCATCTGCAAAGGGGGTGACACCTGGGGCTCAGAGTCCACCTGGGGGGGCATGGGCGGGGTCCGGCTGGCCCCAGGAGAGACGGGGGGGCCCGAGGGCTCCGCGGACATGGTGCGCAACTCCGCGCCTGGAAGAGAGGGGGGGTCCCGCACAGGGGGTCCCACAGATGTTGGATGATCAACCGCAGCACCTGTAATGATTGAGTAGTTCAGTTCAGTTCATCTGGTTTTGGGCATATTTCACCTTAAAATCCGATCCAAAGCGCATCCCCCCAGACTCTCCCCACAGTGTCGGGGGGTGTTGGGGTGGGAGGGGGGGGGGGGGGGGGGGGGGGGGGGGGGCAAGCAGTCTTGCCTGTTCACCACTCATGATACTGTTACCCTGAAGCTCACTGCAATCTGCTGAAAACCATGACGATGAAGTCATCTTAACACCTGAGCCGGAGGTGACCCGTGTGTGTGTTTGAGAAAGAGAAAGAGAGGAAGAGAGAGTACGTGTTGGGATGTGTGTGTGAGAGAGAGAGAGAGAGAGAGAGAGAGAAAGAGAGAGAGAGAGAAAGAAAAACAGAGAGCATGTAACAGAGGTCTTCATTGGTCTCCTGAAACTCAAATACTGGCACCCGATCTGGGCAGGTCAGAGTCTAAAATTCACAGCTTTTTCCTGGGTGTGGGTTGGGTCGGTTACGCTTGCTAAAGCATGGCTGGGTAAACTGGATAGCCTTCTCGGGCCTGTATGAAATGATGTGCTAGCACATGGCATGCTACATCTCCCACCTTGCTTGTGTGCAGCAAGACGTCTCTTTCATAAGTCAGCTGACACACCCATTTCTTACCTTCAGAATTCCAGGACTAGTGAGATACTGTTGGGGAAATGTGTTGTGACCAACAATGTCAGCTGATGGATTAATCACAGTTGGTTAATTATAGTACCACCAACAATGTCCCAGAGTTAGCCTCCAACGTTGCCCACAATATACACTCAGTGGCCACTTTATATGGTACACCTGGTCACAAATGGCCTGTCGCAACAAATCATGTGACTGCGGGGAAATATAAAAAAGCATGCAGACACAGTGAAGAGGTTTAGTTGCTGATCAACCAAATATTAGAATGGGCAAGACACATGATCTAAGTGACTTTGATTGGTGTGGTTGTTGGTGCCAGATGTGATGGTTCCAGCATTTCAGAAAGAACTTTCCTCCTGCAATTTGCATGCAGACAGTCAATAGAGTTTAGAGAGAATGGTGCGAAAAACAGAAAAAGCACCTAGTGAGAGGCAGTTCTGTGGGCACCTTGCTAAAGAGAGAGGTCAGAGGAGAATGGGCAGACTCAAGCTGACAGAAAGGCTACAAATGCTCAAAAAGCAGCTGTTTAGCACAGTGGTTGGGCTACAGCAGCAGAAGACCATGCCAGGTTCCACTCATGTCAACTAAGAACAGGAAGATGGGGCTACAATGGGTATGTGATCACCAATACCTGATGATTGAAGATCAGCTGGTCTGACAAAGCTCGATTTCTGCTGCTATGCTGATGGCAGGGTGAGAACTTGACGTTAACAGCATGAATCCATGGGTGCAGCCTGCCTCAACTGTGCAGCCTGGTGGCAGTGGTGTAATGGTATGGGGGAAGGTTTCCTTCACGCACATTAGATCCCTTAATACCAATTTCAGCATCATCTGAATGCCACAGCAGGTCTAAACGTTGCTGCTGACCACGTGCATCCCTTTATGACCACAGTCCACCGTTCTTCAAATGGACACCTCCAGCGGGATAGTGCACCATGTCACAAAGCACACATCACCTCAAGCTGATTCCAGGACAAGAAGGCACTTTCAGTTTACTGCAGTGGCCTGCACAGTCCTGCATGATGCCATTGAGTTAGCATGAACAGAAGTATGTAAGGAATGTTTCCAGCACTGGATGGCAAAATGGGGTCCTGCCCAGTATTAGATAGTTGTGCCAAATAAAGTGGCCTTTGAGTGTACTGGATCAACTTGGGCACATCTGTAGGCCTCTATAGATGTGTATAATGCTATAACTACAGTACAGATGTGTATAATGGTATAGCCCCTGTATAGATGGGTATAATCAAGATGAGTCCTGGAACATCTTAATGCTCAAAGATCTTCAGCCACCTGACAGTTTCCCCCAAAGCTTCACTGAAAATGTCTGCAGTTTCACCGAAGGCGAGGAAACTCTAAACTACGATGACACGTCCCCCTGGGTGCGATGTGCGTTTGAGGTGCGACGTGCGTGCTGAATATCGGAGCTGAATCCTCAGCTTTCATGTCCATGCAGCCCCCCCCCCCCACCCTGCCACCCACCCCCTCACTCCACTGAGTGATGTCTGAAATGAGCTGTGAGCTGCTGCTTCTCTGTTTCAGCCGCGGCCGCTCTCGGGAAGCCGCTTCTCGTTTCTCTTTCTGTCGGATTTACGCAGACGCGCAGTCTGAGCGATGACAAAGCGCGCTTGTGGCGGAAAAAAAGCAAACACGGCACTTTTTGCCAAAGCTGGTTGTCTCTCTGCTGTTCTTTCGGGTGGGGGGGGGGGGATCGATGAGCCTTACAGCCAACGGCTAACTGAGCCCTGCAGGGAGTTTCCTGTCGGACATCTCCCTCGCAGTGTCCGTGTGAAGAAGGGAACCACTGCCATGTCAGGGACTGCGCAGATATATGTGGAAAAGCAGGGAGCTTAGCTTGGACACATAGAGCAGTTTGTTTCGTTTGGCTCGTGCTGATGACATCACTGATGGTCAGTGGCACTAACAGTGATGATGACGATGATGTAATTCAGGTTGCTGATCTGTTTCATTCTTTCATCCTGAGTCATATCCATAAAAAACATTTTCCCTTTAAAGTTTGTACTTCAAATATTTCATGCTTTCAGAATTTTTCAGGTTTACAAAAAATGTTCTTGTTGATATTAAAGGGAAATTTTAATCATCCTTCTGCATAAATATAAAAAAACTGTAATTTATAGTAATACCTTTATGACATGTATATTATTAAATACACCTCTAATGTAAATACACTGTGTACGGCTTCCCTCTATGTATTAGTGTTATAAATAGCCAGTGCAGCCTATGGTGGGTTTCAAAGTGTAGGCAGTTTATTGATGGAGGATCCTCTTCTAGACTATGAGGATTTTAGGGGTCCTTGGAATTAAAAATATTTGGGAAACCCTGCCTTCAGTAAAGTTCTATCACCATCAGAAAATAGACATCGCCAGCAGCTGCAGCATCGTCATCACCATCTTCATCATCTGGCCTCATGACAAAATATTGCTCTGGACCCTGTTCTTAATAAAACAAATCTGTGGGCCCTTAGAATCGTCTCCACCTTTCACCGCACTACCGAATGGCTCTGATCATCATCATCATCATCATCACCATCATCATCACCTTCTCTGCCTCTCCATTCAAATAGACCAGTCCAGCAATACAGCTATATCCTCACCTCTCAGAGCTAAGAGAGTGACGTTGTCATCATCATCACCACCATCATCTTCATCATGATCATTATAACCTCCATCATCATCATCATTATAACCGCCATCATCTACATTGTAATCTCATCATCATCATCATCGTCATCATTATAACCACCATCATCATCATCATTATAACCACCATCATCATCATCCTCATCTTCACCATCAATACTGTGCAGCTCTGCTAGCCTCACAGTATACCTAACCCATCCCTCCGTACCAGATACACTTTACAAATCTCAACACAGAAAATTAAGAAACACACACACACACACACACACACACACACACAGAAACACACACATCTGCACTCACACTGATCCACTTACATCTCGACAGAACACATCAATCTGTAGAGCTTATGTTTGTACAGTATGTCATCACAAAGGAATTCAAGTCCTTCCCTGAAAAGTTATGATGTGTATGGCTGTGTGCATGTGTATGTATGTGTGTGCGTGTATTCATGTGTGTGTTTGTGTGTGCATGTGTGTGTGTGTGTGTGTGTGTGTGTGTGTGCATGTCTGTATGTGTGTGTGTGTGTGTGTGTGCGTGAGCATGTGTGTGTGTACATGTTTGTATGTGTGTGTATGTGTGTGTCTGTTTCATGTGTTTGTTTGTGTGTATATGTGTGTGTGTGAGCGTGTGTGTGTGTGTACATGTCTGTAAGTGTGTGTGTATGTGAGTGTGTGTTTGAGTGTTTGTTTGCGTGTGTATGTGAGTGTGTGTGTGACAGTACCTGCACACTCTGCCCGTGTATAGCAGCACCCTGGTGAGCCCCTGCTGCAGGGAGAGAGCAGGGTGGGCACAGACAGCAGGCAGAGTGGGCACAGACAGCGCGCAGAGTGGGCACAGACAGCAGGCAGGGTGGGCACAGACAGCAGCAGGGTGGGCACAGACAGCATGCAGAGTGGGCACTGCCACAGTGTGAGACGCAGAGCAGACGCAGGAAGGAGAGACGGGAACATACCCAGCAGAGAACAGGAAGTGGATCCACACCAACGGCAGGCTGTGAGAAACGCGTCCAGTGACGGGGGCCGATGCGTGGGTCCCCAGCTAGCGCGTCTCGCTCCTGCTCAGATTCGGGCCCCGCTGGCAAGAGAGCCGTGCCACGCCGCCACGGCAACCGATCTCCGATCCCTCACGCTGTCAGTCACACAGGAGCCAGCACTGAGAGGAAGGTGAGAGTCGGCTCAGGTAAACCCAGACCCCGCCCCTCTGAGAGGAACCCTCCTGATCTGCATAGTGAAGCCCCGCCCTGATTCCCCAGGCATCGGGGGGGGGGGGGGGGGGGGGGGGGGGGGAGGGATGGGCCTGCAGACCTGAAAGGTGTTATTCCAGGTGACTGAGCAGGTGGGGAAATGGGAAACACCAAAATGACAACAAACACCACACCCCGCACATTCTTCTAGTAACTCCTAATTTTCACACATACACGCACACACACACACATGCGCACAGATGCATACACACATACATACACACACACACACATGCGTGCACACAGATACATACATACATACATACATACATACACACACGTGTGCGCACACACGCACACATGCGTGCACACAGATACATGCATACATACATACATACATACACACACACGTGTGCGCACACACACACATGTACACACACTTGTACACACATGCACGTACACACACACATACATACACACATGCATGTACGCACACACGCGCACATTGACACATACACATGCACACACACACACACACACACACGCACACATTCACACACACACACACACACACACACACAGGGTATGAGCATGTGTGGAATTACTGACCCATGGGACACAAGCAGAGCAACTGCACATGATCACTGTCAGATGGGGATTGAACAGTGCACACTTCACAGGCTTCATAAAACAGTTCACACAAAGGCAGGAAATAAATCGAATGGGTTTCATGTCTAAGTTCATGCGAGAACAACAGTTTTCAGTTCAAGTACTAATTTGTGCAAAGCTCTGTGAAAAGTCATAGTTCTGATTTAAACTTAATTAAACGATAACCCGGAAGGGTGGAATGATTGACAGATTGAGCTGACTGCCAGTCAGTCTGATAGAGAGGATGATTAATTAATTTATGGATTAATGGTATGTTTGATGGACTGATAGAATGATAGATTTTTGGGTTGATATATGTATCAATCCATTGGTAAACTGACAGATTGGTAGAAATGGTGTGGATTGATGGATTTATGAATTGATTGATTGAATGATTGGTTTATTTGTGGTTTATTAATGTATTACACTTCCATTTAAGAGTGATGGAGGCCACAGTGTTCTTCGGGACCTTCAACGCTGCAGAATTTGTTTGTACCCTTCCCCAGATCTGTACCATGACACAATCCTGTCTCAAAGGTCTCCAAAAAATTCCTTCGACTTCATGGCTTGGTTTTTGCGCTGACATGCATTGTCAACTGTGGGACCTTATATAGACAGGTGTGTGCCTTTCCAATCCACGTCAATCAATTGAATTTACCGCAGGTGGACTCCAATCAAGTTGTAGAAACATCTCAAGTATGATCAATGGAAACAGGATGCACTTGAGCTCAATTTTGAATGTCATAGCAAAGGGTCTGAATACTTAGGTAAAAAGGATATTGCAGTTTTTTTTTATTTTTTTTTATAAATTTGAAAATATTTCTAAAAACCTGTTTTCACTTTTTCATTATGGGGTATTGTGTGTAGATTGATGAGAATAAAAATGAATTTAATCTATTTTATAATAAGACTGTAATGTAACAAAAATGTGGAAAAAGTGAAGGGGTCTGAATACTTTCCATACACCACCATACAATTGAATTTCATATGGTGGTAATTTCCAGTGAAGGTTACATGCATAATAATAATAAGCATGAATTAAACCTCCCGGTGCAAAAACGAAGGAAATTCATTCCAAAAAAATCTATGTTTTGAGTGAAATGTTTGCATTTGCTTTTTGAGAGAAGGTTTAATTCTTAAGCAATCTGCTCAGTGGTGAGTACATGTTGTTTGAAGTACAGTAGACGTATACAGAGCTGTAGCAGTTGACAAAGATCTGGGGCCTCATTTATAAAAATGTTCTTAGATTTATACTTGAACTTAGTCTTAAGATCATTTCCGACGGTGTGCTTACGTTCGATTCATTAAAGATACTGAGCGTAAAAAACCTTGCTTACACAGGTTCTAAGAAGCCCATTTGTAACTTACGCACCTGTGATCTATAAATCTCAAATTAACTTAAAATTGACTGCACCTGGACGTGCCTTACAATCACCGATTTCCCCTTATATAATTCTGGCACAAATGAGGGTTTAGCCAGGAATAACCATGGACCAAAAGAGAAAAGCAAACTTTTTGGAAGACGAGATCACGGCGATGGTAGAGGAGATTGAAGACAGTCAACACGTATTATTCAGTGGACTAAATAGTGGGTTGACAAACAAAGCCAAACAGGAAGCTTGGGAGTGTGTCGCTGCTGCAGTGAACGAGGTGGGGCAGCAAGACAGAACTGTGGCTGATCTGAAAAAGAAATGGTCTGACCTTAAACTGCAAGGGGAAAAAAAAATAGCCATACATAACCAGCAGGAAAATCACTTACGTCAAGTCTAGACTTTGCATAGAGATAAGATCATTTCCATGTCAAAGTAAGGTTTTATAAATAACTACTTATACGTGGTCTGTTCTATAAATGAGGCCCCTGTGCTGATACTCCTTGTGGTGGAGAGAAGGCTGAGCAGAGTTAGATTTAGGGCTGGACAACTTAATGTCTTTTGAGGCTTTTGGCAAATTCAAACATTTCACTTCAAACAACTGTTAAAAGTGTTTTTTATTCATTGAAGAATGTATCTGAAGTTGTTGATTGATTGTCTAATCTGTATATACGGATGAACAAATTGTTGAATTAATTGGTGGATTGGTTAATTGAATAATTGCGTTCAATGTATGATAATAATAGATTGACTGGTCGTCAGGGCAGTGTAGTATAATGGGTAGGGAACTGATCTTTTAACCTGAAGGTCGCAGGTTCG
Source organism: Anguilla japonica (assembly GCA_025169545.1). NCBI lineage: Eukaryota > Metazoa > Chordata > Actinopteri > Anguilliformes > Anguillidae > Anguilla > Anguilla japonica. The sequence goes on from CM045894.1 coordinate 7,492,753, forward strand.
ATTCCCCGGCTGCTTTTGTACCCTTGAGTAAGGTACTTTACCGGCATTGCTTCAGTATACATCCAGCTGTGTCACTGCAGTGTAAATGCTATGTAAACAGTTGTGTTAGTAGTTCTGGATAAGAGTGTCTGCTGAATGCCTGTAATGTAATGACTGATCGGCAGTACAGTGCGTACAGAGGCTCATCCCAGTTTCGGGGTCTTGGAGTGGGATTTTTGGGCTCCAGTGTGATTTCCAGTAGGCAGTGAAATATGTACTCCTATATCTGTCTGGCACCTGGAACCACAGTCGAAGAAAAAAAAACACCCACAGTTTTGTCCGTGCAGGCAGCCATTTCATCAGACTTCCCCAGCGGATGTTTTCCATCAGAAATTAAGCAGCTGCGAGGTTGGGTGTTTCTGCACAGGTTTATGGCGGAGAACAGAACTGGCACCAGTCTGCATTTCTCTGAAATACCCAGAAAATACTGAACAGGGTGGAATGCTGCCCACACCTCATCTTCAGGGTACAGCAGGTCCTGGAACACAACACTCTCAATGGAGGTCAAAAAGGATCCACAGGAAAGATTTTGTTGGCTTCTGTCGTTTCCCATGATCACCAAACCAGTTACAGACCTGAAAAAATAACTTATCACCAGACGCCAGGTCCTCCTCCCACACCAACACAGGAGTAGGTCAGTAATACAGGAGTGGGTCAGTAACAAGCAGGTCAGTAACACAGGAGCCGGTCAGTAACACAGGAGCAGGTCAGTAACAAGCAGGTAAGTAACACAGGAGTGGTCAGTAACACAGGAGCAGGTCAGTAACACATGAGCAGGTCAGTAACACAGGAGCAGGTCAGTAACACAGGAGCAGGTCAGTAACACAGGAGGTCAGTAACACAGGAGCGGGTCAGTAACACAGGAGCAGGTCAGTGGTCATCATCATAATGTCCTACATATACCCACACCACCTCACAACTACACCCACAGAACACACACACCCAAAAGCACACCCACACCTCTAAACCCACACCACCTCACACCCAAAACCCACAACCACACCATCTCACACACCAAAACCCACACCCACACCATCTCACACACCAAAACCCACACGCACACCATCTCACACATCCAAATCCACACCCACACCATCTCACACATCCAAACCCACACCCACACCACCTCACACCCAAAAGCCCACACCCACCTCACACCCAAAACCCAAACCACACCATCTCACACACCAAAACCCCACACCCACACCCTCACACACCAAAAACACCCACACGCACACCATCTCACACATCCAAAACCCACACCCACACCATCTCACACATCCAAACCCACACCCACACCACCTCACACCCAAAACCCACACGCACACCATCTCACACATCCAAATCCACACCCACACCATCTCACACATCCAAACCCACACCCACACCACCTCACACCCAAAACCCACACCCACACCATCTCACACATCCAAATCCACACCCACACCATCTCACACATCCAAACCCACACCCACACCACCTCACACCCAAAACCCACACCCACACCATCTCACACATCCAAATCCACACCCACACCATCTCACACATCCAAACCCACACCCACACCATCTCACACACCAAACCCCACACCCACACCATCTCACACATCCAAATCCACACCCACACCATTTTACACATCCACACCCAAACCCACACCATCTCACACCCCAAACCCACACCCACACCACCTCACACCCAAACCCACATTTACACCATCTCACACACCATCTCACACCCCAAATACACCCCCACAAAACCACACCATCTCACACGAACTGTGAAGGTAAGCATTTATTTTCACTGTACTTCAGTACAACTAATATATAAACACTATTTAAACAACGATAAAAAGAAACATTTTACAAGTACAGCACTGACAGCCAGCAGCGTATCATCCGCTTTCACAGTACCAAAATATGCTGCTAACTGTATTATCCTTTAAAAATAATATATACACCTAAATATGTAAGGTCTTCATAGTTCTTCTGCCATAGGTCTATAATTTAAAAACAGTTATTAGGAAACACACAGAGGATGAAACAGGCTTTGCTGCCCTTGAGGCTGAGACTGACATCATTCAGAACAGTGTTTGCAATCCAAAAAAAAGGATCAAATACTACCGGTCTGCTGTGTGCGCAAGAGTAATTAAACTCCCGGGACATTAATTATGCAAGCTCCGCCCCCTCCCAGGGGGACGCACCCATACCTGCAAACTGACCCCTGTGGGGGGAAGGTTTGGGCGTGAGTGTAAAATAACAAGAGGCCCAACCCAGACCCATTATGAGTATTTAACTCTCTCCCTCTGTCCATCGCTCTCTCCTTTCCTCCCTCCCTCCAACACTCTCTCAGTACCTCTCTTCCTCCATCTCCCTCCCCCCTCTGTCTGTCTCTCTCTCTCTCTCTTTCTCCTATATTAGGGTTTTGTTGCGTTGACGTTGGCCCAGTCAGGGAAGGTGTCCAGCTGAAACATGGCGGTTCCCCAGGTGTTCAGGGCAAAGTTGATGGTCAGGACACCGATGATGTTGAGCATGAAGCCAGCCTTGGCCTGAGGGGGAGAGGAGACGATAAGGGTGAAAATTAGGGGGGGGTTTAATACACCTGCAGTGCCACCGTGTGGCCAGTAGGGGGACTCACCATGTCCATGACCTTGAGGTTTCCGTAGGAGAAGGCGATGGCGTTGGGCGGTGTGGCCACGGGAAGCATGAAGGCCAGCGAGGCGCAGATGGTGCAGGGCAGCATGACGTAGAGAGGGTGGAGCTCGATGGCAGTGGCCTGAGGGCGGAGGCAGGGAGGCGAGGTCAGCTGGGCAGAGGTGGAGTCAGAGACCACAGCACACCTGCAGGCTCCTGTGTGTGTGAGTGTGTGTGTGTGTGTGTGTGAGTGTGCATGAGTGTGTATGTGTGTTTGTGTGTGTGTGTGTGTGTGTGTGTGTTTGTGGGGACGCACCATAGAGGCGAGGATAGGCAGGAACAGGGTGGTGGTGGCGGTGTTGCTGGAGCACTCGGTGAAGGTTCCCACCAGCATGCAGAGCAGCAGAGAGATGGCGAATGGGGGGATGTTCTTCAGCGGAGCCAGACTGTTCCCCAGCCACTCAGAGAGCCCGGACGTCTAAACACAGCACAACGTCCCCACAATGGTCAATGACATCATTACTATTGACTAAATCTAAAACTGATGGCAAAAACAACACTGGTCTGTGGTCACATTTTTGCATCCCGGCATAGTTGTGGGTGAGGTTAAGGGTGTGGTTGTGGGTGAGGTTCAGGGTGTGGTTGTGGGTGAGGTTCAGGGCACGGTTGTGGGTGAGGTTAAGGGTGTGGTTGTGGGTGAGGTTCAGGGCGTGGCTGTGGGTGAGGTTCAGGGTGTCGTTGTGGGTGAGGTTCAGGGCGTGGTTCAGGGTGAGGTTCAGGGTGTGGTTGTGGGTGAGGTTCAGGGTGTGGTTGTGGGTGAGGTTCAGGGTGAGGTTCAGGGTGAGGTTCAGGGTGTGGTTGTGGGTGAGGTTCAGGGCGTGGCTGTGGGTGAGGTTCAGGGTGTGGTTGTGGGTGAGGTTCAGGGTGTGGTGTGGGTGGGTGTGGTTTGGGTGTGGTTGTGGGTGAGGTTCAGGGTGTGGTTGTGGGTGAGGTTCTGGGTGTGGTTGTGGGTGAGGTTCAGGGTGTGGTTGTGGGTGAGGTTCAGGGCGTGGTTCAGGGTGAGGTTCAGGGAGGTTCAGGGTGAGGTTGGGTGTGTGTTGTGGGTGAGGTTCAGGGTGTGGTTGTGGGTGAGGTTCAGGGTGTGGTTGTGGGTGAGGTTCAGGGTGTGGTTGTGGGTGAGGTTCTGGGTGTGGTTGTGGGTGAGGTTCAGGGTGTGTTTGTGGGTGAGGTTCAGGGCGGGTGGTTGTGGGTGAGGTTCAGGGTGTGGTTGTGGGTGAGGTTCAGGGTGGGTGTGGGTGAGGTTCAGGGCGTGGTTGTGGGTGAGGTTAAGGGTGTGGTTGTGGGTGAGGTTCAGGGTGTGTGGTTGTGGGTGAGGTTCAGGGTGTGGTTGTGGGTGAGGTTCAGGGTGAGGTTCAGGGCGTGGTTGTGGGTGAGGTTCAGGGTGTGGTTGTGGGTGAGGTTCAGGGCGTGGTTGTGGGTGAGGTTAAGGGTGTGGTTGTGGGTGAGGTTCAGGGTGTGGTTGTGGGTGAGGTTCAGGGCGTGGTTGTGGGTGAGGTTCAGGGTGAGGTTCAGGGTGTGGTTGTGGGTGAGGTTCAGGGCGTGGCTGTGGGTGAGGTTCAGGGTGTGGTTGTGGGTGAGGTTCAGGGTGTGGTTGTGGGTGTGGTTCTGGGTGTGGTTGTGGGTGAGGTTCAGGGTGTGGTTGTGGGTGAGGTTCAGGGCGTGGTTCAGGGTGAGGTTCAGGGTGTGGTTGTGGGTGAGGTTCAGGGTGTGGTTGTGGGTGAGGTTCAGGGTGTGGTTGTGGGTGAGGTTCAGGGTGTGGTTGTGGGTGAGGTTCTGGGTGTGGTTGTGGGTGAGGTTCAGGGTGTGTTTGTGGGTGAGGTTCAGGGCGTGGTTGTGGGTGAGGTTAAGGGTGTGGTTGTGGGTGAGGTTCAGGGTGTGGTTGTGGGTGAGGTTCAGGGCGTGGTTGTGGGTGAGGTTCAGGGCGTGGTTGTGGGTGAGGTTCAGGGTGAGGTTCAGGGCGTGGTTGTGGGTGAGGTTCAGGGTGAGGTTCAGGGTGTGGTTGTGGGTGAGGTTCAGGGTGTGGTTGTGGGTGAGGTTCAGGGCGTGGTTGTGGGTGAGGTTCAGGGTGAGGTTCAGGGTGTGGTTGTGGGTGAGGTTCAGGGTGTGGTTGTGGGTGAGGTTCAGGGCGTGGTTGTGGGTGAGGTTCAGGGTGAGGTTCAGGGTGTGGTTGTGGGTGAGGTTCAGGGTGAGGTTCAGGGTGTGGTTGTGGGTGAGGTTCAGGGTGAGGTTCAGGGTGTGGTTGTGGGTGAGGTTCAGGGTGTGGTTGTGGGTGAGGTTCAGGGCGTGGTTGTGGGTGAGGTTCAGGGTGAGGTTCAGGGTGTGGTTGTGGGTGAGGTTCAGGGTGTGGTCGTGGGAGTGTCTGTAGTCATGTTTTGGGATGTGCATCCAGGTGTGATTCTGGGCGTGGTTCTGGGCCTGGTTGTGGTTCTGGGCGTGGTTCTGCATGTTGTTATGGGCGTGGTTTTGGGGCGTGGTCAGTACCTCACTGCCCCGGGCCAGGGCGAAGCCCCCGCCCAGCAGCAGGATGATGTTCCAGGGCATCTTCTCATGGACCACGTCCCAGTTCAGCAGGGTAGGCGGGGCCTTCCTGGAACCCTCATCATCGCTGCTGAAACAGCGCGGCAGTCGCGACGGAAGCAGGAAGAACAGAGTGGACATCAAGATGGCCACCGTGCCGTCCGTCACGTACCTGCCGGACACAGTAGCTGTTAGTGCCTGCTCACCTGCTCAAACACACACGCGCGCGCGCTCGGGTGGTTAGCCATTAGCGCCTGCTCACCTGCTCAAACACACACGCGAGCGCGCTCGGGTGGTTAGCCGTTAGCGCCCGCTCACCTGTTCAAACACACACGCGCTCGGGCGCTCGGTCGGTTAGCCGTTAGCGCCCACTCACCTGCTCAAACACACACGCGCGCGCTCGGGTGGTTAGCTGTTAGCGCCCGCTCACCTGCTCAAACACACACGCGCGCGCTCGGGTGGTTAGCTGTTAGCGCCCGCTCACCTGCTCAAACACACACGCGCGCGCTTGGACGGTTAGCCGTTAGCGGGGGCGGCGCGGACTCACGCCTTCTCCTGGTTGAACAGCACGGTGGCCCAGCCCGGCATGAATCCCGGCTCCCGGGTGAACCACAGGGCCACCAGCAGGACGAAGATGACGAGGACGGAGCCTTCCGCGTAGCTGATGTTGCCGAGGCGCTTATACTCATTCTTCATCACCTGGTACGCCTCCTTGTCCCCTTTGTCCTTCGACCCGCAGCCAAATGTCTCCTTAAAGCTATGGAGAAATTGCCCATGTAGCATTTCAGCAAATATATTCTGACAAATTTTGTTTGTGTGTGGCAACTGATTTAGGGCCAGAAATAATTGAGGTTTTATTTCTGATTTATTTCAGTCCTCCACAAGGGGTTTGACGGCCTCTATGTAAATCCGATAGTCAGTCGTTCAGGTAATGACAGTCATCTCAGCTAATTGTTCAGCCACCATTTAATGAGCAGACTCACACTCCTACACACTGCCAGTTTTGGGGGTGACCACCAAATTCAGTAATGAGAGTGGATCCCCAATATACAATATGGTATGCATTACAGTGGAGTGGAATGGAGTAGTGAGTGAGTGTGTGTGTGCAGAGTAAACTATGGTATTCAATGTCGTAGAGTCAATGAAGTAGTGCTTATGAAAACCACATAGCTTTTACAAGATGCAACAGAAAAGAAAATGTAACAGTAGGATTGTTTTTAATACTGTAATCAGTTTTGACAGTTACATTTCTTACCCCCTTTCTTTAATAAAGTCATTTTTGTTTTGTTTGTCCCAAACCAGAATGTGACTCCTGACTCTCTGACTTCCTAACAGGTAATTCTGCTGCAATGTTATTAACCAACCTTACAATTATGCCCCACACTCACTGACTGTGTTCCCACAACGAATAAACTATTTCATATGTGTACTATGGAGTCCTGCATCTACATGCTGGACATTGAAAAAGAACCTTCTGAAACATTTCATGAACATAAACTGGATTTTTTCCTGCATTCTTTACTTACTTCAGTCCCAGAAACATGACCTGCAGCCATAACCAGGAGAGGACTAACATCAGCACCATATTCGGGAAGGAGAACCCAAACCAGCTGGCGAAGTTTATTATACCTCCGTTATGTGGGAAAAGCCTGCAGAGAGGGGGAGGGGGGTTATCCACAGGGAATGTGTTGGGTTCTTGGGGTGGATGTGAGGGGTTGTAGGGGTGGATGTGTTGGGTTCTTGGGATGGATGTGAGGGGTTGTAGGGGTGGATATGTGAGGTTCTTGGGGTGGATGCGTTGGGTTCTTGGGGTGGATGTGTGAGGTTCATGGATGGATGTGTGTGGATCTTGGCGGGGGGGGGGGGGGGGGGCAGGGGGCGCAGGGGGCGGTGCTTACTCATCCACCTGGCCCTTCAGGATGAGGTTTGGGGTGGTGCCGGTGAGGGTGGCGGTGCCCCCGATGCTGGCAGCGTAGCACACACTCAGACTCATCCCCTTGGACAGCTTCAGGTACTTCTGCTCCAGCCTCAGCCTCCGCTGCTCCACCACACTGCTGCTCCACTCCTCTGGAGCACAGAACAGCCAGAGAGTCAGCCTCACACCTCTCTCTCTGTCTCCTTCTCTCTCTCCCTCCCTCTCTCCCTCTCACACCTCTCTCCCTGTACCACTCTCTCCCTCTCTCTCATCTCCCTCCCTCTCTCCCTCTCCACCATACTACTGCTTCACTCCTTCTCTCTCTTTCCTTCTCATTTTCTCTCTCTCTGTCTCTCTCTCTCCAGTCAGTGCTGGTTTATGACTTTTGGCTGTATATCACAGTGTGAAAGTCATATACAAAAATGCTGCCTCGAAATAATTAAATCATAACACAGGGTTTTAAAAGTCAATAAATCTCTCTCTCTCTCTCACTCTCTCTCTCTCGCTCTCTTTTGCTCACTCTGTCTTTTTCCTCCTCCTCTCTCACTCTCCTTTTCTTGAAAACAATCTGCAGAATGTCAATCATTAATGAGATTATCATCTGCCCGGAGTTTTACGATGAAGGTTCTGGGAACACACCGTATCTGTCCGTCCTGCTATCTCTGATTCTGCCAGGATAGGCCGTAATCCACCAGGAAGACGGAAGCAGATGTGGTATTAGCGAGGTTACGTTCTGGGGGGTCAGTGGGGGGGTACAGCTGCATATTAGCCAAGGAGGAATTCTTGCACACATTTGAGGAAGACTTTTCACCACACAGTGAATTGCTCAAGTGTGGAACAGTACCGTTATAACATCTTGCTACGTATATTCACAGGGAATTTCAAAAATATTTGTGGCAGCCCTATTAATTTAACCCATTACTGTGTGCTACCGTAAGCAAAGCCCAGTCAGGTAGGCCATGCATGGCACAGAGGGGTCTATCCCAGGGCTCACCGTCGCCCACGGGTTCCTTGGTGGGGCTGTCCTTGACTTCGCCCATCTGGAAGCCCTCGTTGTCCACGCCAGCACCCGCCTGGCGCTCCTGCTCCTGGGCCGCCTCGGTGCGGGCCAGCTGATCCAGCACGGCCTGGGCGATGGGCAGCATCATGGCGGTGGAGGCCGTGTTGCTGATCCACATGGAGAGGAAGGCGGTGGTGATCATGAACCCCATCATCAGCCTGGGGGGACATGAGAAGGGTCAGAGTCTACACCCAAATATGGGGGGTGGGGTCAAGTGTAAGAGTCTACACCTAAATATGGGGGGGCCGGGATAAGGGTCAGAGAATACACCTGAATATGGGGGGTGGGGTCAAGTGTAAGGGTCTACACCCGAATATGGGTTGGCGAGGTCAAGGGTCAGAGTCTATGGCCAAATATAGGGGCAGGGTCAAGGGTCAGAGCCTGAACCCACATATGGGTGCAGGGTCACCGTGATGGTGGGCGGGGTAACCGTGATGGTGGGCGGGGTTACCGGGGTGGTGGGCAGGGTTACCGTGATGATGGGTAGGGTTACCGTGATGTGGGTTGGGTCATTGTGATGTGGGCAGGGTTATCATAATGGTGGGCGGGGTTATCGGGGTGGTGGGAGGGGTTACCGCGATGGTGGGCGGGGTTACCGTGATGGTGGGCGGTGTTACCGTGATGGTGGGCGGGGTTACCGTGGTGGCGGGCGGGGCTCTTACAGCGCAGGCTTCACTCCCACGATGAGCAGCACTCGCAGGGCGATCCGCTTGTGCAGGTTCCAGTGCTCCACCGCGATGGCCACGAGCAGCCCGCCGATGAAGAGCATGTTAGAGTCCTTCAGGTACTGCACACACACCTGCAGAGGGGCAGTCACATGGGAGCACTGAGCACTGGAGCAAGGTGCTCAGGCGTTTCTACCTGGAGGGGAAAGAGTCCCAAACTCACATTTAAGTAGCATCATTTGCTACTGCCTCGTCATGTTCTGCCTCATTAGCAGTACAGCAGAGCCTAATAGGATCCAGCATTGCATTCATGTCATCTTAATACCGATATAGCATAATGAGAAAACAGAGAATGAACACAGAGTCCACCAGAACAGCCTGCGTGTGTGAGCACGCAGCTAGTATGCATTGACGGTTTTGTGTGTGAGCATACAGGCAGTATGCATTCACAGGTGTGTGTGCACGCGGATAGTATGCATGGACAGGTGTGAGCAGACAGGTAGTATGCATGAACAGGTGTGTGTATGAACATGCTGGTAGTATGCATGGACAGGTGTGTGAGCATGCAGGTAGTATGCATTAACAGGAAGCAGAGAAAGGATGGCACGCTGGCAGTATGCATTGGCAGGAAGCAGAGAAAGGATGGCATACTGGCCTGTCCTCACCTCTCCGGACTCCATGATCTGCATCATGGGGAAGAGGATGACGGGCAGCAGGGCAGTCACAGCCAGAGGGATGCACTCTGTACACCAGTACAGAGCCATCAGGATGATCACAAAGCCACAGTTTGCCTCCTGCAACACACACACACGCACACACAGTGAGGGTGTATACACACACACACACACACACACAGTGAGGGTGTATACACACACACACACACACACAGTGAGGGTGTATACACACACACACACGCACACACAGTGAGGCTGTATACACACACACACACACACACGGTGAGGGTGTATACACACACACACACACACACACAGTGAGGCTGTATACACACACACACACACACACAGTGAGGGTGTATACACACACACACACACAGGGATGCACTCTGTACACCAGTACAGAGCCATCAGGATGATCACAAAGCCACAGTTAGCCTCCTGCAACACACACAGACACACAGTGAGGGTGTATACACACACACACACACAGTGAGGGTGTATACACACACACACACACAGTGAGGGAGTATACACACACACACCCACACAGTGAGGGTGTATACACACACACATACGCACACACACGCACACACACAGTGAGGATGTACACACACACACACATATACACACACACACGCACTCACACAGTGAGGGTGTATACACACACATACACACACACACACAGAAACCACACACACATGCACACAGTGAGGGTGTACACACGGACACACACACACACAGAGTGAGGGTGTACACAAACACACACACACACACATAGTGAGGATGTATACACACACACACAAATACACACACAAACAAACAGCAAACACACACACGCATAGTGAGGGTATATACACACACACAGATACACACACAAACAGACTGTAAACACACATTCACACACACACACACACAATGCTGGATGGGCATTTACAGGGTGGGTTTCTGTCTAGAGTCTAAACACATCTGCCAGTGTGACCCCCCACCCTCACCCCCACTAAAAAAAGAACTATTTCCTGAATAAACAGATCACCTGCAAAGCTTGAACATCACAGCCACGAAGGACAGCACTTTTGGACCAGCCTAAAGCAGCACACTTTATCACAGCACTTTTGGGGCCATAAAGATTAATGATTATTTTGAGTTGTAAATGAGTAAAAATGTTTAATCATAAAAACTTAAAAAGCAAAATGAGCAAAAAGCTAGCTCTCGGGTATCGGGCTCGTACAGGTGAGCGATGTTCGAATGAAACTCTGTGGGATTGTTTTATTGTTTATAAGATCTCCAATTAAAATACAGAATTGATTTTTAGTAATGGCTATACATAGCCGTTCTCACACCTGGTCCTAGGAACCCACAGTGTGAGCTGATTTGTGTTACAACCAATCCCTTAAATCAGCAAACTGGCTAATGTGGTTGAAGCAGTGTGTGTGTTTCCTCTTCACCATAGACCTATCTAGGCACCGTTTGGTTTGTCTTCATTCACCACAAACGGTTTAGTTCCAGTGATTACATTTCCACACTTGCTGCAATCAGAATCCCACTGATTAATTAACTGTCTATGGTTTAATAAAAAATATATATTAAAAGCTTAGTCTATTATTATTAGAGAGGAATCCTCAATAAATTTACTTAAGGATCATTAGATATTTGTAGCACATTACATTAAATGAAATTGTTAGATGACCTGGTTAATGAAATGTACTGTGATATGAATACAGAAAAGGTATTATTCAAGGCATGCATAGCTCTTTCAGACATTAAGTGGCCTTAACAGGGTAATCCATTCTTCAGAGGACATTACCAGCACCTGACTGTGAACATTTCTGAGCTCATTGTAATTCAAGGCCTGCAAATTACAGTTGGAACAAAAACCAGCACCCCTACAAGACATTATTTCCGTGCTGTACCATAGTAGTACGAAACAAACAGTTTTATCATTTTGTTTCTTTATCTTTTATTTTATCTTTAACTTTAACCTTAGCCCTCAGCAGAGTCTTGCAGAGCTGAAGATGTAATTGCACCATTATCTGCTCTGTGGCATGCACTCACTGTCAGAAAAACAAGAACAAACGCAAGACAATAACAGACCCTGAGGCTCAAGTGTTGTGCATCAAAGAACTGGAGCCAGAGGGTTGCTGGTTCTAACCCTGAGCTCACGTCTGCTGTGTCTAAGAACCAAGCTTGGTCTTTAGGAGGAAAGTAAATATCGCACTGTACAGACAGACAGTATGGAAAATATCATCTCTCTATTCACCCATAACCCAAAAATAAGCAGTAATATTATAGACATCCCACACACGTAGACCCATAGACTCACACATGCAAGCCCAATGACATGCACACATAGACACACAAATACACAGACACAGAGACCCCACCAGCACACGGTCACGGCTATAGACACAGACTCAGACTCCGACAGACAGACGGCTGTACAGTCACAGTTACAGACTCAGACTCAGACAGACAGACGGCTGTACAGTCACAGTTACAGACTCAGACAGACAGACGGCTGTACAGTCACAGTTACAGACTCAGACAGACAGACGGCTGTACAGTCACAGTTACAGACTCAGACTCAGACAGACAGATGGCTGTACAGTCGCAGTTACAGACTCAGACTCAGACAGACAGACGGCTGTACAGTTACAGTTCAGACTCCGACAGACAGACGGCTGTACAGTCACATTTACAGACTCAGACTCAGACAGACAGACGGCTGTACAGTCGCAGTTACAGACTCAGACTCCGACAGACAGATGGCTGTACAGTCACAGTTACAGACTCAAACTCAGACAGACAGACGGCTGTACAGTCACAGTTACAGACTCAGACAGTTAGACGGCAGTTACCGAAGTTTTGACGACCAGTGGCAGGGGCAGGATGAGCAGGGGAGTGAGGAAGATGATGAGGTAATTCCGATACCTCCACAGGCACTTAAAAACCTCCACCACCATGATTCGCTTACTCCAACGGCACAGGCACCAGAAACACAGGATATCAGAGACAGCACAGGTACCAGAAACACAGGATATCAGAGACAGCACAGGTACCCGTAAAAAGAGCTAGACCACCTTTCAACAGATATTTAGCAATTCTACTGTACTGTATTAAGAGAGTGAGCAAGATAATAATCTGAGTATATATATAACAAAGGGTTAATGATTAATTCAGAGTTTGGGGGGAGTTATATGAACTTCACACAGTGAGAGGGGCAGGCTGAGAATAGGCTCACAAAACAATAGTCAAACTCAGTTTTATGGCAGAGATAAGACTTTTTCAATAGGGCATTTTCAAAGGCATTTTATGGAGCTGTATTGCAGACACAAGCCCTCTAACAATCTTTCCTTTCTTCAGAGCCACGGCTCAGTATAAACCTACTGTATGTGTGAGCACAGGCAGCGACTGTACCTAACACTCTGGATCCCTCCATCATCCAGAACTACCGTCCTGTTTCCCTTCTCCCTTTTTTATCCAAAACAATTGAACGAGCTGCTTCTAACCAACTCTCCTCTTTTCTCTTGCTGAACAACCTCCTAGACCCCCACCAGTCCGGCTTCAGACTTGGCCACTCAACAGAGACCGCACTCCTCTCGGTCAGTGAGTCGCTTCACGCCGCACAAGCAGCCTCCCATTCGTCTGTCCTGATCCTCCTAGAACTTTCTGCTGCCTTCGACACAGTCGACCACCCCATCCTCCTGTCCTCCCTGGCCAACAGACTGTCCCTCTCCCAGAACATCACGGCGGTGAGTCGAACGTGCAGGTTCTTCCTGTACAACATCCGGAGAATCCGCCCCTTCCTCACCACCTACGCAACCCAACTCCTGGTTCAAGCAATGGTCCTGTCCCGCCTGGACTACTGCAACTCGCTGCTGGCTGGTCTGCCAGCATCCGCCATCAGACCCCTGCAGCTCATCCAGAATGCTGCAGCGCGTCTGGTCTACAACCTCCCCAGACATTCCCGTGTCACCCCCCTGCTCACTGACCTCCACTGGCTGCCTGTTATGGCTCGCATCAAATTTAAGACCTTGGTGCTTGCATACCAGGCAGCTAAGGGGTCAGCACCAGGATACATCCAGAGGATCCTCAGACCCTACACACCAGCCAGACCTCTCCGTTCTGCCACCTCTGGACGCTTGGCACCTCCCCCTCTTCGTGTCTGTACTTCCCGCTCGCATCTGCTGTCTGTCCTGGCCCCTCGCTGGTGGAATGACCTCCCCGTGGCGGTCAGAACAGCAGAGAATCTGACTACCTTCAAACGCAGACTAAAGACTCATCTCTTCAGGCTGCACCTCTCCCCACCCCTCCCTAGCCTATAGTTTAGCTCAATGTACCTAGTTAGGCTAATGCGATCACGTTAGTTTTGTATTTGGCAGGATTGTTTTTGTCTGATTATGATTAGGCAAATGTGATTTCAGTGCTAGTTTGTACTTGGCAGGATTGTTTGTTTGTTTGCTGAACAGGTTACCCTACAGGGTTGGAGTCCTGATCTACGACCCACGACCTCCAAATGAATAACTGACCGGCCTGCATGTGAGGTCCGCAGTGGCTACAGACAGAACAGAAGTGACAGTTTGGGACAAAATCCACAGAGAAGAATACATACCTGTCTGTGCGTTCCGAAATGCTGGGACCCTGCTGAGATGGGATGGGCTAACGGACTGTGCTTTCCAAACTAGTATAAAATCAAAAATGAAGAAATAAAAATTCCTTGAAAAACACACTTTAACAAACATGAACATCAACAACTAATCATATCTCATGGAGCCAAGCTAAAATATAACCTGGAAAACAAGAAAACTGCTGATTTATCATTTCATCCTTTATCATTTCATCCTCGGCCGAGTGTAGTGCATGCGGTTCATTCCCCATCTGTGCGTCTGCGTAGGCGCGATCCGTTCGTACCTGCGACCTGCAGGAGCTTGCTTGTGCCGACTGTGCTGACTGCTCTCACTGGTGATTGAGCATGCTAATCCATCTGCTAATCCAGCTGTTTGTTATGCTGCGTGTGTGTGTGTGTAATCCAGCTGTTCGTTATGCTGCGTGTGTGTGTGTAATCCAGTTGTTCGTCATGCTGCGTGTGTGTGTAATCCAACTGTTTGTTATGATGCGTGTGTGTGTAATCCAGCTGTTCGTTATGCTGCGTGTGTGTATGTAATCCAGCTGTTCGTTATGCTACGTGTGTGCTGTTTGTTATGCTACGTGTGTGTGTAATCCAACTGTTTGTTATGATGCGTGTGTGTGTAATCCAGTTGTTTGTTATGCTGAGTGTGTATGTAATCCAGCTGTTCGTTATGCTGCGTGTGTGTGTGTAATCCAACTGTTCATTATGCTGCGTGTGTGTATGTAATCCAGCTGTTTGTTATGCTGCGTGTGTGTGTGTAATCCAGCTGTTTGTTATGCTGCATGTGTGTGTGTAATCCAGTTGTTTGTTATGCTGAGTGTGTATGTAATCCAGCTGTTCGTTATGCTGCGTGTGTGTGTGTAATCCAGCTGTTCGTTATGCTGTGTGTGTGTAATCCAGATGTTTGTTATGCTGCGAGTGTGTGTAATCCAGCTGTTCGTTATGCTGCATGTGTGTAGTCCAGCTGTTCGTTATGCTGCGTGTGTGTGTAGTCCAGCTGTTTGTTATGCTGCATGTGTGTAGTCCAGCTGTTCGTTATGCTGAGTGTGTGTGTAGTCCAGCTGTTCGTTATGCTGCGTGTGTTTGTGTAGTCCAGCTGTTCGTTATGCTGCGTGTGTTTGTGTAGTCCAGCTGTTTGTTATGCTGCGTGTGTTTGTGTAATCCAGCTGTTCGTTATGCTGCGTGTGTGTGTGTAATCCAGCTGTTCGTTATGCTGCGTGTGTGTGTAATCCAGCTGGTCATTATGCTGCGTGTGTGTAGTCCAGCTGTTCGTTATGCTGAGTGTGTGTGTAATCCAGCTGTTCGTTATGCTGCGTGTGTGTGATGTGATTATGTTAACATTAGCCCGTGCTGTAGACTGGTGGGAGTAGCTGAGCCAGCAGGAAAAATTCAGCTTTCCGGCCGTTAAATTCCGGGCTTAATTAATACGAGATTATTTCTGAGATTAGACCTATCAGCACGAGGTCCGTAACCCTGGGTCTGCAGAGCCACTGGCTCTTCTGATATTCCTTGTTGTTCAGCTGGTAATTATTTATTAAAACAGCTGATTAGCACATCTGACCTGGGTTTGCTTGCAGATTCCTGATTAAGGAAGTAACCTGTGCCTGAGCTACCTCTGCCTGTCTGTTTTACCTGCAAAGGCGGAGATTTAATCAAGGGGCCACAATAAAAATAATAATAAAAATAAAAATAAAAATAAAAATCACGATAAGGCAGCACAAAGGTGCAGAGGGTAGCGCTGTCGCCTCTCAGCAAGAAGCTCCTGGGTTCGAATTTTGCCTGGGCCTTTCTGTGTGAAGTTTGCATGTCCATGCAAGTTTTCCCCATGTCCATGTGGGGAATAATCTTGCCACAATGTTTACTTGGCCCTGCACATCTAAGCCTAATGCCTTCTTCTTTGCTATATTTCTTGCTGCTTTAGTGCCTATTTTTCTTACACTAGAAGCCAATGGCACTAGGTTACCTGTGGGTTTTTTTTTAAACTGAAGGTGGATAAGATTTCAGTCAATTAAACTACCCCTCCACCTCCCTCCAAAATGATTGGATTAAAAAAAAAGTTCCAAAAATTTGTTTCATATTAATTAAAAACAAAGGAGGCTATTTTGAGGAAAGCCTTGAGGAAAAATAATTAAGTAAAACTCATCTTTTTATGCTATTGTAGGTAGAAATTGAAAAAAATGTCTATATTTTGGTTTGTTATTCAATAAATGTATATCTATTAACTGAATTCTTCTTTACCTAAAGTTTTTTTTTTCAGAAACAAAAATGTTTGGCTTGTACTGTATACACACACATACACACACACATATATATACAGTACATATATGTCTATATATATATATATATATATATAGAGAGAGAGAGAGAGAGAAAGAGAGTGAGAGAGATAGAAAGAGAGAGAGAGAAAACCTATTCAATCAGGCAAAATTAAATCTTTCACACTGTCACACTGAAATAATTACCTAATCAGTCAACACTTCATTGACAATCCTGTTCTCTGTACACAGGAAGTTTACTTCTCCAGTGACTGTTATTAACCTCAGATAAATAAGCATAGATTACCATGCCAATAAATAACGTATCCTGCTCAAATCTCAGATATTATTAGTTTTTGATAAACACTTACAAAAACAGAAGAACGACCAAAGAAATAAGGAATCTGAAAATGATACAACACTCGTAAATGAAACATCATTAAGGAAAACATTCATAAACAGACTCAGCAAGTACACTCTGCTTCCTTATCGAGGTTTACAGCTTTGTTTCCCCATTATAGCGGTATCTATCTGCCACCAAGGATAAATGATAACACCATCGGGGTACCACTCAGTACTGCAGGGGTAGATCATTAAACCAAACGCCCAAACACAACTGTCCAATCACAGCTGCCCAGCCTTGGCTGGAGTACCAGGGAATTTATACAGGGCCTTTGTGCACTACCATGTGCTCAGATTGAAGCACTTCCACAAGGACCTGACCCCCACAAGACCCTGAGATCCATAAGCCCCTGATCCCCATAAGGACCTGAGATCCATAAGGACCTGACCCCCATGAGGCCCTCACCTCCATAAGGCCCTGAGATCCATAAAGACCTGACCCCCATAAGGATCTGACCTCCACAAGGAACTGACCTCCATAAGGACCTGAGATCCATAAAGACCTGAGATCCATAAGACCCAGACCCCCATAAGGCCCTGAGATCCATAAAGACATGGCCCCCATAAGGATCTGACCTCCACAAGGAACTGACCCCCATAAGGACCTGAGCTCCACGAAGACCTGAGTTCCATAAAGACTTGACCTCTAAGGCTTGCTTCAGAGCTGAATGGTGCCAACCATGGCAGAGAAAGGTGAAGGAATATTTTTCCGTGTGTCACACAGGTACAGAGGTCATTACATTACATTATATTGTCATGTGACGCATGAAATGCACAGTGGGTCTAAGGTGGAAAAGCCTTCTTTTTATGTCCTCTTATATAACACAGCCTGGGTGCATACTGTCCTTACTGCACTTAAAGGACCTTTACAACCTCCAGAGTGAATCTGCGTTTATTCTGTCTGATCTCAAAACAAGAAATTTAAATTAAGTGATCCTTGCCACAAAACAGACAACTGCAGCCACAAATCCTGAGATTTTTGTGAAACAGTGAATTGTCATCAACGCATTTGTCGGTCATCTTATAACGAAGTACTAAACATATGCTAACATACTTTTCATCAAACTTTAAAAGTTTTGAAACTTTTAGGGGAAACTGTAAAAATAATGGAAACTACAGTATATTCAGGTTTATTTTATTAATGTGTTCTAAATTGCTTTCATTCAGCAAGGTCTATATTAAGGTCTATATACTGCACATGAAGCCTAATGTTCGACCAATCGGGAAGGAGCAGATCACCTGTTATCTCATTCTCCTGCGTTATCGGGGTCCGGGCTCCAGATTACTCGCTGATATCGAACTATCAGACACGTGATCCAGGAAGCCACATAACAAGTTCTTTGTCTCTTACGGCGTCCGTGTTTTCAGCATTAGCACTGCGCAACAGGATAAAGGTCTTTTCCGTCAAACAGCTGCTTCCAGCTCAATTTGTCTCTCGCAGTGTGCTGCACGTTGCCACCTACTGGAGCTAAGCAGAATAACTCCTGAAGAAAATGTGCCACAACATCACTGGATGACGAGAACAGCTTATTCAGTTTCACTCCCGTGTTGAACCACAAGGTAACATGTTCACAAAGGGTACATGTGGAGTCTGCCGCTGTGGCAAGTCACATCAAATAAATGGTTGGGCTGATTTACTAATAAGAGCAGAATTTCACACAAAAGCCAAGAGCAACTCCGTCAAGGACAAAGATCTTAAACTCCAGTCCTCCAGACCAACAGCGTCTGTTGGTTTTTGAGGATTCATCACACGAAGTGCTTATTTAAATCATTAAGTGCCTGACGAGTCCACATAATTTTGTTTGTATCCAATCAACATAGGTTCTTAACTTTGACTTGCAAGTAAAAACCATTAACCTTTGTTTCATTGACACATTTGGTAGGTTTGTTTTGGTGATGGCTGAATCTGGGGGGGGGGGGGGGAACCATTCTTAATTTTAATTGTTAGAAACAGTTAAACCGATGTTGATCAAATCAAAGTCCTTTTTCCAAGGTCAGCTACAGAATCAAAAGAAACCTGTAGAAAACCTCTAAACACTCCCACTCAAAGACTAAAATTTGATGTCTGGTCTAAAGGTTGTTTTTGTTCAAGCCAGTTTCTTGATCAATAACTTCCTTGTTTCAGTTCTTATATATTTTCTTCTTTAACCTATTGACACAACATAGGACAGACTTGTCACCAGACTCTTCTTTTTTCCACAAATGGTTTTGATCAAGTGCCTATACCAGTGATTTCATTTCAGACGGGTTTCGCCTGTCAGTGTATTATTAAATCAATTAGAAATGCAAGCTTTTCCCAAGAGAATTCAGGAAATGAAAGCAACAGTTCATCTGACTGATTAAATGTTCTGGGATGTGATTATGGAATATTTAGTGTTCATGGCATGCACAGCTGTCTTTGACATCATTTGGTCTTATGAGGATAAACCACCTCTCAATAGATATTGAAGACATAAATCTACCTATCTGCATAAATGAAATTTGTATGTTAATGCTAGCTGTGTAAATCACTCTGACAAGAACCTCCGTTTAGGAAATAATTAAGGTTCTCTTGGCCGTCATTGGTCATTGTTGCTCCTGTGTCACCTGGACGTGTCCTATCCTGTCCTCCATGCCCCCGTATCCCCCAAAACAACAGGTGCGGGACAAGTAAGCAGAACCAGCGTCCTGTGAACCTTGTCCTGCAGAAAACTGCATTACGCACAATCCCAGAGTCCCAATAAAAAAGCCACAAATGTCTGAAAAAAGGCTTTTATAGGCCACACGGCCCGTTTTATGCAGTAAAGGTGCCGTCATTGTTATTGAGAATGCTTACAAAGCTCAGTTTCTAGGGTTCTGGGTGAAGGTCCAGCATGACTCCCACAGAGGCTGCCCATGGAGGTGGGGCAGATAATCCAGGTGCAAACTTCAAGGTCTGCGGGCCTTATTAAATCAAGTGGAGCACAGCCAACAGCCGGTCCACAGGGACACCCGGCAGCTCCAATCAGTGCTGACAGAGGGAGAAACAGACAGAAAGAACCCCGTGTTCCTGACTCATTTTCCCATAAAAATATCCTCTCTGTATCCTGACAAAACGGTGACTAAATTCAGCTCCAGGTTTTCGATAGCCATTGTGTAACATCAGGGTGCTGCCAGGGTGGCAGTGTAGTATAATGGGTAAGGAGTTGGTCTAGTAACCTTAAGGTCACTGCCGTTGTGTCGTTGAGCTTAACTTGCATAATTTCTTTAGTATATATCCAGCGTATAAATGGATGCAATATAAATGCCTTGTAAAAGTTGTGTAAGTCAGTCTGGATAACAGCGTCTGCTAAATGCCTGTAATATAATGTAATGTGTCTATTTGTGTGCCTGCGTGAGTACTGCTACATTAGCAATGTGTGTGTGTGCGTGAGTGTGTGTATTTGTATGCATGTGTGTGTGAATGTATGTCCTATGACAGGGTATAAGCACATAATGTAGTGCTGTTATGTCCTGTGACAGGGTATAAGCAGATAATGTAGTGCTGCTATGTCCTGTGACAGGGTATAAGCACATAATGTAGTGCTGCTATGTGCTGTGACAGGGTATAGGCACACAGTGTAGAGATGTTATGTCCTGTGACAGGGTATAAGCAGATAGTGTAGAGCTGTTATGTCCTGTGACAGGGTATAAGCACATAATGTAGCGCTGCTATGTGCTGTGACAGGGTATAAGCACATGGTGTAGTGCTGTTATGTCCTGTGACAGGGTATAAGCACATGGTGTAGCACTGTTATGTCCTGTGACAGGGTATAAGCACATAGTGTAGTGCTGTTATGTCCTGTGACAGGGTATAAGCACATGGTGTAGTGCTGTTATGTCCTGTGACAGGGTATAAGCACATGGTGTAGTGCTGCTATGTCCTGTGATAGGGTATAGGCACACAGTGTAGAGCTGTTATGTCCTGTGACAGGGTATAGGCACACAGTGTAGAGCTGTTATGTCCTGTGACAGGGTATAAGCACACAGTGTAGAGCTGTTATGTCCTGTGACAGGGTATAAGCACATGGTGTAGTGCTGTTATGTCCTGTGACAGGGCATAAGCACATGGTGTAGAGCTGTTATGTCCTGTGACAGGGTATAAGCACATGGTGTAGCACTGCTATGTCCTGTGACAGGGTATAAGCACATAGTGTAGTGCTGTTATGTCCTGTGACAGGGCATAAGCACATGGTGTAGCACTGCTATGTCCTGTGACAGGGTATAAACACATAGTGTAGTGCTGTTATGTCCTGTGACAGGGTATAAGCACATGGTGTAGTGCTGTTATGTCCTGTGACAGGGCATAAGCAGATAATGTGCTGAAGCTCCTGTTTCAGCAGTGAAGGGGGAGTACAGAGTTACAGTTAACCTGCCTCTCCTGGAGAGGTCAGCCCCCCCGGGGGCCCACAGCACTGATGGACTGTATCTGCTCAACAGATTCCCTCCACGGGCCTGTAGGGAAGCAGCACCGAGAGAAGCCTGAGGTCAGATTACACTGACCTGCCACCAGGGGTCACTGTTTGTTTATACTTATGGTGCATTATGAGGCACAGGGGAACAGGAATGGAGCTGTACTGCTCTACTGTGAAGCCAAGTGCAAACTTAACTGCACGGGATCGAGAGAACATGAATGTGTGGAAGTTCATGGCCACCATTTCAAGGACAGTTTCAAATTTCAAGATGCCTCAAGACTAAAACTCAAGAGTGAGTAGCTTGCGTTCTCATAGTCCTTGAAGTCCTTGCTATTTGAAACAACTGTACTCATTCAAATCCAAACAGGATGCAGCGAAGGAGGAATTTGTGTACAAGTGTTGGACATCCGCAAGTACTTGGGTATTTAGCGAGCATTAGTATAGCATAAGCATAGCATTTAGCAGACCTAGGTCAAATCCATGAGTAACTACATGCATATCACCTGTCCTGTCTGGTGAAGCTCACCCGTGTTGAGAGTTTTTTTGTGAAATTCGAACAAGGAGGCCAGGGAGATTCCCAGGGAAAGTCGTTTTATTGCATTTTACAGTATATGAAGTCCTGCATTGCTTTTGAGAATGCAATAAACCCTCTACATATTTTACATTTACCATACACATATTAAGGCGACAAGGGGGAAGTCCAACCGGCACTATGAGGAACTGAACAACCATAGTTTCCATCTGAATTAAACCAATACTGCCAACACCACCACAAATCATTTTACCGTACTCCTGTACACTGATATACGGCATACTGTTGTTTGTTAGTGTGGAGGTAAGGAGACTGCACCTATATTACAAAATATACGGCTCTGAGGATTGCATTGGTTAATAGCTGTGTTTGTGGTGCCTTAGTGGCTCCGTTAGCCATTTCCGTGGTTAGCGTACGGTCTGTGCTAGCGTACGTATCACAGTGCAGCCAGTTAACAAAGTTGCCATAATTAAGGAGCTATAATTAAACGGTTATAAAGCTCTTTGACTATACAATACAATAAAACCCTTCAATTACTGAATACATAATGTGGCAAATTGAGGAACTTTCTTCAGTCCTATAAATGTGGGAGGAGCTATGTTTTTAACAGGACAGAAGTAGGAGGAGTTATGATTCTCAGTACAGCTGAGGAGAGAGGGGTGATTTTGTTAATAAAATAAAAGAGGGAGGTGCTTTGGACAGCAAGATTGACGGCTGTTTTCAGTGAATTAAACTGACATTTAAGCATGTGCTGAGAGTAGTCCACAAACACTTCACGTGTGTCGGACCACACCAACCAGGTGCAACCACTTCCTCCAGTGCCACTTCCTGTTGGTCGCTAGGATACCAGGTTAGTAGGCTAAATAAAATGCAGTGTCACATGACACACCGTAATGAACGAGGCTTTATGAAGGAGCATGCAACAGGATAACACACCCCACAACACTGTCCCACACACAGACACACACACACACACACACACACACACCGGCTGACATGAGCCCAGAGCTCACCAGCGAACAGAGGGCCGGCTCAGATTGAGAAATGAATTTTGAACGAGGGGACACGGACGATAAGAGAGCTGTGAACAGGGTCGGTGAGAAAGTGGGGGGGGGGTGGGTGGGTGGGCAGGAAAATGGATTCCTGAGAGACAGGCAGCCCCCTCCCTCGCTGCCCTGACCCGTGTTTCGGAGCAGGCAGGGAAGGAGAGACCCCGCTCTCTCGCCTGTGACCCCACATCCCCGCCAGAGGCGCAGAGAGGAGGGAGAGGCCAGCCTATCAGGGGCCGGGCGGGGAGCATGCTCAGTGTGGGTTCTGAGGCGGGGGAGACAGAAGCTGACGTAAGACGACGGCTCTGCTCGGCCTCGCCGTACCGCCCCCGCCTGCCACGCCCACTCCCTCGCACTAGCCCTGCTGGGGACCTCCCTGTACCCCCACCTGCGCCCCCCCCGGCGCTCCCCCCTGCGGCACCGCCTGCACACCCCCCTGAGCCTCTCCCTTCAGGACCCGGTCCCCGTGGTCCAGCTGGTCCTGGCTCGGACCGCCCTTCAGGAAGCGCAGGATCTTGTCTATGGTAGCTTCCTGGTACTCGTGAGACCACCTGCAAGACAAGGGAGAGAGAGAGGGTCAGCTTTTCTAAATCTAAATCTGTGACCCAGCCCTGCTCCCAGGCTCTGTGACCCCCCCCCCTGCCCCCCCCCCCCCTCCCTGGCTCTGTGACCCCCCCCTGCCCCCCCCCTCCCCTGCTCTGTGACCCCAACCTGGCCCCCCTGCTCTGTAACCCCATCCCGCCCCCCCCCTCCCCTGCTCTGTGACCCCACCCTGTCCCCCCCCCCCCACTCTGTGACCCCCACCCTGCCCCCCCCCCGGCTCTGTGACCCCCCCTGCCCCCCCCCCCCCCACTCTGTGACCCCTCCCTGGCCCCCCCCCCCCCCGTGACTCACTTGATGCCGTTGAAGTTGAGGATGGCGCTCATGTCAGCAGGCAGAGAGCTGGGGTCGGGCCACAGGAAGTTGTCGGTGACGGGAACGATGTTCTTCTTCTCGTTCAGAGCGGTGACGATCTCCTGCGGGGGGGAGGGGGGGGGGGAGGGGCGTTAGACGCCGGCACGCGCGGGGGGGCGTGGGGGGCGAGCGGGACGACGGGCCCCGCGTGACCCGGGCTCCGGCCTGACCTTGTGCACCCAGTCCTTCATGCCCTCGTCGCCCATGCACTTGTCCAGCGCGTTGGCGGACAGCACCAGGATGAAGTTCCGCGCCCGCTGCACGCTC
This sequence comes from Anguilla japonica, assembly GCA_025169545.1. Lineage (NCBI taxonomy): Eukaryota > Metazoa > Chordata > Actinopteri > Anguilliformes > Anguillidae > Anguilla > Anguilla japonica. The sequence continues at coordinate 7,516,814 of CM045894.1, forward strand.
TGGATCAGCTTCTCCTGGAACTTCCCCGCCTCCAGCTTCTCCACGTCGATGAACACGCTGTACCCCCGAACCTGCAGGTGCACCTTCAGCAGGCTGCGCGGGGGGGGGGGGGGGGGGGGGGGGGAGGGGGGAGAGAGGACAGAGAGAGAGAGAGAGAGAGGGAGGAAGAGAGGGAGAGAGAAGAGAGAGGGAGAGAGGGACGGAGAGGAGAGAGAGAGAGGGAGGAAGGGAGGGAGAGAGAGGGACGAAGAGGAGAGAGAAACAGAAGAGAGAAAGAGAGGGAGGGGGAGGAGAGAGAGAGAAACAGAAGAGAGGCAGAGAGAGGGACAGAGAGGAGAGACAGAGAAACAGAAGAGTGGGAGAGAAAGGGATGGAGAAGAGAGAGAGAGAAACACAATAGAGGGAGAGAGGGAGAGAGAGGGATGAAGAGGAGAGAGAAACGAAGAGAGAAAGAGGAGGGAAGGAGAGGAGAGAGAGAAAACAGAAGAGAGGGCGAGAGAAACAGAAGAGAGGCAGAGAGAGGGAGAGAAAGGAGAGAGAGAGAAACAGAAGAGAGAAAGAGGGAGGGAGAGAGGGAGCAAGATGAAGCTTAAAGCCGTCGTGGCTTCTATTCAGCGAAACAGCAGTCCCCTCATTAGCATACTACTTGCATATGCAGATGAGCAGCGGGCTCGCCGGCGGCCCATTGGCCGGGGGCTCACCTGGCCAGCTGCGAGCCGGTGGTGCGGCGGTAGCTGATGAAGACGTCGGGGCCGGCGGGGTGGGCGTCGGTCAGGCAGGGCTGGGCGGGGTTGTGGGCGGCCGCCATGATCTTGGCGCGGTGGATGCCGTTGTCCACCCTGCAGTCGGCCTGCAGCTGCTGCTCGCTCAGCTGCGCCAGGTTCCGCCGGTCCACCCCGCTCTGCACCAGCCCGTAGGTGTACTGGCGGAAGCGCGGGTCCACCCCCGCCAGCCAGTCCGCCAGGTTGTTGGGGTCGCAGGTGGAGTAGTTGGCGTACATCTTGAGCACGCGCAGGTCCCTGACAAACCTGGAGCGCGGGAAAGGAGACGTTAGCGCGCTGAACGAATAGACACAGCGCCAGCGCTCCCATCCATCCGTCCTGTCCCAGCATGCATTGGGCGAGAGGCGGGAATACACCCTGGAGGGGCAGGGCTATCTATCACAGGGCGCCAGCGCTCCCATCCATCCGTCCTATCCCAGCATGCACTGGGCGAGAGGCGGGAATACACCCTGGACGGGCAGGGCTATCTATCGCAGGGCACCAGCGCTCCCATCCATCCGTCCTATCCCAGCATGCATTGGGCGAGAGGCGGGAATACACCCTGGACGGGCAGGGCTATCTATCGCAGGGCACCAGCGCTCCCATCCATCCGCCCTATCCCAGCATGCATTGGGCGAGAGGCGGGAATACACCCTGGACGGGCAGGGCTATCTATCGCAGGGCACCAGCGCTCCCATCCATCAGTCCTATCCCAGCATGCATTGGGCGAGAGGCGGGAATACACCCTGTACGGGCAGGGCTATCTATCGCAGGGCACCAGCGCTCCCATTCATTACATTACAGGCATTTAGCAGACACTCTTATCCAGAGCGACTTACACAACTTTTTTACATAGCATTTTTACATTGTATCCATTTATACAGCTGGATATATACTGAAGCAATTTCGGTTAAGTACCTTGCTCAAGGGTACAACGGCAGTGTCCTACCCGGGAATCGAACCTGCGACCTTTCGGTTACAAGCCCAGTTCCTTACCCACTGTGCTACACTCCGTCCATCAAAGCCGTCACAGAGAAACGGAAGTTAGCACTAGCTTCCTCCAGATACACGCGAGCGAAACAATTCTTTCCGAGCCGTCCCAGGCTTCGGGAGACAACGGGAAGCTCCTCCCCCCACCACTGCTGGTGCCAAAACCTCACAGCCAGAAAGCTGCACGTTTAGCAAGAGGGAATTAACTGCACCAGTAAAGGTTGTGTCAGGTTGTGTTTGTTTCAGCAGCCAAAACATTTTACTTGCGAATGTATTTATCAGATTTGACCTCTGACCTCTTACGGATGAGCCCAGCCGATATGCCCAGGTCTGTGCGCAGGTCGTGGTCGGTGATGTTGAGGAGCAGGTCCCCATCCACCTGCATTTCCTGAAAGAGAGAGAGAGAGAGAGAGAGAGAGAGAGTGTGGGGTCCACTCAGTTATCACAACTACACTAGGTGGGACAAGCATCCTATAGAGGCCTTGCATGCAGAATTTTGCTGAATAATACTAAACATCCAAAGGAAAACACCCACCAATGGATGCAGGGCAGAATTAGGCAGATACCCATTGATAATTAACATTAAAAAAAGAGCACTTAAATTTTGGATGCACCTCAAATCAAGACACAATGTAATTTCAAGCACTGAAAACCCAAGATCTGAAACCCAAAAAGAGTCCTCTCAGTCAGCTGGTCATGAGACTCACTAACTAACTAAAACCAAACACTGATCAAACTCAGATCAGCACTGCTTTACAACCAGAAATGAGAGTAAACCAAAGAATTAAACAAACAAAAGATGCCTATCTGGAACATTGGAATAATGAAACCCAACACAAAACAAACTTAATTGTTACTTGGCCCTAAACCGAGAATACAATTTGGCAGAGTATCTCTTGTCTGTCAGAGATACAAAGCAGAGACAAATCCTGACCAAGTACAGGCTGAGTGACCACACTTTAGCAATTGAAAAAGGAAGGAACAAAAAAACATGGCTACCCAAAGAAGAGCGAATATGTGGTCACTGTAAGACAGGAGAGGTGGAAACAGAGATGCACTTCCTGCTTACTAGCACAAAATATTTACAAATTAGAAAAAAATATTTCCACAAATTATCCCAAATTATAAATAATTTTAATTTCATCTCTAAAGAAGAAAAATGTGCAATACTTCTTGGGGAAGGAACAACAGCCCCAATTGTGGCACAGTTCATTTCAGCCTGCCATAACCTGAGGGACAGTGAGTGACCATCCACCCCATATAAACATATTTATTGATTTACTTATGCTGTTATTGTAATATATTGTTACATTTATCATTATTATTATTATTATCATTATTATTATTATAAATATTATATATATGTATGCTTTGGCAATAATTACGTTTGTATTTCATGCCAATAAAGCAACTGAAATTGAAAAATTGAATTGAGAGAGAGAGACAGAGGGAGGGAGGGAGAGGGAGTGGGAGAGAGAGAGAGTGAGAGAGTAAAGGAGAGAGGGAGGGAGAGAGAGGGAGAGAGACAGAGAGAGGGAGAGAGGGAGGGAGAGAGAGGATAAAAACTAATACAGAGGGAGAGGTAGATAGCTGGTGTCTGGCGTTCATTCTCTCCCAATTCTTAATAAGTATACCAAAAGTGTGTGTGTGTGTGTGTGTGTGTGTGTATAGTGTGTGTGTGAGTGTGTGTGTACCTGGAAGCGCTGGCTGTGGGCACTGATGTGTGTGTGTGTGTGACCTGGAAGCGCTGGCTGTGGGCGCTGATGTGTGTGAGTGTGTGTGTGTGTGTGTGCGTGTGTACCTGGAAGCGCTGGCTGTAGGCACTGAAGCCAATCTGCTGCAGCCAGGTCTGCACCTCTCCGGTCTTCCAGTTGGGCACAGAGGGCAGGATGCGGCGCGGGACTTCTTCTCCCATCATGCTTAGCGCCCGCTTGGCCAGGGAACAGGTGGTGCCGTTACTGGAGTACATGACGATGCGCTTTCAGACTCTGCACCGCGCCGATCTCCTGGAATATCTGAGAGAGAAACGCAGGAGAGGGGAAGTCTGTTTACCTGAACATACTGAGGAACACTGAGCTTTAATATAACCTTGTTAATGTCCCCCAGTATTTGTTATACGCATTTGTTTTGGATTCAAATACTTTTCTGTGCTCTATTGATCTGGCCTGGTGTAACTGAGCCTGCCAATATGACTAGAAGGCAGGTCAGCATCTTTTGAGAGTATTTCATTGGTTCCAACACACCAGACAAGATCAGTGAAGCATAGAAAAGCATTTGAATCCAAAACAAATACGTATTTGACCCAGGTCTGCTGTCCACTCCCCAACCCTCCCTCACCCCCACTCCCCAACCCTCTCTCACCCCCACTCTCCATCCCTCCCTCACCCCAACTGCCCCCCCCTCCCTCTTCCCCACCTAGCCCCCAACTACCCACCCCTCAACCAGCCCCTGTCCCCTCCCCCAGCCTCTCCCCTGGCCCCTCCTTCAACCCCTCCCCACCACTCCCCCAGCCCCGCCCCCATCCCCCCCCCCCCCCCCCCCCCCCCCCCCCCCCCCCGCTCACCCTGGTGTTGCGCTGCCGGGACTTGATGCTGGCCTCCACGCACAGGTAGAAGGCGGCGATGCACTTGCCCTCCACGCGCGCCCCGTCCAGCAGGGGGAGCAGCTGCTGCAGGTCGGCGGCGGTGCGGCCCTGCATGCTGTCGGCGCGGTCCAGCAGGCTGCGGGCGAACTCGTCCGGGTCCAGCGACGCGATGAAGGGCTCCACCAGCTCCAGCGTGCCCGAGCGCACCACCTCCCGCTCCAGCTCCCGGTTGGCCGCCAGCACCGCCACCGCCAGGCAGGCGTGGAAGCGGATCAGCTCGTCCTCCTTGGAGAAGGCCAGCGGGAAGAGCCACTCGGCCGCCCGCTTCTCCGCCATCAGCCGCTGGCAGCGGTGCCCGCCGTGCATGGCGCAGTTGGCCAGCGCCACCGCGCAGTGGCGCAGCACGGTGGGGTCCGTGCCGCGGCACCAGAACAGCAGCGAGTCCAGGGCGCCGTTGGCGATCAGCTGCGCCGACGTCTCCTCCGTGTGCTTGAACATGTGCTCCAGGATGCCCGACACGCTGCGCGCCAGCTGGGCGTCGTCCTGCGCCCGCGTCAGGTTCAGGATCACCCCCAGGCCCATGCGGGCCACGTAGTCCCTGAGGAGGGGGGGGGGGGGGGGAGGGAGGGGGGAAAGGGAGATAAAGAAAGGGAGGAGGAGAGAACAGACAGAGAAGGGGGGAGAGATGAGGTGATAGAAGGCAGGGGGCAGAGGGGTAGGGAGAAACAGAGAGAGGGAAGGATAGAATGGAAAGAGAAGGGGGAGAGATGAGGTGATAGAAGGCAGGGGGCAGAGGGATAGGGAGAAACAGAGAGAGAGAAGGATAGAATGGAAAGAGAAGGGGGAGAGCGGAGGTGATAGAAGCCAGGAGGCAGAGAGACAGGGAGAAACAGAGAGTGAGAAGAAGTTACGTTCATTCAAATTGTCTAAGCAAGTAAATGTGCGGTTTAAATGCGTGATAGTATTTTCGACTCGGCGCACTCTCGCGGCGTACTCAAGGAAGAGCCAACCTGTTGTCCGACACCAGTATCTGCTCCAGCAGTTTGGCGGACTCGTATGTGATTTCCACAGCCGGCGTCTGCAGCAGCTGCAGCAGCAGCTCCAGCCCTCCGTCCAGCCGGATCCTGTTGCAGATCTCTTCGGCAACCTGTCGTCCCAGCGCGGGCAAAATCCAGGCCTCCTCCACCAGCTGGAATATCTCCGCGATGGCCCGCCGCGTCTCATCGAAATCTGAAGTGTCTTTCGCGGATTTCAGGGTTTTAATGGCCGAGCGGAGAGCCGGCAAGGGAGTCTCCAGAGCCGCTTGGACGTCGGCGCTAACGCCCGGCGAGACCGCTCGAGGGTCGGAGCCGGACCTCCGGTTCTGGAGGCGGCTGACATATTCCGGGACAGTAAGTCTGTCGGAACTGAACATGGAGAGATTTCTACAGAGCTCACTCAGATAAACGAGAAGTGATAGTAGCATCTACCGTAAGGTAGCCCAGCTATAACGGGAGGCCTTGCTGAGCCTGACCGTGTAATTCGTCACTGTCCTGTGGCTCCGAACTCCCGGGGGAACGGAGCCGTGAGCCGCAGGAATATGTTTGTGCACAGCGTGCTGCTATGTAGGCCTACACTACACTGCCGATTAAACCAAACCACTGACACTCAGAACACGGTGGGCGGATTTTGCCGTCTCCTTAACGTCTATTGCCAGTGAGTTGTTATCAATTGTTCGGAGATGATCAGATTAACAGCGGCACCGGTTTGCTCCCCGTTTCGTCATCACGCTTTTGTCAACTCAGAAAATAAACCAGAGGAATAAACATACCTCGTGTGCATCCCGGGAGACCGTTTCGGTTGAGCTGGTTAATTTTTCGGAATCGAAACGTTAGGAGACACCGCAAGAGTTCTTTCTTGCATTTGCGCACGACCTCTAGAGTACAGCCTAAAATGACACATTTGACAAAGAACCCGGTAGCCTACGAAATGTTTCTACCTCTGAGCCTCAGAACAGGAAATGAAACAGTCCGTCCGAAAATATTACACAGTCGTACGACGTTTTCCGGCTGAGCGGATTCACATAAACAGCTTTATTGTATTCCGTCCCTCGCCCGCAGTAATTCAGGCTGCTGCGGACAAAGAGCTTTGATTATACGTGTCAACCCCGCCAGCGTTCTTTCCAATGTCCTCTGAGTAACGGGCAATGTCTCGAAGGCTGTTACATCGAAAATCCATCAAATGCAGGTTAACTTCCGCATCCGTTAAACCATACCGCTCATCACCTTGATCTGTGTATCTTCGAGCGATGTAATCAGAGACCGCCCATCGCTGTAGATAGGCTAACGCAAACACTGGCTCCCTTTAGAACTCTTCCTCAGCAACACAGCGACAACGTGCGATTTCAACAAACTCCCCCCGGTGGACAAGGCAGGGTAAAGCCTTTATACATCAGGACCGCGGTCAGCGACGAGAAGAGACCAGAGACTGTAAAAAGGAAGAGACCCTACCGTAAACTGCTGAAGTAATCAAAAACGCGCCGAGCAATGACACGAACGCGCAACAACATGAACTGTTAACAGTTTTCATGTACATTAAACCAGTTTGCTTTGTGAAAGAAATTCAGTTTCACCCGTTATGTATTAGTATCACCCAGAAAGCAATCTTTAAAGCGATGGACTCCAACTGTCATAACAAAATGACGAAGAAGTCCAGGGTGAAACGACGGGAGCTTCTTGGAAGACTGTGACGTCACTGGAACATGCTAGGTTCCATCATTTGAGAAAATACATGGAAAAGATCTTTTCACTTTTTGTTGGTAAGACTGATCATTGTTAGCATTCATTTGCTAGGAGGATTAAGGTTGGGGTAATGAATACAGTTAGTGCTGTTGCTGAGGCAACACAGGGTTATATTGGGAGGTTAATGCGTAGGTTTGTTTTGCACTAGGATGACTCACAGTTTTTCACTTTGTAGAAGTTGGATGTTGTTTTCTGGAGAAAACCCACGTCTTATTGATAACAAACAAATATCCTTGTTCATATTCCAGTGTATTCTTTATATTTAGTTCTGTTCTCATCCATCTTAATTTAAAAATCACATATAGAATGACTTCTTGCTGGTAAGACTTGTAATCTTGTGCATTGATATGGCTATGATTATGGTTAGGGTAAGAGGTAAGAATGAGACATCTTTAGGGCTATGTTTAGGGTGTGGTCTAGGGTTGGTGCTTGGGTTAATTGTGGTATTTGAATGGCCAAAAGACTTTTTGGAAGTGAGCCTATAGCTCTGTGTACATTGATGTGCTAAGTCCCATAGTCTCATAGATCAATATGGCTGAGGCTAGGGTTGAAATGTAATAAGCACAAAGATTGAGGCAGAATTGAATTATTTTCCAGAGCTATTGTAAGTGTTATTGTTGTTTCTGTAAAATGGTAAATCATATACACGCGTAAATACCAAGAAATAGCCCTATGTGTTTTGCTATTTTTTCAGTGAAATGCATTTTTCTTAATAAATGACTCCAAACATATTTGCTTATTTTATTTAATTTTCTCACATTTAGGTTGTCTTTCCTCCACTTAATTAGAAATAACCCATTTTTAAGATTACTTATGCTGCCAGAAATATGATTTAGGGATGGAATTAGAAGGGCAGCAGGGTAATGCAGTGGGAGCTAGCAAGAAGGTCCTGGGTTTGAATCCGGCCTGGGCCTTTCTGTGTGGAGTTTGCAGGTTCTCTCTGTGTCCATGTGGGTTGGGGTACCCCAGTTCTAATTCATTCCCTAAGGCTAATTGGAGGACTGATGGATTGAATTAGAGAGCTAGGGTTAGGAAAATAGTAAGCGTTCGGTTTGAAACAAGATCACAGAGGTCAGAGGTCATAGGGCACTCCTCTCAAAAAATGGTATTGCAAAAAAAAAAAAAAGACCAATTTTTTGTCATTTTAATAAAAAAAGTAGCATTTTTTATGCTTTATCCCTTGGCCATGAAGTACAACAGTCAAAGACAGAAAAGAATATGTTACAGAATATACTGTATTACTCATGTATAACACTCCGCACTTATTGTAATTTGTATTTTCATCCTAATATTGTAGCTTGTTCTTCCCCCTAGTTTGACTAAGTTAAGGTCAGAACAGTGTTCACTGCGTGAACTGTACTGTGTTCTTGGCTGTAAATAACTGTACAAAATGAGTATTGTACCTTATCAAACCTGTGTTTTCTAGTGTTCCTATGACCATGATGTGCATTTTTGTACATCGCTTTGGATAAAAGTGCCTGCTAAATAAATTTAATGTAATGTAAATGTACTCATATTTGTAAAACAATTACAAAAACATTCTGACCATTGTGTAATTGTTGGATTACATTCCTGAAATCAGATACCTTTTTGGAGGCAAATCCCTAACACTCCCCAGTCAGGGTTATGTTCAGATGTGAACACCAGCTAGTGTAATGCTTAGGGTTGGGTTAGAGCTCAGGTTAGGATGCAATTTAAGCTTGGGTTTGGTTAGGGTTCAGGGTTGGGGTAGAGCTTAGGTTAGGATGCGATTTAGGCTTGGGTTTTGGTTAAGGTTCAGGTTCAGGTAGAGTTCAGGTCAGGGTGTGATTTAGGCTTGGGTTTTGGTTAGGGTTGGGGTTCAGGTTCAGGTAGAGTTCAGGTTAGAGTGTGATTTAGGCTTGGGTTTTGGTTAGGGTTGGGGTTCAGGTTCAGGTAGAGTTCAGGTTAGAGTGTGATTTAGGCTTGGGGTTTGGTTAGGGTTGGGGTTCAGGGTTGGGGTAGAGTTCAGGTTAGAGTGCGATTTAGGCTTGGGTTTTGGTTAAGGTTCAGGTTCAGGTAGAGTTCAGGTCAGGGTGTGATTTAGGCTTGGGTTTTGGTTAGGGTTGGGGTTCAGGTTCAGGTAGAGTTCAGGTTAGAGTGTGATTTAGGCTTGGGTTTTGGTTAAGGTTCAGGTTCAGGTAGAGTTCAGGTTAGAGTGTGATTTAGGCTTGGGTTTTGGTTAGGGTTGGGGTTCAGGTCCAGGTAGAGTTCAGGTCAGGGTGTGATTTAGGCTTGGGTTTTGGTTAGGGTTGGGGTTCAGGTTCAGGTAGAGTTCAGGTTAGAGTGTGATTTAGGCTTGGGTTTTGGTTAGGGTTGGGGTTCAGGTTCAGGTAGAGTTCAGGTCAGGGTGTGATTTAGGCTTGGGTTTTGGTTAGGGTTGGGGTTCAGGTTCAGGTAGAGTTCAGGTCAGGGTGTGATTTAGGCTTGGGTTTTGGTTAGGGTTGGGGTTCAGGTTCAGGTAGAGTTCAGGTTAGAGTGTGATTTAGGCTTGGGGTCTGGGTAGGGTTGGGGTTCAGATTCAGGTAGAGTTCAGGTTAGAGTGAGATTTAGGCTTGGGTTTTGGTTACAGTGAGGGTTTGGGCTGGTTCTCACGGCGTTAGCGCCCATGTTTATTCCAGCAGGACCCACTGCACTCAGGTTACCCTCCTGATTTGGAGCACAGGGGAAGTGGTGGAAGGGGGGAGGCGAGGGGGGGGGCAGAGTGCAGAGGGCAGTATATTTAACCTGTTTGACATGCTGGGCCATGGCCAAGTCGGCCAAACGCAGCCTTGTGTCATATGATTTGCTACCAAAGGACACAGCCTGCAATTCCACTCAGCCGAACATTACTCACGTTGCACCCATGATCGGTGATCCATTGGAACTAACGGGCTGAATGCCACACATTAGATTGGATTTAGGAAGCAGTAAATCTGTCCCCTGCTGTGAGCGGGTGGAAATACAGTCCATTAGCTCTTCACACAGATCTGGCTCAGCTTTTGCAGCGATGAATCCTGCATGTTCTGGTGGTATTACTTTTCTATATTCTCCTGTAATCCTGATTGCTTTGATGTGTCCTTGTTAAGAAGCTTAGCAATAAAGTGCTGCAGGGTACAATTTTATTATGCTTATGACGATGATTATTATAATTATATATTTCATTTTTCAAAATTATTATTATGGTTGCTATTTTTAGTAGGTACTGCCGAATGAAAAACAATGTGCTGCACCAGGAAGTCCTGCCATCAAAACAGCTTAAAAGAGCCCAGTAATCTCAGTCTGTTTAATGATTACTCCGGTGGACTGTTGGAAGCGCACAAAGGCAAACAGAGCAGGGCAGGTGACCGAGGTGGAGGAGGACCCGTGACCCCGAGGTCCGGCGGGCGTCGATCGGCAGGAGCGCAGAGACCTCCAGCCCCGTCTCCGTCTGCAGCTCGACGACCGACCGCGCGCCAGAACGGCCCAAATAAGATGGAGAACCCGAAGCTACGCGCGATCGTCCTGCTGGCGGCGTCAGCGATGGTGGCGCTCGCCGCAGAGGGTGAGTCGTCGGTTTACGTTCGCTGTTTTCGGATTTTCGCAGTTTCCTGTCGCTGAATGACATAAACAAGCGTGTCTGTACTTCCGCTCCCGTCTACTGTCTGTCTGTCCTGGCCCCTCGCTGGTGGAATGACCTCCCCTTGGCGGTCAGAACAGCAGAGAATCTAACTACCTTCAAACGCAGACTAAAGACTCATCTCTTCAGGCTGCACCTCTCCCCACCCCTCCCTAGCCTATAGTTTAGCTCAATGTACCTAGTTAGGCTAATACGAGCACGTTAGTTTTTATTTGGCAGGATTGTTTGTCTGATTAGGAAAATGTGATTTCAGTGCTAGTTTGTACTTGGCAGGATTGTTTGTTTGTTTGCTGAACAGGTTACTCTACAGGGTTGGAGTCCTGATCTATGTGGTCACTTCTGGCACTACGATCTTTACTTCACTCTACTTCAGTGTGTTTCTTTTGCACCTCTGCACCTGGAACTAATGCACTTGTTGTACGTCGCTCTGGATAAGAGCGTCTGCTAAATGCCTGTAATGTAATGTAATGTAATATGTAAGACCGCGTGTGCTCCAGTGTGCTAGCCAGACCAGCCGCTAACGGAGAAGGGTAGAGTTAGGGTTAGGGTTAGCCAGTGTGACCTGGTTAAACGTTTATAGATAGGACGTTACGTCCTCCTGGACGCGCGATGCTAACTGACCGTGGGGAACTTAAGTGTGAGCGGGAAGGGAGAACTCTCTGACTCAGAGGCGGTGTGTCTCCCATTCGATTGGCAGAGTCCTGCCTCGGGCGCTGTGAGAACGGCTTCGAGGCGAAGATGAAGTGCCAGTGCGACTCGATGTGCCGCTACTACAAGAGCTGCTGTTCCGACTACGAATCCATCTGCGGCAGCGAGAGTAAGAGCCCTCTTCCTCACCCTGCAGCCAGCCCTATATTCTCCTGATCCCTGAGCTAATTTCCTGTTTTTATATGCTAAATAGGAGTCCTCAGTAAGATTTAAAAATGTTTCACAACGCCGTGTTAGACTTGCAAATGTCTTTGAACTCAGAGATAAGCTGAGAAGCTGAGACAGACCCCTTACAGGACTGTGAGAGAGCAGCTCAGTGTGCTCAGGACTGTGAGAACATTTGGAGTTTTCAGGATGCTTTTTGGTCCTCCTCTGTCTTTGTAGCTCGTGGGGACACGTTTGCTTTTGCTGAGGATGATGATGAGCTGTTCAACAGCACAGCACCAGAGGCCACGCCCAGTCCTGCACAGGAAGGGGCCACGCCCAGTCCTGCACAGGAAGAGGCCACACCCAGTCCTGCACAGGAAAGGCCACACCCAGTCCTACACAGGAAGAGGCCACGCCCATTCCGCACAGGAAGAGGCCACGCCCAGTCCGGCACAGGAAGAGGCCACACCCAGCCCTGCACAGGACGATCAGAGCCGCAGCATCCCTGTAGTGGCCCAGACAGCGTCATATGGGGGCGCTATAAAAAAGCAGCTCACACAAACACCCACAGATGCTTCCAAAGCCCCGCCTACCACCGCCCCTGTCACTGCGGCCCCACCCACCCCCACGAGAGCTCCTGACCCCGCAGCCGACCCCTGCAGTGGCCTGCCCTTCGACTCCTTCATGCAGCTAAAAAATAACTCCCTCTTCGCCTTCAGAGGTGAGGAGCACCAGCACTACCCAGAATGCCATCCACCCGTAACTGTAGCCTCCCATACACACCCACCAGAACTGCTCTCCCATACATCCCACCCAGAACTGCACTCCCATACACCCCCACCCAGAACTGCTCTCCCATACACACCTACCCAGAACTGCACTCTCATACACACCCACCCAGACCTCCACTCCCATACACACCCACCCAGAACTGCACTCCCATACACACTCCCACCCAGAACTGCACTCCCATACACCCCTACCCAGAACTGCACTCCCATACACACCCACCCAACACTGCACTCCCATACACACCCACCCAGAACTGCACTCTCATACACACCCACCCAGACCTCCACTCTCATACACACCCACCCAAAAACTGCACTCCCATACACACCTACCCAGAACTGCACTCTCATACACACCCACCCAGAACTGCACTCTCATACACACCCACCCAGTACTGCACTCTCATACACACCCACCCAGAACTGCACTCTCATACACACCCACCCAGACCTCCACTCCCACACACACCCACCCAGAACTGTACTCACATACACACCTACCCAGAACTACACTCCCATACACACCCACCCAGACCTCCACTCCCATACACACCCACCCAGAACTGCACTCTCATACACGCCCACACAGAACTGCATTATTGTACACACCCACCCAAAACTGCTCTCTCTTACACACCCACCCAGAACTGCACTCCCATACACACCCACCCAGAACTCCATTCTCACATTCATTCTTAGTTCACTCTTAGCCTGTGCTTGTGTGCTTGTGTGCGTGTCTGTGTGCGTGTGTGCGTGTCTGTGTGCGTGTGTATACGTGCGTGTCTATGTGCGTGCATATGTTTTATATCATGTCTCCTCCGTCAGGTGATTATTTCTTCGAGCTGGATGACAAAGCGGTGCTGCCAGGATACCCCAAACTCATCAAGGACGTGTGGGGCATCCCCGGACCCATCGACGCCGCCTTCACCCGCATCAACTGCCAGGGCAAGACCTACATCTTCAAGGTCTGCTCAGGGCTGAGCTGGAGGGGCAGAGGGTGGGCAGGGCAGGGGGATAATTCAGGGTGGGGCAGGGGGATAATTCAGGGTAGTGCGGGGGGCAGTTCAGGGTTGGGCAGGGTGGGGCAGGGGGGGCAGGCGGTAGTGCAGGGTAGGGTTGCAGGGGGGGCAGTGGGCAGGGTTTGCGGGGGCAGTTCAGGGTTGGGCAGGGTGGGGCAGGGTGGGGCAGATGGTAGGGCAGGGTAGTGCAGGGGGTGCAGGGTTGGGCAGGGTGGGGCAGGGTGGGGTAGGGGGCAGGGCAGACATGAGTAGGGCAGAGGTATTATCTTTCCTAGCTCTAGCACACTGGAGTGCTGCTCCTCTGCCAGCTGAAACTGTGGGGATTGTGTGATTTAACTGCTTTTACACTGCTACTTTTACACTGCTACTTTACACTTCTGATTTTACACTGCTACTTGTACACTGCTAGTTTTACTCTGCTGCTTGTACACTACTAGTTTTACACTGCTGCTTTTATACTGCTAATTTACACTGATGCTTTTACAATGCTACTTTACACTTCTGATTTTACACTGCTGCTTTTACACTACTAGTTTTACACTGCTGCTTTCATACTGCTAATTTACACGGATGCTTTTACACTGCTACATTTACACTGCTAATGTACAACTTCTGATTTTACACTGCTACTTTTACACTACTAGTTTTACACTGCTGCTTTTATACTGCTAATTTACACTGATGCTTTTAGACTAATAGTTTTACACTGCTGCTTTTACACTGCTACTTTTACACTTCTAGTTTTACACTGCTGCTTTTACACTTCTAGTTTAACACTGCTGCTTTTACACTGCTAGTTTTACACTGCTAATTTACACTGATGCTTTTACACTGATAGTTTTACACTGCTGCTTTTACACTTCTAGTTTTACACTGCTGCTTTTACACTTCTAGTTTAACATTGCTGCATTTACACTGATACATTTACCATGCTGCTTTTACACTTCTAGTTTTACACTGCTGTTTTTACACTGCTACTTTATACTGATATTTTTATACTGCTGCTTTTACACTGCTGTTTTCATATGAATTCAGGGAAATAAGTACTGGCGGTTTGAGGATGGAGTGTTGGATGATGACTATCCAAGGGATATTTCCGTTGGATTTGAAAAAATACCTGATGATGTCGATGCCGCCTTTGCCATTCCTGCCACCAACCACCATGGCAAAGAAAAGGTGTACTTTTTTAAAGGTTAGACTGGGATTTCAATTCTCATTTCCATGTCTGATATGTAAGTGTAAGTGCCATTAAAATTTTTGATATCAAAACGACGCCAGGTTACTGTACTACAAACAATGTAGGCTATCTTGCCTCACAGAAATGAAAGATGCTGTACTCCAAAGCAATGCTACCCAATGTCTCCTAAATTGTTTCAAGTCACTTGGCCCTATGTACTGTGAGTAGGAGCTTGTGTGTGTCTCTGCTCTAGGGGACCAGTATTATCAGTATGAATTTAAGCACCAGCCAACCCACGAGGAGTGCAGCAGGATGACCAGCATCTCCCCCTCCATCCTCTTCACCCGATACACCGACCTGTACTATGACCACTGGGAGGACATCTTCCACCTCATGTTCCAAGGATGTAAGAGAGGCATGTGTGTGTGTGTGAGCGTGTGTATGTGTATGTGTGTGAGTGTGTGTGTGTGTGTGTGTATGAGTGTGTGTGTGTGTGTGTGTGAGAGAGTGAGAGAGAAAGAAAGCCAGTGAGAGACAAATTAAGAGAGAATATGAAGCAAGAGTAGAACCTTGCACTGTAATAGAAGCTGATGTAACAGAAAAACTTCACTGAATGGCTCTGAGGAGTCATTAGAGTGACAGTTTGCTCTGGCCCCTCCCCCTCTCCACCCCCCACCCCCCAGTGCAGGGAAACCATGGGGGCCCCCGCTTCATTAACAGGGACTGGGTGGGGATCCGCTCTCCGGTGGACGCTGCGATGGTGGGCCGGCTCTACATATCCCGGAGACCCCTCATCTCCAGGCAGGACGGGCCCTGGGGGCAGGGGTGGCCCTGGGGGCAGGGGGGGCCCTGGGGCCAGGGGGGGCCGTGGGGCTGGACCGGGCCGCAGGGCAGGGGGACCCAGCAGCGCCGGCAGAGCCGCTCCCCCCAGTGGAGCTCCATGGCAGACTGGGGGGCGGATCAGGGACAGGACTACGCCGAGCAGTTCTACAACAGGGAGATCCGCAGGCAGGACCAGGACCAGGACCGGGACCAGAACTGGAACCGAAACCGGAACTGGAACCAGGACCGGGACCAGAACCAGAACCGGAACAGGAACCGGAACCAACAGCAGAGCGGCAACCGAAGACAGCAGCAACAGTACAACAGCGACTATGACTACAGATACAGCGCCCCCCTCAGGCCAAACCTGCACACTGTGGACAAGGGACAGCCTGTACAAAATGTCTACTTCTTCAAGAAAGGTACTGAGCACTGAGAGACTCAAACTACTGAGCACTGACAGACCCAAACTACTGAGCACTGACAGACACAAACTACTGAGCACTGACAAACACAAACTACTAAGCACTGACAGACCCAAACTACTGAGCACTGACAGACCCAAACTACTGAGCACTGACAGACACAAACTACTGAGCACCGACAGACTCAAACTACTGAGCACTAACAGACTCAAACTACTAAGCACTGACAGACACAAACTACTGAGCACTAACAGACTCAAACTACTGAGCACTGACAGACAAAAATTACTGAGCACTGACAGACACAAACTACTGAGCACTGACTCAATATCCTCAACAACCATGGGTTCACAATAAGATATATCATAGTTGTAATGGCTTTGAGGTTGGTTTGTTCCAAGAGCATGGAGAAAATGTAAAGATATCTTCATTTCTGTATTCAAATATTTTATTTAATTTTTTAAAAATGCAGTACTCCTGAGAGGCATTCTTTATGTATCTAATTACCAGATCAGAAGAGAGCAAGGGTTGCTAGCCGTGGCTCAAGGCCACAGCATTCCCTTACCAAAGCTCACTGTTTCTCCCCTCTCACAGACCAGTACTACAGAGTGGATTTACAGACCAAGAGAGTGGACTACGCCAACCCTCCCTACCCACGATCCATTGCCAAATACTGGCTGGGCTGCCCAGACAAGCCGGGAGCAGAAAAGAGATGAACTCCGGAGGAAGACTGGAGGAGGGACTGTGGGCCCCATGGATTGGCCCATACCACAAATACCGGATTAATCTCCCAGAAGACCAAAAACAAAGGGACAGCTATACATGAGCACCATGTTTAGGAGTCTGCTCCAAAAACACAATATCATTCATCACATTTTTCCACAGGCGCGTCACCTTCAGAATTCACTTTTTCTGAATAAGGGGTTATTGTGTGCGAATGCGTTATCTGGGTGGTGACATCACCGTTTCCTCCTTCAATGGGGGTTGGTGGGGGGAACACAACCCTCGCCTGTACGCATGAACCCTGCCTACATCCCCACCCCCCCCCCACCCTCCTCCCCCTCGGATCTGTGGACAAACAATGATTATTTGTGTCTCTGGTCAATGTTGCAGTCTGGCAGCAGAGTCACCGTTTTCGGACAAAGTTCATCGCACCGGAGCTTCTGATTGGACGCTGCCATGGCAACCGCTCTCCCTCGTGATCTGATGGGGGCATTGCACGTCTGAGGTCGTGACCTACTCATTCTTTGGGGGGGGCAGACAAGGGGGTAGGCAACGGTCTCCTTAGATATCGCTCATGTGCTTATTTTGTACTGGCTATTTCTTCATCGCATTAAACTAAAGTTTTGCTTCACCATTAAAATGCCTGACATGTTTATCCACCAATCTGTGTTCCATAATTTTTTTAACTCTGTGATTAAGTGGTTTGTTGTGTTTCCGTTCTGCCACTCCAAGTGCAATACTGCTGTTTCATTGCAGAAATAACAAAGATAACTTCCCCTGCGATCTCAAAGTCACAGTCATTTCAGCCATGAAACCTCCACAAGGGAGCATTCGAGAGCTAATAATGACACTGGACCTGCACACAGCCATTGATTGAAAAAAATGGTTACGCTCCACAAATGACCAATTAAGCTGAAACAAAACCATGATAATTCCATTAGAACAATGAAGCCGTAACATCAATAATGACCGCGATAAACCAAAACAATCAATTATAACGCTGTAACGATCACAACAGCCACTATGAAGTCATAATCGTCTCAGTCTAAATAAGTTTGTTTCTCCAGTGTTATTCTTGAGGCCCACAATGTATTGTCCTGACATCCAAAACGACATACAATAATACCGAAGATCATTGGTCCTTGTGTTGATATTTGTCACGCAACGGCAGAACTGGCTTTGAATGCGCAAAGATATGGATAAAATGTAATCATTCATGTGGCAATATAGCTGATGTACTCTTTCAGGACCAAGTGGAAAAACATCGCAGATGTGATGATGAGGGAGTTTCCTTCAGCTGGGGGGCAAACAGGATGGCAGGATATCCTGGCCTAGAGCCTGATTCGCAGTGTGCAGACGGGGTCCAGCAGTGGGAGGGGGGAGGTATGTTTAAACCCCCCACCCACCCAACACCAGGAAGAGTTTTAACTAGACTACCATATGAGAAAATCTGATCATCAATGCATAACAATGTCATCATTTTCTATACAGATGATCTAATCTTTCTATAATTATAGCACATTAAAACAGGACAGTGACCGTGAAATGGTAGAGTAGGTACAGTATTTTTGTGTAGTGTGCATTTAGGTGCAACAAGTTCCTCACTCTACTCTCTGCAGAAGGTGTTTTATATAAATATACACTGTACAGCATGATAGAATCAACAAACCGTCATACTTATTTTTGGATTTGTGTTTAATTTTTTGTAGAAAAAAGTCCTTACTCGTTTGGAGAAATACACAGGGGAAACTAAACGTGTTTCACCAAAAAACAAAGTTTTACATTCCATGATGAGACTGAAAAGGTTTTCAATGTATTGAAAGGCTTTTAAAAGTTTTATTATTTTACCAGAAGTAAACTAAAGTCCATTTAATGACCACTCCCACAGGCCAGTCACCAGAACCTCCCAACCATACACAGACTGCGTTCTACAGTGCATATCATACTGAGCATAAGAAGGATCATAAACAGTTCATAATGGATCATAAACAGTTCATAAACACTTCAGTTCATTACGCACAGCACAACCCCATGCCCTAACAGCACAGTGCTTTAGACCTGGCCTGCAAACCTGTAACCTGCCAGGTGAGAAGCATTGCATTATGGGAAACAAAACTGAGTAGCCCCCAGTGGCAGCTCCTTTTCCTTCTTATCCAGTTTGAGTGAATTCTAAGCAGTGATGTCATCACTATATATAGTTTCCATGGCATCACACTCATTGCGGGGGTGGGGGGGGGCCTTTTTGAGGAGTCAGTACTTACGAGTGTTTAATCAGGATGTTCTCATACTGCGGTCCTTCCTCTGCGGTGGCCCCCACCCCTTGGTTGGCGATGATTTGCCCTCCCGCCCCGAGAGAGTGGTAGCCGCTCTCTGTCTGCGCGTTGCCGTGGCGACCCGTTGCCGCGGCGCCATCCGCGTCGCCTCCAGCTCCGCTCGCGGGGGGCGTGTTCTCGGGCACGCTTTTCAGGATGGAGGACAGGGGCCGCGTGGGCGGGGTGCTCTCCGGCCAGGGGGCGGAGTCTCCCAAGGAGCCGGGCGAGGAAAGGGGGGGTGGCTTCCGCCTGCTGGATTTCCGCAGGTGCACCTCCACGCGCCCCGCCCCGCCCCCGGCTCCTCCCCCGGCCCCGCCCCCCGCGGCGGCCTGCTCCCACACGCTCACCCGCGCGCCCAGCTTCCTGCGCGGCGGCTTGGTGACCCCTCCCCCGGCCCCGCCCCCGGCCCCGCCCCTGCCCAAGCCCCGCCCCTGCCCCGCCTCCTCGCCCCTCTTCTGCAGGCTGCCCAGTCTGCGCAGCATGGCCTGCACCGGTCCCTCTGGGTTTGGCCCCGCCTTGGGCCCCGCCTTGGACCCCGCCCTCCCCACGGTCACGTACACCGTCACCACCTTCTCCGGGGCGGGCTCCGGGGGCGCGGCCTCGCCGGGCGCGGTCTGGGCCGGGACGCTGCGCCGGGCGTTGGACAGGGTGCGTCTCCGC
Source organism: Anguilla japonica (assembly GCA_025169545.1). Taxonomy (NCBI): domain Eukaryota; kingdom Metazoa; phylum Chordata; class Actinopteri; order Anguilliformes; family Anguillidae; genus Anguilla; species Anguilla japonica. The sequence goes on from CM045894.1 coordinate 7,536,329, forward strand.
CCGCCCGGCACCGAGAGGGAGGGGCGGGACGGGGCAGCGCTGTACCTGTCGGGGTCCGGCTCTTCCGGTTCGCCGGTAGGTTCCGGCCCCTCCCCGGGCCCCTCCTCCCTCTGCTCCGCCTCCTCCTGCTCCGCCCCCTCCTCCCCCTCGCTCCCCCGCCCTGGCCCTGCAGGGCGGAGAGCATCAGGACCCCCCAGGGGGATTTGGGCTTGCGGGCCACGCTGGGGGCCTCCTGGGAGCCCCGCCGCTCTTTCGGGGTGAACTTGGTGCCCTCGGCGAAGGACACGGAGGGCCTCTTGGCCTTGGCGATGCTGGAGGTTCGGGGGATGGCAAAGGGGGACCCGTCATCAGCGCTGAACGCAGAGGGGTCCGGGAACATGTTGCACTTGGAGCTGATCTCCTGGAAATCTCCTGCCAGCGCAGCCATGTCTGCCCCACAGAGAAAACACAGGTGAGCACACCTGAACACCACACACAGACAGCACAGGTGAGTACACCCGAACACCACAGAGAGAGAGAGCAAGATGAGAACACCTGAACACCACACAGAGAAAACACAGGTGAGTACACCTGAACACTACACAGACATCACAGGTGAGTACACCTGAACACTAAACACAGCACAGGTGAGTACACCTGAACACTACACAGACATCACAGGTGAGTACACCTGAACGCCACACAGAGAAAACACAGGTGAGTACACCTGAACACACAGAGAAAACACAGGTGAGCACACCTGAACCGCACACACAGAGAGCACAGGAATACAGACAAGTGTGTAGAGAGACAGATGGTGTGTACAGGTCAGGTGATCAGAGGATGGCTAAAGAAAGAAGGGAATGTGGAAAGCAGAAAAAGGAGTGAAAGAGCGGGACCCTGGTGCATCCCAGCATTCGGGGCTGACCCCTCACCTTCCCTGGGGGGCACGCAGTACACCGCCTCCCCCTCCTCGCTCTCGAAGGACGAGTTCTCCGTCATCCAGCCCGAGGACGGGGGCTCGATGAAGCTGTGGTTGAAGGTGAGCTCCGGGTCGTGGTGAGACACTGCGAGCACAGAGTTACTGTGAGTCTGTGAGCACAACCAGAACCAGAACCAGACCCAGACCAGAACCAGAGCCATAACCAGACCTATAACAGAGCCATAACCAGAAGTAGAACCAGAAACAGAACCAGACCCAGACCTAGAACCAGAACCAGAACCAGACCCAGAACCAGACCCAGACCCAGAACCATAACCATACCGTATGGTCTGTTTGCTTCGCACGGCCTCTTCATAGAGAATCGCTGGCAGTGCTATACTGTATGGTCTGTGTTCCTTACCTGGTGACCCGAGGCAGGCCAGACGACCCCAGGGTCAGGCAGGGCACGGCAGAGCTCACGTTGGCCAGGACGTTATAAACATGGTGCTTCATCCGCACAGTGGCACCTCCATCTCCTACTGCCACCCTGTGGAGGCAAGGAGTATTGCATCAGACCACCCGCAGCAGAACTGTGAGCTCAGTGGCTACAAATACGTTAATGTTTCATTAGCTGCACACACTCATGCATGTGTGAGGCTGTGGGGGCGGGGGAGTTTATGCTGGGGGGGGGGGGGGTGTACCTGTCCTTCCCCTCAGGCGGTGCCCCTCCACAGCAGCAACAGCAGCAGCAACAGCAGATCAAAATGAGCAGCACCAGGAGCAGCGGGATCAGGATACCTGCAATTAGTGCCCCACGCCGCCCTGGAACACACACACGCACACACACACATGCACGCATGCACGCGCACACGCACATACACACACACGCATTCATGCATGCACGCACACACACACACACACACACATACATACACACACACACACACAGACACACGCACATGCACACACACACACATACATACATACACAAACGCACACACATGCACACACACACACATACATACACACACACACACACACAGATGCACGCACATGCACACACATGCACACACACACACATACATAAACACACACACACACACGTACACACATGCACACACACATGCACGCATGCACGCACACACACATACACACACACGCGCATGCATGCACGCACACACACACACACACATAGATACAGTATATACATACACTGATGCCGTCTGTAATGCACATAATCTCCAAAATTAACACCATCCTTCATACAGATAAGCAGAAAAGGCTGCATAACACAAATAAAAAAATGACAGAAGAGCTATATTGCATGCTCAAAAATATTGGACAGCTATATTTTTTCATTCTAATAAAATTGCTCATAGAAAATGTGTGTACCCTCCCTTCGAAAAGACACTACTGAGTTATCTTTTATAGTGTAGTTTTTTTAACATACTGGGGAGGATCTTTCACCATTCCTCCATAAAGAATCTTTCAAGATCCTTGAGATCCTTCTGCCTGCACTCTTTCTTCAAACCCAAAATATCTGATCAGGTTCCAGACTGGTGACTGAGCTGACAATTGCAAAAATGAGCATTTCTGCAGTGAATAAACAAAGTTTCTTGCTGGGGATCTTATGTCTTATCCAATGATCAATTTGCAGCCGGGTTACATTGCATTACATTTTACTTGGAAGACATTTTAATCCAAAGCAATGTACAGTAAGTGCCTAACGAAGGTCATTGGAACTACTACAGAGCACAGGCCCGATAAGGTACAATTTTCAGTAAGTATCAGTTATCCATAGCCGCAAAATCAAGTCAAGTTCACACAGTAAGCATAGGCTACATCAGTAGAGTTATGGCAAGTACAAACGAGAAGCAATGCATGATTATGAGATATGATAAAGAGCTACATCATCAAGATGAAGATACAAGTGCAACATGAAAGTGCTAGAAGGCCAAGATACAAGGATGCAAGTGAGTGATCCTACATTGAGAGCAACCTTGCAGGGAGTGGTGTTAGAGTTAGTCAAGGTACCATCTGAAGAGATGCATCTTCAGACCACAGTGGAAAATGGGCAGTGACTGAATGACTAGTTTGAGCTTCCTGATGGGATGATCACAGGCATTAGGCCAAAAGGTCTTGGGACTTGCTGGAGATTGCATGATTCCACTGACCCAGGACCAGTACATGCAGAATGACCTCATAACATCAACGATCATCACAGCCAGTTCCAAATTAAGTTCCAATACTGAATTTTAAAATACTTAATTTGAGCCAGGTATTAGCCTTGGATGAGACCCGAATTGAGCTTTTTGGTCATGCACACTAGCAGTGGGGTTGGCACTGGAAGCAGGACTCTTCTTCTGAAAAGGGTGTAATACCTGCTGTGAAACAGTGAAAATCTTGGGTGGGGGGGGGGGGGGGGGGGGGGGGGGGGGGGGGGGGGGGGGGGGGGCGCTTTATCAGGGTGCTATGAGGCTGTCATATCCACTGGTGATTGGGCTCTTGTTAATGGAATCCAAATACAAAGACATCTTAGCCAAAAACCTGGTATCCCCAGAAAGCTAAATTTTCCACACACAGACAAACGCATAGGTGGAAAGGAGACATGTAGAATAGGAACAGCCCCAGTTCTGGAGCCCCATGTCGATGTGGGCCTTCATTCCAGCCAATCCTGATCAGGTAAGGTTATCGAAATCAAGTGTTTAAAGTACTTCCACAATTTTGTGCTTAAGCAGATTTTCAGTCTTTAAATGAACATGGAATGTTCATGATGTGTAACGAAATATCTGTTCCTGACATAACATTGCCGGGGGTCATCCTTTCTCGTTTAAATGGATTAAACGGATTAAAATGGTCTCGTTAAAAACAATTCACAACTTCAACACAACAATACTTCAAGAAGTGGAACAAAACCCAGTTTATGCAGGTGGGCCTCAGGACCAGGGCTGGGTGCTCCTGGAGCGGGTGAGGAAGAGGAGAACAGACAACGGGCAGAGGAAGACGGGTTACCATAGTTACACTCTCCGCTGGCTGGGTGGCAGCCATGTTCTCCACAGTCACATGACAAGGAGCAGTTCAGACCAAACGTGTGTTCTGGACACGTGCTGTTACAGCTTCAAATGGAGATAAGAACCAATCAGAGTCACGCACCTGAGCTCAATATAACCAATCAGAGTCACACACTTGAGCTCAATATAACCAATCAGAGTCACGCACTTGAGCTCAATATAACCAATCAGAGTCACGCACCTGAGCTCAATATAACCAATCAGAGTCACACACTTGAGCTCAATATAACCAATCAGAGTCACGCACCTCAGCTCAATATAACCAATCAGAGTCACGCACCTCAGCTCAATATAACCAATCAGAGTCACGCACCTCGGCTCTACAGTATATAACCAATTAGTCACTCACCTGAGCTCAATATTATCCACAATATTATCCCTGGGCAGTGGTGTAATGAACGATCATTGCATCAAACATTATAATACTGCATCGTGTATGACATGTGACATGGATGAATTGATTTGTATCGCAATGAATCAGTAAATTACATGCTGGCAAAATTCGATTTATGCAAACTGAGGCACTGAAGTTAATGAACACACTTGTTAACTTGAGTGTCAGTGGGGTGGGATGGGGGCAATTTGTCAAATCTAATGGTCACATTAATATCGCAGCTAATCATATCGTATTGTGATTAACCACATCATATTTTTATAAATTAAGAAAAATCATATCGCATCATATCGTTGTGCAAAGAATCACTACTGTATCATATCGACATCAAGTTGTAACACTCCTATCCCTGAGTCACACGCAAGTTCAATATCCCCATTTCCCCCATCCTAATCTACTCAAATCACCTCTACCACAGCTGTCCCGAGGCTGCCTTACCTCTCTCCCTCAAACCCGGGCTGGCACACACAGCTTCCTGTCACATGATCACAGTACCCGTGAATGCAGGGAGCGCACAGGAACTGGCAGCGGTCTCCAAAAGTCCTGTTTGGGCAGCGCTCGTCACACCTGTGGACAAGGCGAGGCAAAGACTATTCTCAGAGAAGGAGGGGGAGGGTCACAGACAGGGGGAAACCAAGCCACTACTTTTTCCACAAGCATATGGTATTAAGTATATTGAATTTTACATCTATAATAACTCATAATATCATTTGGCTACCAAGTGTCCTTTTGAAGTCTCCAAATGGCTTTTTTGGAAACCTGCCTGGATATAGCTCTGAAAAAACAATTCAGAATACTCATTGGTACGGTCATCAAATCTGAACCAGGATTTGTCACAGACACAGACACAGCCTCAAGCATCTGTATCCACTCAAAAAACAAATTTTTTAGTTGAGAAAAAAACATCCACTTCCTCTGTGTTTGAGCTTCTGTTACTTTCAGTAATATTTAGAGGAGTATTTCTGACTCTTGGAAAAACAACTCCAAAAGGTTACCTTTCAGAACAGACTGGAATTATACAAGTAGACAAAACGGTTCAAGAATAGTAACCATTTTATTTTGGGTATTTCAAAAGGCTTGTGTTAAAAAAGGGGGTGATACATAAGACATTACCCAGTAACACCTGTATCAGCAAATCTTGTTGGGGTTTCTTGATAAACAAAAGGTTTTACTGTTATTCCAGGTTTTGGACAGATTTTCTTATAAAGGAAACAGGCAGCCAAGCTCTATTTAAAGCCCTGCTCAAGTCCAGCCCCGATCACCAGGTCCCCCCCTTCTGCATACCATGGTCCAGTCCAGACCACAGCGTCCCCCCCTTCTGCATACCTTGGTCCAGTCCAGCCCAGACCACAGCGTCCCCCCCCTTCTGCATACCATGGTCCAGTCCAGCTCAGACCACAACGTCCCCCCCTTCTGCATACCATGGTCCAGTCCAGCCCCGATCACCAGGTCCCCCCCTTCTGCATACCTTGGTCCAGTCCAGACCACAGCGTCCCCCACTTCTGCATACCATGGTCCAGTCCAGTCCAGACAACAGTGTCCCCCCCTTCTGCATACCTTGGCCCAGTCCAGCTCAGACCACAACGTTCCCCCCTTCTGCATACCTTGGTCCGGTCCAGTCCAGCCCAGACCACAGCGTCCCCCCCCTTCTGCATACCTTGGTCCAGTCCAGACCACAGCGTCCCCCACTTCTGCATACCATGGTCCAGTCCAGTCCAGACAACAGCGTCCACCCCCTTCTACATACCTTGGCCCAGTCCAGCTCAGACCACAACGTCCCCCCCTTCTGCATACCTTGGTCCAGTCCAGCTCAGACCACAACGTTCCCCCCTTCTGCATACCTTGGTCCGGTCCAGACCACAGCGTCCCCCCTTCTGCATACCATGGTCCAGTCCAGTCCAGACAACAGCGTCCACCCCCTTCTACATACCTTGGCCCAGTCCAGCTCAGACCACAACGTTCCCCCCTTCTGCATACTTTGGTCCAGTCCAGCTCAGACCACAACGTTCCCCCCTTCTGCATACCTTGGTCCAGTCCAGCTCAGACCACAACGTTCCCCCCTTCTGCATACCTTGGTCCAGTCCAGCTCAGACCACAACGTCCCCCCCTTCTGCATACCATGGTCCAGTCCAGCCCCGATCACCAGGTCCCCCCCCCTTCTGCATACCTTGGTCCAGTCCAGACCCCAGCGTCCCCCCCCTTCTGCATACCTTGGCCCAGTCCAGCTCAGACCACAACGTTCCCCCCTTCTGCATACCTTGGTCCAGTCCAGCCCAGCTCAGATCACAGTGTCCCCCCCTCTTCTGCATACCTTGGTCCAGTCCAGCCGGGCTCGCAGTTTGAGCACGTTCCCGTCTCTGGGTCGCAGGGTTCCCCGGCTCTGCAGTGAGGACACGTCTCCTGGCAGAGGTTTCCATGGTAGCCAGGTGGGCAGGGCTGATCACAGCGTGTCCCGTTCCAGCCTGGCTCGCAGGCGGCACAGAACCCGTCCACCGCAGAGCAGGGCTGCCCCTCTCTACAGCGCCCACACCTGGACAGACAGAGAAGTGCACCCTCAGGGAGCCGCACGGGGCACACTTATACACTCACACACGCTCACATGCACACACTCTCTCTCTCTCTCTCTTACACACACACACACACACACACACACACACACTCACTACTCACACTCTTATATACACACACACACACACATATACTCATACACACACACTCACACACGCACACTCATGCACACACACACACACTCGCACTCACCCTCACAAACACACACAGACACCCATACTCACACTCTCTCTTACTCTCTCACACTCACACACACACACACACTCACACACACACACTCACCCTCATACTCACACACACACACACACATACACACACACACACTCTCACTTACTCTCTCACACCATCACACTCTCACACTCACACTCACACACACACACACACACACACACACACACACACACACACACTCACACACCCTCATCCTCACCCTCTCTCTCACACACACACACAACCTCACCCTCACACTCTCACACTCACACTCACACTCTCTCTCTCTTACTCTCTCACACTCACACTCTCTCTCTCTCTCTCGCTCTCTCTCACACTCTCTCACACTCACACTCTCTCTCTCTCTCTCTCTCTCTCTCACTCTCTCGCGCAGCCGTCTCCGTAGTGCCCGGCGCTGCAGGCCTCGTTGCAGAAGGGGCTCTTGTAGCCGGGGCGGCAGAGGCAGGCGCCGCTGGCGGGGTGGCAGTCGCCGTGGCGCAGGTCGCAGTTGCAGTAGCGGTCGCAGGCGGGGCCCCACCAGCCGCGCAGGCAGCGGCAGGCGCCGGTCCGCTGCAGGCAGGGCGACAGGTAGCAGCTGCAGGGCAGCGTGCACTTCTGGCCCCACCAGCCGGGCCGGCAGACGCAGCGGCCCGTCTCCGGGTCGCAGGTGCCCCCCTCGCGGTGGCACAGGCAGGCCTTGGCGCAGGCGGGGCCCCACCAGCCCGGGTCGCAGGTGCAGTTGCCGTGCAGCGGGTGGCAGCGGCCGTGGCGGCCGCAGGCGCAGGCGTTCTCGCAGGCGGGCCCCCAGCGGCCCGGCAGGCAGGAGCACGCGCCCGTCTCCGCCTGGCACTGCCCGTGCGGGTGGCATGGGCACAGCTCCCGGCAGTCCGGGCCCCAGAACTCCGCCGGGCACCCTAAGGGTGGGGGGGGAGGGCGGGGGCAGGGGGAGGGGAGAGCCTGTCACACAGTGGGACCAGCCAAACGCACACTGCCATTTTACAGGTGGAAGATCCAGGTCCGGATAATAAAAGTCCGCCCCACTATTTTGTTCCAGTCACCTGGATTCGCTAATGAGCACAGTTCTGCAGCCAGGAGGTAGAGCTAATTAGTCAAACCAGCTGGCCGAGTTCACGGGTGGAGGAAACTCATGGCAGGACTTTATCTTTCTGACCCCTGGACCCTTCCACCTCTGATAAACATCCACAGATACATCTCAGATCTCTCAGAGCCTGTGCACATGCCAATCAAACTGCAGCCAATCACAACGACCGTGAGGACCGAAGACTACAGCGGGGGTTCCTAAACTGTGGGCAGGGGGTGTTGAAGCGGGTGAGGGGATACATGTGGAATGCATAATTTGCTGTACATTATTACTGCACACTTTAAACAGACATTCACATCAGTCAAACTGAAATGCTGACAGAGCACGCAAGCCATATGCAGTGTAATAAATGGCGCATAGTGTACAGTGTTGATATGTAGAATGAGGCTGCAGTGACTCACGTGTCCTGCAGTGGGCGCCAAAGAAGCCAGGTTTGCAGCGGCACAGGCCGGGGTAGACACAGATCTCATCCTGCTGACAGGCTCTCTCACCATCACACACCGCTGCCAAGGGCACAGAGGTCAGCCAGCGTCTCTCTCTCTCACACACACACACACATACAAAAACACTCACACACACACACACACACACACACACACACACACACACATACATATAAAAAAACACAAACACACACATACAAAAACAAACACATATATACACACACAAAGCATAAAAATATGCACACATACATACATACACATACGCACACGCAAACGCACACACATACATACAAAAACACACACATACACACACTCACTCACACACACGTACAAAAACACATAAACACACACACATACAAAAACACATACACACACACGCACACTCACTCACACACACATACACAAAAACACACACACAAAACACACACACATACAAAAACATGCACACACACACATACAAAAACACACACACACACATACAAAAACACACAAGCACACAAAAAACACATTACACACATACACATAAACACACACACACACAAACACACACATACATACATGAACACATGCACAAGAACACACAGGCATAAAAACACACACATGAATAAACACAGTCACACACACTCTCACACACATACACACACACACACACACTCTCTCTCTCACATACACACACACACACACTCACGAAGGACACTGAGACTCACGGACAGTGCAGTCGTTTCCCTGTTGTCTCCATCCTGAGCAGCAGATCGGGGTTCTGGGGTCTCTGTTCAGGGCAGAAAAAACCCATTCAGAGCGCACTACTCACCACCCCAAAACTCTCAGCTCTGCGTAACAAAAACACACCACATCCACAACATACACCCTCAAACTAGTGTTAGAGTAGACCAAGCATTCTGTTGGTCTACTGTACACACACTCAAGTTCTAAAAATACAAACAAACACGCACACAAACATTCTAAAAACACACTACATCCACAACATACACCCTCAAACTAGTGTTAGAGTAGACCAAGGATTCTGTTGGTCTACTGTACACACACTCAAGTTCTAAAAATACAAACAAACATGCACACAAACATTCTGAAAACACACTACATCCACAACATACACCCTCAAACTAGTGTTAGAGTAGACCAAGAATTCTGTTGGTCTACTGTACACACACTCAAGTTCTAAAAATACAATCAAACACGCACACAAACATTCTGAAAACACACTACATCCACAACATACACCCTCAAACTAGTGTTAGAGCAGACCAAGAATTTTCTATCAGTCAACCGTACACACACTCCCACTCTAAATACACACATACACACACACACGTTCTGAAGCGTCCCAAACCCATTTGAGAAAGGCAGAAAGGCAGAAGAGGCGGGGAGGGGAGGGGGGACGGAGGGGTACCTGGGGTCCTGGCACACGTTGCGCCCCGCTGGGTCCAGCCCGCCGGCCGAGCCGCCGCGCAGGCAGCACAGCAGCAGCCCGAGCCCGAGCGCACCGGGGCCCATGTCGGCGCTCCCGAAAACCGGCCGGGACCGGCTCGCCCAGCGACGCTCAGCCAGGACGCAGACAGGCAGGCAGGCAGGCAGGCAGGCAGGCAGGCTCCCTCCGTCTCCGTCCTCCTCTGTTCCTCCGTCCCTCTTTCACGCTCTGCCTCGCTCCCTCTCTCCGGTGTCCGTCCGTCCGTCCGTCCGTCTGCCCGCTCGCCCCGCGGGTCCGGGCCCGTCCCGTTTCCTCTGCGGCGTTTCCTGGGGAAGCGCTGGTCATTTCCTCCCATTCAAACAAGCCACCAGGCCGTTTACACCCCACCCTCACCCCCCTGCCCCTGCTGAATCCCCCCCCCCCCCCCCCCCCGCAACGTCTCAGGAATCCCCGTTAGAAGAGGGGGGGGGGGGTCGGTCTGTAGTCTGGGACATCCCCTCAGGCTGAGGTCCCTCTCAGTTGCCACTCCAATGCACGGAAGGCCAGGATGGGCCAGTCAAAGACACGCCTCTCAGGTTTGTTCAAAATATTTTATTTTGGTTTCACACAGTACCATACAACTCTTTTTCCCATTAAAAATAGATCACTTTAGCATGCTTACAAAAATATAAATGCACATTTCTGAATGGGGAGGAGGTCCACCGAAGGATTTCGGCAATAGTACAGATTGGGGGGGATGGGAGGGGGGGTGGGGCAGAGGGGCAGGGAGAGTTATTGTCCTGCTTCCTTTCATTTCACCTGAAGGTGCTGCGTGTGCATGTGTGTGTGTGTGTGCGTATGTGTGTGTGGGGGAGGGGGGGGGGGGGGCAGGCAGGAAGGGCACAGTCCCTCCCTCCATTTCCCACCTCATCCCTCCCAACTCAAGACTCCTTATCAAAGGCAGACCCACCCAAACACTGCTGTACCATCAAACACGAGAGTGGCCTATGACATCACACACACCACAGAGTGGCCTATGAGATCACACACGACAGAGCTGCCTATGACATCACACATAATAGAGTGGCCTATGACATCACATGCATGACACGCATGACCATTAACACTCCGTAATGTTACAACGTAAAATGTTTGCACCAAATGTGGCAGGTACAATAATTCTGCCGCACTACACGCATAATTTTCATCATAAAAACTGTTAAAGGGAGATCTCTACGTATGTCCACAACCGGATCTATTCATTACAGGCCGTCATTTAATGTGAAGCAAGTAAATGAAATGAAAGTGATTTACTGTAGTCTGCTATAGAGGAACATATTCAGTACGACCGCACTCTGCTTCTAGTAGGGGAACTAAATTTAGACCGGCTGCTCTTTAACACTGAACAGCCGTCACCACCACGTTCAGGAAGGCAACTGAGAAAAGAGGAAGCCCCTGACTTCCTCCCACGCACTGCAGGGGAAACGCCGCCATTTTAATGGCCCAGTTATACTCGCAGCCTCCTCATTCATATCAACATATCAAAAGCGCTGCAGAAAAATAAAACTTTCCATTAAGGCCCTACGGAGAGGGCACTGGGCTGACCAGCTGGGTCCCAGAGGGCCCAAACCATGCACAGAGCCGACAGAACCGCACTGCCAACCCACAGAAACCCCAAACTGCCAGCACAGTGCATGCTGGGATACTGGAAGGTCCCTCTGCGGTACAGTTGGCTGTGCTAGCTTTATGATATTTACATAGAACACTGCAGAGATACTTATTTTTTTTTTTTAAAAACATACTGTATTTTTTAAGCAGCTCAAAGCATCAACAAATTATTTTTGTTACTTCCTCTGCTTATTGATTCATATGGTTTTAAACCATGTGTCAGTCTGAAGGTGATGTAATGCCCCCTGGTGGCCCAGAAGTGCACCAGGTTTTTTTTTTCTTTCAGATTTCAGTTGTAAAAATGAACACATTTCAGTATCTTTGGTTTACGGGTATATCAACAGTCTTTCGATGTTGTAAATTCCACGCAAGCTAAATATAACACTTTGTTATATGTAAAACACCACGTTGTACATAATCAAACATGATACAGTCCATCAGACAATTGCATATTAAAAATATAAAAGTAAGGAGACAATATGGATTAGAGCAAGTCAGTTTTCTTAGGAAGCAGCGGTCTGCCCTGTGGGCCAATCACGCTGCGGCTGCTGCCCTGTGGTCCAATCATGATGCAGCAGCTGCCCTGTGGTCCAATCGTGCTGCGGCTGTGTACGTCGCCTGTAGTGTTGCCCTGTGGAGGGGTGGTGGGGAGGGGCTGCGGGGGGGGGGGGGGGGGGGGGGGGTCAGGGAGAGCGCTGTGGCTGCTCTTCCTCAGGGGGGGGGCCCCACCTCCTCATCGGGGACGAGGATCTCCCAGGATGAGCCCGGGGGGGTGTTCTGATGGCTGGGGCTCTTTCCACTGCCCGACAGGAAACCAAACCTGGGGGGGGGGCAAGGCAGTGAATTAAATACACACACTGTGTGTGAGAGTGTACTGTGTTTGAGTGTGTGGTGTGTGTGTGTGTGTGCGCATGTGTGTGTGTACGTGTATGTGTGTGTATGTGTTTGAGTGTGAGGGTAGTGTGTGTGTGTGTGTGTGTGTGTGTGTGTGTGTGTGTGTGTGTGTTTGAGTGTGAGTGTAGTGTGTGTGTGTGTGTTTGTTTGAGTGTGAGTGTGAGGGTAGTGTGTGGTGTGCGTGTGTGCACATGTATGTGTGTGTGTGTGTTTGAGTGTGAGTGTGAGGGTAGTGTGTATGTGTGTGTGTGTGTGTTTGAGTGTGAGTGTGAGGGTAGTGTGTGTGTGTGTGTGTGTGTTTGAGTGTGAGTGTGAGGGTAGTGTGTGTGTGTGTGTGTGTGTGTGTGTATGTGTATGTGTGTGTGTGTGTGTGTTTGAGTGTGAGTGTGAGGGTAGTGTGTGTGTGCGTGTGTGTGTGTGTGTGTACGTATGTGTGTGTGTGTGTGTTTGAGTGTGAGTGTGAGGGTAGTGTGTATGTGTGTGTGTGTGTTTGAGTGTGAGTGTGAGGGTAGTGTGTGTGCGTGTGTGTGTGTGTGTGAGAGACTCACAGGTTTCTGATGCGAGACTCGGGGGTTTCCCATCAGTGCAGTCTGTGCTCCCTTTGCGCTCAAAGAGAGGTCCCTTAGCATCATCGTCACTATGGAGATAAGCCACACCCAAAACCCATCAATAATCACACCTTTTTTCCGCCATATGTATTTACTCATTAATTTGGAATGCATAGTCACATGTATAGGTCTGTGCTATTGCATTAGCCCCTCCCACAAATTCAGGAGGCCGCTTTCCTGCACAACATGAACCGCCCGTTACCATGGTCACAATGGCAGGGGACTGCATAATGCAAAGGCTGTCATCGGCCCCGCCCCCTAACCTGCATTAGTCTCCGCCTCCTAACCCACCCTAGTCCCTGCCCCCTAACCTGCCCTAGTCCTCGCCCCCTAACTCACCCTAGTCCCCGCCCTCTAACCCACCCTATTCCCCGCCTCCTAACCCACCCTAGTCCCCGCCCCCTAACCCACCTTAGTCCCCGCCCCCTAACCCACCCTAATCCCTGCCCCCTAACCCACCATAGTCCCCGCCCCCTAACCCACCCTAGTCCCCGCCCCCGCTCCTCTGACCTGCACTGGTCCTCAGGAATGCCCAGCATCTTGGCCTTAATCACAGTCCTCTGCTTCTTGATGGCGGAGCGGACTGCATCCAGCAGGAAGCCAGGACATCTCTCATCATTCAGAATCTCCCTGCAACACACACACAGACACACGCATTATACACACACATACTTTACACACACAAACACACACATTATACACACACACACTTTACACACACACAGACACATGCAACACACACACAGACACACGCATTATACACACACACACTATACACACACACTGCACACACAGGCATTATACACATACACACTATACACACACACTTTACACACACAGACACATGCATTACATACACACACGCACCATACACACACACTGCACACACAGACACACGCATTATACACACTATACACACACAGACACACGCATTATACACACACACTGCACACACAGACACACGCATTATACACACACACACCATACACACACAAATTATACACACACATACACTATACACACACTAGGCTCTCCTCTTTGTAATGATATTGAAAAGAATTTTACATTGGCTCACGCAAATGGGTTTTCAGAAACATGCTTTTGTCACAAAAAATGGACTTCCTTGACATTTTGAGATTCCTTGATGAGTTTCCTTCAAATAATGTCGAAATAAAAGAAGCATTCCACAGTTCCCCTCTTCATTTATTTAGACATTATTTGAAGGTACTTCAAATGAACTCTTCTCCAAAATCGCGATGATCTCTAATTTTCTCTCAATTGAGAGGCCGACCCATATTTAGGGGTACAAGCAGGTGCGGTGTCTTTAAGTGTGTGCATATCTGTAATTGTAATTCAAGTGTTACGTAACCCTCTCTGTTATTTAAATGTTCCCAGGGCAAAAGGACAAAGTCGTGGTAGCTTTGGGCCTGTTCGCTTTCCTGTTGAGTTAGAAAGAGCTAACAGTAACTGTGTCTATGTGTTTTTCCCCCTCTTTTGGCTAAGTAGTAAGCTAGTATAAATATGTTTGTCACACAAGTCTGTAGCCGTAAGTGAGAAAAAACCAGGCCCGTTAGCCAGGAGATACAGCCCTCAGCTCTAACCTTTTTAAGATTACCCTCGCTATCCCTCGCCTTACCAACTAAGTCCCCATTACATACTGAGCTAGCTGACTGCTACTTATAACCAGCTAATAACACTTAGTTTGCGTTTTGTATCAAAGTCCTCCTTTCAAAAACAAGTTTCAAAGACAATCACGTTAAAGAAACCGATGAGAAGAGGCAGACAATCATTCATATTCCTTTGTGAGACTCTGCACAGGTTTATCAAAGATAAAGGTTACCACGTGATTGCTTCCTAATCACAAAATAATCACAATGAGACGGTTCATTTAAAAGTTCGGCAGAATCATTTTTATCGTTTACGAATGATTATTAAAAAACAATTCAGATTGCAAAAAAAAAGTGTATCTTTTTTCTCCCAATTGAATTAAGTTTCACCTTAAAGGTCCCCAATTTTATTTTCAAAAACATATCCACTCCCTTCAAGCTGAGCAGGCTGTTTTAGGAGGGCGTTGCACATGTTTTCCCCCAAATGCTCTGCCTTGATTGGTTATCTGACTGGGAGTGACAGGAGCGCCCCTCCTATCTCCTGCCCACGCAACTCCTGCTCAAACAATGAACATGGTGTCCTTAAGATATTTGGCAGTTATTTCCCCCAGCTGTACTGTGCTCACAATGGCTTGACTGCTTTTCCTACAATGTAAACAAGTTATCTATTAACTCATCCTTTTTTCTAATAAAAAAAAAAAGCATTTTACATGACTGTGTTATTTTATCATTTACTATTCTTGTACATGATTGTCGTTTGAACTGGTTGCAGTATCATCAAAATAAAACAGTATGAACCATTAATATTAATAGTGCGTGTTCTGATGTTTGACAGTCTGTGGTAGGACTCCGCGGATAGAGACACCACAATCTCAGTAGGATCTCCCTGCATAAATAAGAGGTTCCCGCTGTTCTCCCTGCATATTCCCACCAGGTACTCCGCTGATATTTTTATGAATTATAAAGCACCGGCATGTCCTATTGCCATGGATCTATGATGTGGCTCCTCCACACAACTGATTCTCGTAATGTAAGATGATATACCTGAACTAAGACTCATGGCTTAGGAGATGTACTCAACACCAGTATTTTCAGTGAGAAGAAAACTGATTTATATCTTGTATAATAGACTAATTATAGACCTACCAACGATAGACCTAATAGGCCTACCAGCTAATCTCTATCACATCCAGGCCTAAGTTTGCTGATGGGAAAAGTCTTGTGAACAAAATCAGGTGTTGCATGTTGGTTATTTATTGCATAAACCAGCTGAACACTGAGGATATTGAACAAACTTCTGAATCACCTAAGGTCTCTAAGGGTTAAGTTCAGATGGTCCGTGGTGTGGTTCACACAAAAGAAACCTCTTCTCTAAAACTGGCAAGATTATACGGTGCGTTAACTTCCTTTATGAGACTTTGTGTCGTCATTTGGCTAGCATTTTCGTTCTGCCCTGGAGTTTCCCGCTTGCGCAGTCAGGCCAGAGCAGTGGATCATAATCATAGTGAATCAATTTGTCACGTAAATACCGTTTTTGCGTAAATCATCTTACGCATCACGACTTATCTAACTGAACGTATTGTAAGGTTGTACGTATTCAGGAAACATTTATCATTATTAATGCCATGGCTCCAGTATAAGTCTGTCATTTAAAGGCGTGCTTAATAAGGCATGGTTTGTTCACTGATACTGTTGGGAAAAAATATGCCTGACATTTCAGAAGACATTTTCTAAACACAAAATACACGCATTCAATACATTTTTCATAAACTCCCCTTGTGTGAATACGTCACTTGTAAGAATAAAATATTCTGGGATAGACAGATCAATAAAAAAATGCATTTTCAAATACAAATACTTAAAACATACCCAAGAACACACTAACACATGAACGAACACACACACACACACACACACAATGCATGCATTCAGCCAACTATAAATCTAGCTGGCTGCCCTGCCCCCTGCCCCCTGCCCCCAGCCCCCCCCCCCCCCCCCCCTCCCCCCGACCTTTCCACGACCCCCTCTAAGCCCCGCCCACCTCTGGTAGTAGGCCAGCTCCTCCTGCACCAGGAAGAGGTTGGCCTTCAGCTCGTTCCTCTCGTACAGCATGTCCCTGACTTCCTGTTTGGTGAAACAGGGCCTGTTGGGGTCCTTGAGGTCGATGACCAGTTTGTCTGTCAGGTCGAGCTCCACCTTCCCGGAGTCAGCCTGTCGGGAACATCAACATCACGTAAGAACGTCGTTTCCTTAAGAAACGAACTCGCGCTTCTCTCAGCTTCTCGCATGTGGAAGCAAAAACCCTTTGTATTTATGGTTGCTTGACCTTCGAACGTGAAACTCATAGCTCTCAAAAACTGTCACGTAATCTCTGCCATGGAAGTCCCCGTTCTGGATGGTGTCACCAAGCTGGTATTTATGACCACCAATTCTCCTGACAATACAAAGTCTGGCTCTCAGAAATAGGCTAAACAAACCCAGAGCACATGCCCTAAACTTTAACGACGTTAACTGCAATATTCCAACTCAGTTTGGGAGCAGAAATGTTTATGAAGGGGAAAGTAGAGTGGCACAGTGTTTATGAGAACAACAGTGTCTAGTGTCCCACATACACACCCACACTCACACACACAAGCATATTCACACACTCTCTCACACACACACACACACACACACTCTCTCACACACACACACACACTCACACACTTACTCACTTACACACACACACACACACACACTCACACTCACACACACTCACCCCTGCTGCGGGTCTGCTCTCCAGCTGGGCGGTCAGTCTCTGGATCTCTTTCTGTTTGTGGCACAGGTCGGCCTCCAGGTCGGCCTTCCGCTCCACTGCGCTCTTCAGCTGCGTCTGCGTGATGCTCTGCTTGTGCCGCAGCTCACCGTTCATCTTCATAAAGCGCTCCAGCTGCTCCTGCAACTGCACACACACACACACACACACACTGAGCATGCTGTAACAGTAATATCACCCCCCCCACACACACACACACACCGAGCCTGCTGTAACAGTAACACCACTCCACACACACACATACACACACACGCTGAGCGTGCTGTAACAGTAACATCACCCCACACACACACACACACACACTCTGCCTGCTGTAACTAAAGTTGTGTGTGTATGTCGTGACAAAGACCAGGCTAAGGCTGTTGTGTATGTCGTGACAGAGATCAGGCTAAGCTTGTGTGTGTCGTGACAGAGATCAGGCTAAGGTTGTGTGTGTATGTCGTGACAGATATCAGGCTAAGGTTGTGTGTGTATGTCGTGGCAGGATGAGGCGAAAGTTGTCTGTGTATGTCGTGAGAGAGATCAGGCTAAGGTTGTGTGTGTATGTCGTGACAGATATCAGGCTAAGGTTGTGTGTGTATGTCGTGGCAGGATGAGGCGAAAGTTGTCTGTTTATGTCGTGACAGAGATCAGGCTAAGGTTGTGTGTGTATGTCATGACATAGATCAGGCTAAGGTTGTGTGTGTGTATGTACTGTCTGAGATCAGGCTAAGGTTGTGTGTGTATGTCGCGACAGAGATCAGGTTAAGGTTCTGGGTATATGTCGTGACAGAGACCAGGCTAAGTGGGGACACTGTTCAGACTTGTTATCTGAGGTGTGGCTGCTCTCCAGCTCACACCTCCGCACGTTACTCATTGATCTGCTGTTGCTTCTGGAACAAAAAAACACAAAACTGACAATCCTTTGACCTTGAGTGTAGCCCAGCTCCATCTCTAACATGAGCTAAGACAACACAACAACACTGTCCTGACAATGACCGTGTGTGTGTGCATGTGCATGTGCATGTGTGGTGTGTGTTTGTGGTGTGAGTATGTGTTTGTGCGGTGTGTGGGTGTGCATGCTTGCGTGATGTGAGTGTGTGTATGTGTGTGTGTGTGTGTGTGTGTACATGTGTGTGCGAGTGCATGGTGCGTGTGTTTGTGTGAGTGTGTGTGTGTGTGTGTGTTTGTGCGGTGTGTGGGTGTGCATGCTTGCATGATGTGAGTGTGTGTGTGTGATGTGTGTGTGAGTGCGTGGTGCGTGTGTTTGTGTGTGTGTGTGTGTTCGTGCGGTGTGTGGGTATGCGTTCTTGCGTGATGTGAGTGTGTGTGTGTGTGGGTGTGCGTGCTTGCGTGATGTGTGTGTGTGTGTGTGTGTGTGCTCTGTGTGCGCATGTTTCTGATGTTCTCTTACCGCTTCCACCTCTTTGGAAACGCTGCTGATCTCCTGGACTTTAGCTCTGATCTCGTCCCTCTGTCTGTCCACCACCTCCTTCAGCTTCAGCATCAGCTCCCGCTCCTGCTGCTGGACCTGGCCTGAGGACAGAGCCCTGGATCAGAACCCCTCAATAACCCTGAGGCCCAAGTACTGAGGACAGGCAGCACAGGGCCTTTTAAACCAACTGGGCCCTTCTGGAACACTCCCACAAACTGAGGTCCTTTCCAATTTCCCAGAAGGGGATGGATAATGTCCGGAGGGACAGTACAACATCAATGTTTTAATGTTTACAGAAGGAACATTTTCCAAGAACAACTGATGGAATTTACATAAGAACCAGTACTGCGGCATTAAATGGAAAACTCCTGTGGGTTTTCGCATGGCGAATGCAATGCAGTGTAAACGCACTAAGGACCTGCAGTACCGAGGGCTCTCCCAACAGAGCGTTCTCACAGCAGGCACAAAGCGTGTCAAAACAGATGCTGCAGAACCACCGGTACCACTCAGCCTGAAACCTGAGCCGCACTCTATGGTTTTAGGATAACTAGTATAGGTGTATGCGTGTATGTGTGCTTTTGTGCGTGTCTGTGTGTGTTTTTGTGTACGTGTGCATGTGTGTGTTTTTGTGTGTGTGTGTGTGTCTTACCTCCCTTGCTGTGGCTCTTCAGTTGAGTGAGCAGTTCCTGGTTCTCGTCCTGTAGCTCCAGTATTTGGCCCTCCAGCTCCTCTGATCTCTTCCTCCATTTCTGCTCCTTCTGCTGGAGGTCCTGAGACACACACACACACATACATGCACACAGACACACACACACACACACAACCAGCTATTACACAGAGGAAAAACACACGCCCTCACAAAAAAAAAAAACAGCACCTATAGACACATGCAGAAACAAGTACCTATTGCACACACGTGAATGTACACTGCTGTATTCCCACTCTGAGGCCGATTCCAGTGTAAACGCCAGGCCTGTGCACACATGCACGTGCACTCACTCACACTCAAAGGCTTCCCTGTCCAGTGTCTTCATCTTAATTCTCACAAACTGTGTGCTATATGAACCTAGTAATCTCTGACAAGCAAGGATTGTAAGGTTCAGTGATCCTTTGTTTTGACTGGAATGCTTTATGGGTGTAGTTGTGAAGTCGAGGCACCTCAGTTCCATCTCGTTACATTTTGATTGCATTATTTTCATAGAGCAATTCTCCTCAAATGACGCATGCAGAAGTGCTGTCCTTTGCTATTTTGACTACAATAAAACCAGTCATGCAGGAATTCTCTAACTGCATACCACCAACCTACCAACCGCTCTGGATAAGAGCGTCTGCTAAATGCCTGTAATATTGGGATAGTTACGCCAGACAGGGGAAGGGGCTGTGGACAGTCTATATCTTCTTTAAGAACGTAGTTGCGTTCTTAAAGTTGCCCGACTACATTGGGGTCTACACCCAGAGTTACATCGTGTCCTCGCAGACCGTACAGTGAAACACTGTGTTCTTTTTTAGCCTCCTTTGCCCCCCTCCCACCGCGAGACACAGTGGAGCCCTTCTCTCTGCCCCTGTGGGTGGGAATACGGGGGGCGTCAGACATGAATATCACATAAATATAACGTAATGTAAATGTACCATTACCTTTTACGATTTCCCCACAACTACGGAATACTGTTGCCACAAGCGCAGTAGTCTGTCAATAGCAACATTTTGTCGTACCATATCAACGCGTGTTCTTGTGTAGTTATGTTAGCTAAGAGTAAAACATAAAAATGACACTGTCAGTCTTCTGACGCAAGAAGCAAAATGTTAAGTAGAACAGGTGTGAATGTGTCGTTATTCGTTAAGGGGGGAGAAAAGGGAAGTGATATATTAAGACATTTAAAAACTATACCACGAAAGAGCAACTCTAGTTGGTCAATTTCTATTTTCTTTGTTTTGCTGGAAATTAACACTAGACAAAAAACAATAATGACACTGAAAGTGAAAATATAACCATTCCGATCATTTCTGTACATGCATGCATACAAAACAGATCGTTTCAAAAGAACGGCTTTCAGGACAATCACCTCTAAATAACGAACTCCCAATCAAACCAAATAAATTATGTGCAATGGTTACACAATACTATTGCGTAACAAGCCAACCAGCTATCCGTATTCTTAAGAAAATACTAGCCACGGTCAAGTGCTAGTCGAGTACAACGTCGGTGTACAGAAAGTGACCACGGAAACAACAAAGACTTTCTCTACGTTCCATTTACGAATTCAACATATGATTTAGCCCGATGGAATTCAACGTTAAGTTTGTTGTTCACTCATGAGACACTACGGTAGAAAGAGCTATGGACGTTGGATATGTGGAAAACCCTCCAACATGACATGCTAGGTTAATACAAGACACTAACGATGGACTACTTAATAAACGGCAAGTTTATAAGAGCACGTTTTACCATATGCAAGTTATTTAGTGTGCCGTAGCAGGACTGCGTAAACAATAAAATGTAAACCTCAGAAAAAGCATTAGGCTATTTGAGAACAGCTGGGATCAAAATACAAGACTGTAATAACTGACATTAAACATAAAAATACGCATTGAATATTTGGGAGGGAAAATGACTGACTTCACAACGAGGGAATTACTCCATTTTCTTTAAAAATGATAACCCAAGTGGACATCGACGTTGCCACTTACAATGACATAATTCAAAAGCACCACTTCTCGCAAGCTTCTCGCATAGCCTACATAGGTTGAGCAAACTACTTGACAGGTATCTGCGGGGAATATTTCTGCAGTGGGCTATCAAATAAAATGAAATGTATTTTAGGATATAAATGGTATATAGTAAGTCTTCCCGAGTACTTTCGATTGTGATAGGAAGGACGCACACGCAGCTATTTATAGTTACTCGGTGTAACCGGGAAAGCGGATTACTTAACTGTGTTTAAATCGCGACTTACCCTTATTTCGTTATTATTGTTACTGTCGTCCTCAGAGTCTTTCACGCCCCTCTTCTTCTGTTTCTGTATCTGCAGAGCCTCGAATGCCTTCAAGATCTCCTCTTCTTTGGAACTGTGCACATGGTTCCTAGCTGCGAAACTCTCCAGAAACTCCAGAACTTTAACTATTTTAGGCACCAAGCCCTCGACGCTCTCTTTACCAAAGCTATCAATTAGCTTTTCTACCTCGGACCCGATCAGTTTGGCGATTTCATACACATCGTCCACAGTCAGGGCTGTAAATATCCGTTCCAAACAGGCGCCTGGCTTATTTACGTCCAACTTTGCTTCCATGTTTCTCTCACAACTCTTGTTCATCGCTGCACCAACATTAGCTACCGTGCACATAAAAACAGCAACTAAACCCACGTCGGTAGCTAAAAATCCTGCTGTTGTCAGCGTGACCTGTCAGTCGTCGATTTGCTCTGAGACGATGTAACGCGCTTTCATTTTTGATTTCAAAATGAACCTGAAGGCTAACAAGCTAGCTTGTGTATTTTCCTCCGCACACAATCGAAACGCATGATTCAAGACCAGTTTTAACACGCTAAATGTAAACTGAGTAGGCTATTCGCTACGTCACGTAACATTTATGGTACTTCAGCTCGAACTTGGGCGGTTTTGGTGATAGCTACGACATACGTAGCCTACCCTTGAACTGTTGGTAATCAAGCGGAAACTAACGATAAATGTGCTCAGTGCCCGAGTCTTCAGAAAACTGACCTTTTAATGGATACGCAGAATTTATGACTTTCGCGAGTTGTTGTCCATGATAAAACCCTCCTTCGCTGCTGACCAATGGCGGGCGAGTCTGCTTTCCCCACGCTTGTTCTCTCGACTGTAATGTAATGCAAGACAAAGCGTGCGAATAGGTTTCCTCTAAAAGGCATTCGGCTCGAGAAGCATAATCTGGACCTTCTTTGTTTGCTTGAGAAAATAAATCACCATGGCTCCTAAATTAACCCCGTTATGTAGCGAATTTATATACAATTTTGGACAAAATATGCGTACTTCTGCAGGGCGGATATACACAACCATATTTGCACAACATGTCGGATGTTCTCATGGTACCATTAACGATAGTTCATCGCAGTACGTATTTCATCTAACCTAATTATTCTAGGGTATTTTCCAAAAGGCACCGCTGGGATTCGAACCCAGGATCTCCTGTTTACTAGACAGGCGCTTTAACCAACTAAGCCACGGCGCCAGATGGGGGTGGGAACCAAGCATAGATTCAGGAACTGTTAAGCCAACTAATATGATAGACAATATAGCGATATACTTCATTAATGTTGCAAACTTAATGTGAACGAACAACACGGGGAACCCTTATTTTGTATAGTATTATAAAACGGAGATCTCATACATTTAAACATAGCACTAAATGACAGCAGACTGCATTGCACTAACAGGATCTACTTTCATAAAACGTTAAAACTAACATACAGGCCAAAGATTCCACCTCATTTAGAACCCTGCAATTTTAAAAGTCCGATCTATAGGGTACACAGCCGCAGATCAGAACAGGCCGCGTTTTACGTCCCCTCCTACCTTTCGACGGCCTAGACCGTGAGCACGCCAGTGCTAGTTTAGCTCCTCAATCTCACATTGCGCTCACTCACTGCCAAATACAAGTTGTAAAGACTACAATTAAATTAAATATTATAAAAAGTTCAGGACAAGGGACTTCCACTACTCCCCGTATACTCGCCAGGGTTCTTGTGCTTCGTTCCCGAGGGAAATAGCCTACTTATGATCCCCGCTGCAAACCTGTACTAAGGTCTTCCATCAGGTCGAAAAGTGATCACGTACCATATTTACACGGTTCAGTTACTCTCCAATTTACCCGTCTCCTATCCAACGGATTTTTCCTCCTTTCAAGGTACCCTTCCGAACTAGCTTCTTTACAGTGAGATCGAGTGTCATATCTGATTGAAAGAATTTCAGATGCGACAAATGAACCTTATAAAAGTGTTCCGATCTTTATTTAAACCCAAATTACAGTGTGAATTTATGCACAACACAGCTAGTGGGCAGACACCTACTTCTGTAAAAAAATTAGCAAAAAAAAGAAAAAACAATTACAAGTAAAATCACTCCAAATGGCATTTTCTGACGGAAGGACTCTTTTTCTCTAAAAAATGAAAATCTTGACAGCTACCACCATGTCATAACTACTGAAGAAATACAACTCATACACATATAGTAAGTACAACCATGTTGAACGACATATCACGGAAATATCACGGATATCTCATGCTTAATCCTTCTATGAAGGGAAAGAGCAACTGGACAGTAAAGACGCGTTTTGCGGGGAAATATTTCCAACACACGAAGGTTTAAACGTCTCCCGTTACGACAGGGACCGCTGCATGATCGAGGTGAAGGTTCCGGCTGGGCAGTCAGGATCGGGTCCCGCGGTTTCAGTGTGCAGGAAGGCAGACGGCACGCGCTCTAGGCGTACATGTCCTCGCGGTCTGCGTTGTAGATCTCGCCCTCCTGCAGGGATGCGAAGTTGAGGAAGTGCGAGGGTCGGTGGACCTCGTGGTAGAACTCCTTCGGGTTGGACAGCTGCAAGTCGTACTTCATGTTTGGATCATGCCGGACACCTGAGAAGGAAAATCCCCCCAAAAATAATTAAGGTTAAACAATCCAGTATTACAGGTAAATAAAATAGTCCAGTATTACTGGTAAATAAAACAATCCAGTATGACAGGTAAATAAAATAGTCCAGTATTACAGGTAAATAAGACAATCCAGTATTACAGGTAAATAAAATAGTCCAGTAATACAAGTTAAAGTTACCCATGAAGTTGTAGTTCCAGGACACCTGCCCAGGCACCATGAAGAAGCCCAGGAAGCGGTCAGACAGCAGCATCTGCACGCGCTCATAGTGCGACGGCAGGTAGCCCTTGGGGTTGTTGCCCTTGTCCGTGTTCTGCCTGCCCCACTCGTACCCGCTGGGGGTCAGCTTGTAGGCGGTCAGGGTGCAGGAGCCAGGGGTGAAGCTGGAACCCAAATGCACATTTAAAACCAAAACCACCACAGGAAACACTAACCACCCATCGCTTCCCCCAGCCTGAGGAAAGGTAGAGGCAGGTGAGCCTAGGAGTCTACAGTCTGATAGCCAACAACACAGAACACTGCAGAATGATCTGGAACTGACCTCTTAAGGCACAAGATCACAATCATGTGATTGGAATGTTCTTAACTGAACATTCTAATGCTGATGTCACAATCACTACTGGTAAGTGACAGCAATGGAGTTCTGGAACACTGACTGAATTTCGAAATGGCATTCCAAAAACTCCCCTCTTCAAAGGGTTAATGCAGCCGTAATGCCAGATGTGTGTGACAAAAAACTGTCACCTACAAGGTGTATGCGTCTCAGAGTGGGGTGCATGCGTGTGCGTGTGCGTGCCCACTGCATTGTGGCGTGTGTGCGTGCGTGCGTGTGCGCCCACTGCATTGTGATGTTACCTGCAGGTGATGATGATGGTCTTCTCTCCGTCCCATGACGGGTTGTCGGCCATGACCTTGGCGTGCGTGGTGACGTCCTGCGGGGAGAGCTGAGG
Organism: Anguilla japonica; assembly: GCA_025169545.1. Lineage (NCBI taxonomy): Eukaryota > Metazoa > Chordata > Actinopteri > Anguilliformes > Anguillidae > Anguilla > Anguilla japonica. The sequence goes on from CM045894.1 coordinate 7,562,003, forward strand.
CGACTCGTTGGGCTGCGTGTGGATCCACCCCAGCGGCTCCATTTCCTACAGGGTGGGGGGGGAGCAACAGGGGAGATACAGCTCAGATACGGGCGACATGCTCACTCACGATTGGCCCGTTTAAATGGCCCAGCCCACCAGCTCACCTTCAGGTACTCGTGCTGGGGCAGCTGATTGGGCAGGTGCACGGTCTGGTGCGTCCCCCACTGGGGCACCATGACGATGCAGCGGATCTCCTTCACCTGGGGGTTATCGGGGGGGCTTGTCCCGTACAGGTATCCCGCAATCTGGGGAACAGGTAAGGTAGAAGTTAAAATGAGTTCATTTTCCCATTTTTGGTTGGCTGCTGGTGACACTCAGCATCAGTACGATCAGGACTCCGCACCAATTCACAGACAGCCTTTATCCTGATAGGCCGGGCTCTCTGTTCCCTGAGATCTACCGGCCTGTAGGTTTGCACTCCAACCCTAATCTGGCACACCTGATCCTACAGATTGGCAGCTCAGCGAGATCTCTGGCTGTTGAATGAGGTGTGCTTTGTTAGGGTTGGAGTGAAAACCTACAGGATGTAGCTAGCTAAATCTCCAGGAACTGAGTCAGGCAATCCTGCTAGAAGTGAATCTTTCTTGGGGTGACTGGAATGTGAAGGTCAAACTCAAAATGCACAACACCGCCATATAAAAATACACATATGACATACAATATAGGATGTGTGCATTAGCGTACACCCACTTCATTTCAGTTAAAATGGTGAAGTAGCAATGCTGGTCAATTCACCAGTTCTCCATTCTGGCTTGGAAATGCCTTAAGGAGCCTGGCCAAAAATGTGGCTCCAGATGTGGACCCAGAGGATGGAATATCATGCTAAATCGCAGATCATTCACACACTGCGTGCCCAGAGGTCACTTCTTCACATGTCTGTTTCCTGTCCTGCAGCGATTACCCCAGCACACCATTCAGACCCACTGGGCCCAATGAGCTAAGCTAAGGCAGAGTCACATGATCACAGCCACATTCATGCACTGCCTGCAGATCACTGCACAGCGCACTGTGTAAAGGCAGCCCACAGGCCACAGACCTGTGCGCGCAGGTCTGAGATGCAGATGAACTTCTTCAAGACGTTCTTGGGAAGGATGTAGGTGTAGCCCGTCTCCTTGATGTCGTCCGAGGAGACGTAGATGTGGTTGGTGCGGAGGTGGAGGTTGGCCGCAGAGATGGCCCTGCGGGGGGGGAAGAGAGAGAAAGGGTGGGGGATACGTGGTTAACTCAGACACAGGTGGCAGGAGGGTTGGGCAGGAGGGGACAGGTGGGTTGGGAAGTGTGGTTGAGCAGGCGGATGGGCAGTGGGGTTGGGCAGGTGGGTTGGGCAGTGGGGTTGGGCAGGTGGGTTGAGCAGGTGGGTTGAGCAGGTTGGTTGAGCAGGTGGAAGCAGGTGGGTTGGGCAGTGAGGTTGAGCAGTCGGGTTGGGCAGGTGGGTTGAGCAGGTGGATGGGCAGTGGGGTTGGGCAGGTAGGTTGAGCAGGTGGGTTGGGCAGGTGGGTTGAGCAGGTGGGTTGGGCAGTGTGGTTGAGCAGGTGGATGGGCAGTGGGGTTGGGCAGTGAGGTTGAGCAGTCGGGTTGAGCAGGTGGGTTGGGCAGTGTGGTTGAGCAGGTGGATGGGCAGTGGGGTTGGGCAGGTAGGTTGAGCAGGTGGAAGCAGGTGGGTTGGGCAGGTGGAAGCAGGTGGGTTGAGCAGGCCTTAGGCTCACCTGACTCTCCACTCGGTCTTGGAGGAGAAGGTCTGGGTCTCGTAGTTGCTGGTGGTGGAGGTGATGATCTCGTCGCCGTGCTTGTTGACGGTGCGCGTCTGCGTGGCGGTCAGCTGCGACTGCTCCTTGGTCTGCTTCTCGATCTCGGCGATCTGCTGCCTCTGCTGCGAGGGGGCCGAGATCTCCATGCCCAGGATGATGTCACGGATCTCCGACTGCGTCAGAGACGCCACGTTCACGCTGGAGCGGGGGGAGACGGGTCAAACGAAAGCTCAACACAGAACACAGACCCACACTCAAATCACAAAGCAAACGCTTCCCTCATAAAACCTCAGTCTCGGACAGGTGCCTCTAGGTCTTGAAGCATTGGTCAGGAAGGTGGCAAGCCCAAACTTTAGATAAGCTTCGTATTTTTACACGTGTACGTTTTGCGACTCTCGTTTCCGGACCGCCCTGGACAGACACTCACTTGTTCTTCTTGCCGTAGTCGGCCAGGATGAGGTCCTTCAGCTGCACCTCCACCTTGATCCACTCCTCGTCGGTGAGCGTGGGCCAGATGTGGTGGGGCTCCGTGATGGTGGTCTTGTCCGGCTTCAGAATGACTTTGGCGCGGTCGTTGTTCACGTGGAGCGCCCTGAGGATCAGGATGAGACGGGAGAAGGCCTGCAGAGGGGAGGGGGTGCAAAGAGGGGTTAGGTGGGGTGGTTACAATGTTTGAGATTAGAAAGGCCGGGTAGGGGAAGGGGAAGATGTTACAGTGCGCAAAGAGAGCTGGTCAAGAGTGCAGGAAGTGAGCAGGTTAAAGGTGCAGGAAATTAGCAGGTCAGAGTGCAGGAAGTGAGCCAGTTAAGAGTGCAGGAAGTGAGCCGGTTAAGAGTGCAGGAAGTGAGCTGGTTAAGAGTGCAGGAAGTGAGCAGGTTAAGAGTGCAGGAAATGAGCTGGTTAAGAGAGCAGGAAGTGAGCCGGTTAAGAGTGCAGGAAGTGAGCCGGTTAAGGTGGACATTACCGTGTAGGACGAGATGGTCTTGAGCCAGTCGTCGTACAGGTTGAAGAGGACCATCTGCGGCTCGGTGGCCTTCAGAATGAGGTCCCCGAATTTCTCCACCTTCAGACACGCCTGGAAGGGCAGCTGCAGCTCCGAGCCCTTAATGACGATGTTGGGGAAATCCAGCAAGTGGACCTGGCAAACGGGAGAGCGGTCACGTGATTACTACTGCGGGACGAGGCACATACGAGGGCCAGACAAGGCACGTACGAGGGCGGGACGAGGGACTGGGGGGGGGGGGGGGGGGGCTCACCTCCAGCGGGTCCAGCATGCCCTTCCGGGTGACGATGATCTGTTTGGGCTGCTCCTCCACGGGCAGCGAGCGAATCAGAGCGGCCACCTCCTCGGCAGTCTTCCACTTGGCCAACTGCAGACGGACAAGAGACAGACCAAAGAAGGTCAGAGACCAGAGGAACAGAACCAGGCTCAGTGCCAGAGGGGGAGAGAGAGAGAGAGAGAGGGGGGGGAGAGGGAGCGTCACACCTGTCCCAGACGTTTCTGCCCCGCCCACACAGAGGTGTGGATGATCTTGAGGAAGAGCTGCCCGGTTCGGGGGTTGAAGATGAAGATGGCTCCGTTGATGGGCTTGGTGGTCAGGTTACCCTCGAACGTCTGCGGAGCAAAGAGACGCGACAGCCTTCCGTGAAACCAGGTCACGGCAGAGTGTTAACAAGCGGGAGGGACAAGCAGGGTTGTAAATGAACACTGGGGTAGTGCTCTGGGTGCCGCACGAGGTACGATAAACAAACCTGTCAGAAAAGCAGCCTCAAAACATGCCAGTGCAAGCAGCCTGTTAACAACAAAGCTTCCCAGTCTAACCGCAGCAAATCACGGAAAGCAGGATGTGTTAATATGTGATACTGCTGGCATCTTCCACTGCAGGAATTGCCCCAGTTGGCCTTGGGGAAAAGGCTTTGTTTACACCATTAATGAGAAGGTTCAGAGAGCGCCAGCTCTGCAGAACTGAGCACTTGGGGGCAGACTCTGCAAGCAGGATAATACAGCAGTGGCTGTAGCAGCTGACACAGTAGTGGAGATATCCAGCGCAGACACAAGTGGAATGGCAGAGTTTCTCTCATCTCTTCTTCAAATGCAGCCTCAAACTTACAAAACCTTTTAAAACCAACAAGACAACGTGAACGTCTACGCCGTTACACTTGTGTCAGTCCGTGTGCGCAATAAATAAAAACTGGTGCTCGCTTGGCTAACAGTCATTCTGCCCCCCAAGTCCTCATTCGTACCCCAAAAAGCCAGGACAGTGACCCAGCACTCCTCAAGCAAGCAGAGCGCCACCCTGAGGAGGCCTCAGAAACAGGCCAGACAGGAGGAGGCTCAGAGACGTGGGTTTATGACCTTTAAGGCGGCAGTGTAGCATAATGGGTAAGCAGCTGGTCTTGTAACCGGAAGGTCACAAGTTCGATTCCTGGGTTAGACACTGCCGCTGTACCCTTGAGCAAGGTACTTAACCTCTATTGCTTCAGTATATATGCAGCTGTATAAATAGATGCAAATGCTATGTTAAAAAAAGCTCTATAAGTCACTCTGGATAAGAGTGTCTGCTAAATGCGTGTTGAAGCACAGAGGGACGTTTTTTCTCCTCACTTTGTGGATGGTGACCCGGTACACGTTGGTGTCGTCCACGAACCAGATGATCTGGTTGGAGAAGAGCTCGCCGTAGTTCTGGGAGGACAGGTAGGGCTCGGTGGGCTCGGAGGAGTACAGCTGCAGGCCCTTGCGGATGCGCTCCCGCAGCACGTACAGCGCCGGGTTGGCCTTCATGATCTTCGCCATGGCCTGCTGGATCAGCGGCTTACCGCCGGGGAACCAGTTACCGTAGCCACTGGAGCGGGAGGGAGGGGAGAGACACGCATTAAAACCCTAACCTTAACCCAGTTACTATAGCAACTGGAGAGGGAGGGAGGGAGGGAGGGAGGGAGGGGAGAGACACGCATTAAAACCCTAACCCTAACCCTAACCCAGTTACCATAGCAACTGGAGCGGGAGGGAGGGGAGAGAGACATACATTAAAACCATAACCCTAACCCCAACTCAGTTACCATAGCCACCGGTGTAGGTTGTAGGTTGAGTGAGTGAAGCTCACCTGTGCAGGTTGTAGGTGGAGTTAGTAAAGCTCACCTGTGCAAGTTGTAGGCCAGATCGATGGCAATCAGGACCCCAGTGGGTGATGGGTAGATGCTCATGTTGTCGGTGGTGTAGTCCAGGAACTTAGCGCGGGCGTAGCGCTCAATATCGTGCGAGTCGTAGTCTCCCCATCGCAGCTGGATGTCGATCCAGTACTTCTGGGTGGTGGTGCTGTCCATCACGTCCCTACAACCAAACAGAGGCAGGGTGAGGCGGGGCTTAAATGTGACTGACAGGGGCTCACACAATACTGGCTGCAAACTTACTTGGAATCAGCCAACAGGGAGGGGCGAGACACATTCCACTTGTAGGAAGCGAAGAGCAAGATGTCCGCGCAGGAGGAGTTCATCTTGTAGGACTTCCTGGGGTGGATGGTCTCCTTCTGCACAGTCTCTATCTCCAGAGCGTCCAGCTCCTGATCAAACACCTGGAATACAGAGAGAGAGGTGAGCGTGCGCACACATATACACACACTCACACACAGCACTGCTCCCACACACACACACACACACACACACAGCACCGCTCCCACACACACACACACATCACCGCTCCCACACACACACACACACACACACACACACACACACCATACACACACCACACACACACAGCACCGCTACACACAGCACACTGCACCGCTCCCACACAGACACACACAGCACTACAAACAGAGCACTAGGGCTGTCAAAAAATATTCGAAGTTCGAAAACTATTCGAAAATCTTTTTTTTTTTTTTTTTTTTTTTTTAAGTTCGAACCTAAATTTGAGCATTCAAATATTAGTTCTGGATCCCGCGTTTCTGATTCCGTGTTTTGTAATTAACATAAATATACAGGCTTTAATTTCGTGCGGCAAATCATGTTCATGCACGAAAAGTTCATTTCCTGTGCTAACGTTACTTCCTCTGTCACATAAAAAATATTGAAAACTAACGGTGAAAATGGCAGCAGAGCAGCATCGGAGGAGCTGGTCCCACTAGCTGGTAGTAGAAGCCCTGTTTGGGAATTTTTTGGCTTTGTGGCCATAAATGGCTAGGTCAAGGAAAAAGAGTTACGTGCAAGCTTTGCAGAGCAAGTCCGGTGTATCCGTTTGAATAGTTTTTGTGTTAAAAAATAAACAGGGATTTCCTATAAATAGTCATTTCCCTATTATTGCGATTAATAAATAGCGAGTTGTGGCAAATTACATGCACGTGAAAGTGCTTTATTCATTTGCGCATTAGGCTATAGAAACTGCCGGGGGCTCGAACTTGCGTGCACGTCAAGTGAAGACCTGACGTAGAGCCACAACCGTTCCCACGGTCAAATCGAGTCATGTTGAAATTTTTTTAAATCACTACTTTGGCGTGATTTTCTACGCATACGTGCCACACAGTTGATCTAAAATCCGTTTTATAAATGAGGCCCCAGATGTAGTAACCTAGTATGAAAGTTTACCGATGTCCTCTATTCTACTGCCCGCTTGTGGAAAATAACGTGTAGGCCAGTTTAAAGGGAGCGTCACGGGCATATAAGCAGCTTATTTTTGTGAATTATAGGCAAATGATATTCGAATATATTTGAACGCTGACTAATTACAAAAGCTAATATTCGAACTCAGTTTCATGGCACTTTTGACAGCCTTAACACACACACACACACACACACACACACACACATACACACATACACACATACACACACACACACACAGAACAGTACCTGACACAGATCCATGACTATGCTCTCATGGATCTTCTGCCACAAGTGGGCTCTGAAGATCTGGATGAGGGAGATCTTGAGGGTGGGGATCTTTCCGTGCATGAAGATCCCGGTTAGATCCAGCTGCACCTGGAAGCCCACGTACACCTGGGGGGGGGGGCAGAGGGATAGGAACAGCTCACTCAACACCCAACATAAGCACAGCAGCCCCCGGGCAGGGCAGACAGCGAAGGGATGGGGGGGGGGGTACGTACGTTTGCTCGGTTGATGGTGGGGGACCACCAGAGGGTGAATCGTCGATTGGGGATCTGGTTCAGACCGGATCTCTGAGCATTGGTCAGTTTCTTCCACTTCATGGACTCCTCGAAGCCACTGGCCTTCTCCCTGAGAGGGGGGGACGGGAGGGGGGGCAAAGAAATCTGTTACCCCATGAGGAGGTCAACGCATTCCAAAGCTGGGCTTACGGGCCAAACAGTTACAACTCCCTTTTACAACACAGTGTAGATTGTGTAGAATGCACGAGACATGACTGCGGGAGTGTGTCGGGGTGTGTTTGGGGGGGCAGTGAGTGTGATGTCTCAGGCACATGTAAGGGGTGAGTTTTGAGGTAAATAAGAATGAGGGACACTGTGTTTCAGGGGGACAGTGTGTTTCAGGGGGACAGACGCACACTCAGGGGCCCACTCTCACCAGAAGAGACCCTCCCAGGTGGGGAAGTAGGTCCCCTTGAAGAGCGTGTGCTCCAGGATGCCCTCCACGCCGCCCAGCGCCTGGATCATGTCCGTGCGGTAGTTATTCAGGTTCCACAGTTTCCCATCATGCCTCTGGTGCGTCCACCAGAACGGGTTCTGCTTCAGAACCTGCGGAGACACCGACCCGTCACCCCAAGTTCTTTACCCCTACATCATGGTCATTTCAGCAGATTACACATCTTTCCCCATTACACTTACCCGATTAATGCTGCTAATGAGTTTGTGCTTTTTCAAAATCGTAGCTCACGCTAATCTGTTCAACTGTAAAGTACTTCCCTGGATGAGGAATAATCTCACTCAGAAGTCATTTTCACTTTAACCCCTCCCCAGGTAACTCCTATCACCAGAACAGGGTTACCTGGGAAGGGGTTACCTGGAGGGTGGGGGGGTTACCAGAGGGATAGGGGTTACCTGGGGGAGAGGGGGGGTTACCTGGGAAAGAGGGAGGTTTCCTGGGAAAAGGGGTTGTCTGGGGCAGAGGGGTTGTCTGGGGAGGAAGGTTACCTGATACTGTTTGAAGTCGGTCCTGACCCTCCAGCCCTTGTCGTAGGCCAGGGTGTGCCGGTCCTTCTGGAAGAGGGTGTTGATTCGAGGGATGCCCCTGTCCCAGGAGTCCTCCAAGTCTTCCAGGGTCAAACGCCTGAGCGGCAAACAGCCCAATTAAAGCAGCTATAACTACCGCCCCATGAAGGGATGACCGTATTAATGTAGCCATAGGCACTAAAATAGAACATTATCTAACAACACTATTAGTATACCCATAACTGCACAGCAAATCACACCACAATTACAGCTAAAACACCACATGAAAACTGTATTAACAGCTGCATAAATAACTGCCAATCAAATGTTTACACATCAATAGTGGTGCTGGCCCAAAGGGTTGCTCAATGAGTTGACCCCTAAGAGGTTCCTGCGAGGGCCGGACAGGACAGGACGGGGCTGGGCAGGTAGGCGGGAGGGACGCACCTGTTCTGGGCGATGGCCTCCTGCCTCTTGAGGGCGTACTCGGCCCAGACCCTCTGCGAGTCGATGAACTCGCTCTCCCAGGGCTGGATGTAGCGGTACAGGTTGGGGATCAGCTGGTCCTCCTCGTGGCTCATGCCCGAGCGGAAGTGCGTGATGCCCACGTCCGTCTGCTTCGACCACCTGCGGGGGGCGCCACCCAGAGCGTTAAAGAGCGCCAGCTTCAACCCCACTGCACATTTACCCCACAGCAGTAGCAGCAGCTTCAGGCATACCCATTTAAAGCATGGTACCCTTATTAGCCTAGCTTGTCGCTCTGGACAAAAGTCCCTTCCAAAATAAAAAAGGTGGGTAGTAACTGCACCGGACGGGGCGGGCGGGCGCTCACCTGAGGTCGGACTGGGGGATGAGGACGTGCCCCATGGACAGCATGCCCAGCCCCCCCAGCTCCTTGGGGGTGTAGAACACCACGGGGGGGAAGCGGCTGGGCATCTTGGAGTTGAGGCCGATCTTGATGCGGGTCTGGATCTTGTTCTCGCACTTGACCAGCAGGTCCAGCAGCTCCTGCGTGTTCACCACCGCCTCGCGGAAGTACGTCATCAGGCCAATGAGAGCCGTGTTCCACTTATTCACGATCTGCGGGAGGAGGGAGCGCGGGGGTAAAACACCTCCCTCAACACGAGCGGGGCGGAGCGGGACAGGGGATGGAGGAGGAGAGAGATACGGAGAGGGATGGAGGAGAACAGAGAGAGGGACAGAGTGGGACGGAGCGGGATGAAGGGGGGCAGAGGGAGAACAGAGTGGGGGACAGAGAGAGGGACAGAGTGGGATAAAGGGGGCAGAGGGAGGGACAGAGAGAAGGACAGAGTGGGGTGGAGCGGGATGAAGGGGGGCAGAGGGGGGGACAGAGAGAGGGACAGAGTGGAACAGACAGGGAGGGAGTAGGGCAGAGCGGGATAGAGGGGGCAGAGGGAGGGACAGAGAGAGGTACGGAGAGGGGGACGGAGAGGGGGACAGAAAGGGACCAAGCAGCATGGAGTTGGGCGGGGGGGGACTATGGGAGGGACAGAGCGGGACGGAGGGGGCGGAGGGGGAAACAGAGAGGGACAGGGTGGGACAGAGTGGGGGATGATGGGAGGGACAGAGAGAGAATGAGCGGGTACCTTGGTGAAGGTGGTGGAGCCGGAGGCCATGAGGATCTGTCGGACGCGGTTGTGGAATCTCTGCATGGACTCGTCGTCCACCCTGAGGAAGCACTGCGCCGTGCGCTCTTTGTCACCTGGGAGGGCAGGACAGGGGTCAGTGCGTAGGGCCGGGCTCATGACCCTCAGGTGTGTGTGTGTCTCAGGTGTGCACATAACCCCGCACCCCCCCGCTCACCTCGTTCTGCAGGTTCCACACGCCGTCCTTGTGGGTGAACTCCTCGTAGCTGGTGCGGCACTTGGGCAGGATGCGGCACTCGAACCCGCACATGTTGAAGAGCAGGTTGGGGTTGTCCTTGCTGTAGACGGACACGAAGCTGTTCTCCCACTGCACCGTGGTCACCGAGCGGGGCAGCCGGTTCTTGATGTCCCAGAATACGGCGCGGCCGCTGCAGAGGACACGGGAAACCCCCCGCACACGTCAACCTGCTGCCGAAAAAAGGAGGAGGGAACAACAAAAAAAAAACACTCCACACCAGCAGGGGGCACTCACAGGTTAACATCGTGCTTCATCAGCCTCATCCTGGCATCTCTGGGCCAGCACTTTTTGTTGTTGTAGCCCACGATGTTCTCGTTGTTGGGGTCCGGGTGCTCAGTCAGGTACCTCTGGATCAGGTCTCGGGCCTCGTCGGCTGTGAACCTAGAAACCCAACATTAAACAGTAAGGATCTGAGTCTGGGCCTAATATAACGGGGAAGGAGGAGTCTGAATGAGGCCCGGCCCACCCCACTCCCCCTACTCTCTCAGCGCAGGGGTCCCCCACCTGAAGAAGATGTGGATGCGGTCGATGTAGCGGCAGTACAGCCGGATGGGGTGGGCGCCCTCCGTGGCGATGTCCTGGAAGCTGAGGAAGTCGTTGGGCATCTGGGGCGGTCCCGCCATCTCGCTGGCGCGGTGCAGCCCCAGGACCAGCAGGTCCATCACCAGCCCGTAGTACTGCACGATGAAGGAGGCGAACTGCAGCCCCCGGATTATCCCGTACGAGTTGGTGTGGTTCATGTCCTGCGGGGGAGAAGAGCCGGAGACACTAAGGCACAGACTACTACCCCACCGCCCGAGAGGAAGGGCGCGCTCATCGAACAATGAAATGCATCCAATATGCAAATCAGGTCGACTCAACTAATCTGTGAAAGACTGCTCGATCAAACAGCCCACACACTTGTGGAGGTCCATGGACTTCATGAGGGTGAGTCATGAACGTTCAAGACCTGGGTCAAATACGTATTTGTTTCGGAATTCAAATAGTTTTCTGTACTCTATTGATCTTGCCTGGTGTGTTTGAGCCTCCTAATATGACCAGAAGGCAGGGTTTGCAATTTTGAGAGCATTTCATAGGCTCCAGTACACCAGACAAGAAAAGCGTAGAAAAGTATTTGAATCCAAAACAAATATGTATTTGACCCAGGTCGAACCACACACCTTTTCTGGGTTTGACGTCGCAAAACCTCAACCTCTTTGGTCCTCAAGCCAGCGAACCCAGCCGTTTATCCTCTAATGGGCCTGCGTGCTACAGCCCAAGCTAAATAACTTCACAGTAAAAGATCTCTGCCAGGTGTGGGCGGGGAGGCTCACCTTGTAGTTGATGACCACGTTGTTCTTGGCGGTCATGTAATCGGCAATGTTGTGGTCCACGATGAGGCGGAGCAGCCTGTTGAGCAGCGTCAAGTCGATCTTCTCGTACATCTTCTCGTAGCGCGACTCCAGCATGACGTTGCACTCGCCCTCTGTCGTCTCCCAGACGTCCTGCAGGTTGTTGATCCCTGAGGGGGGCAACGGGAGGGGCAACCAATTAGGGCACATCAGCAAACTGCACATGGACCTGCATCACCCACCTGACTGAAACTAGCATCATCACCCAGTTTACTGCATGCTCCATGCAACATCCGTCTGAATGAAAACTAGCATCATCACCCAAATTTACTGCACATGCCCCGCATCATCTACCGGACTGAAACTAGCATCATCACCCAATTTACAGGCCACCCTCTACATCGGCCAAGTCACCCTTCGTAAACGAAACCCGCTACACTACCTCACCATCGTGTTCCGGCCTCCGCTCTGCCAAGCAGCAGACAGCGGTACTGGGACCACCCCCGACCGCATCAGCCCCCCGACCCCTTCCCAAGCGCCCCGCCCCCATTGTGACTCACCTTGACACCACTTGTACACGAGCAGGGGAGGGGGCTCGGTGTCGGCCGGCTTGATCCAGGGGGGGAACAGCCTGCGCTTGTCGGCCTCGTACCACAGGTACTGGTCTAGGTAGGCGTCCGTGATCTTCTCCAGCGGCTCCACGTCGTACACGGGCACCAGGTGGCTGTACAGGTCCATGAACTCGATGCCCACCTGGGGGGAGAGGGTGGCATCGGAGCCGGGTTGGCGGAGGGTGACAGAGGCCGGGTCTGTGGGGGCGCGAAACACGGACGGGGCGCCGGGACTCACCTCTTTGAAGGCACGCTGGGTCAGCAGGTGACGCTTGATCCTGGACAGTGCCTCGTGGGGGTTGTCGTAGGCCTGCTCGATCAGACCCAGCTCCTCGCGCTGCGATTGGTTCAGCCTGGACTTCACACTGCGGCACACGCAAACACACGCACATTACCGTGAAGTACAAGCTAAACCCAAACACAAGACATCAGACATACAGTACACATGCAACCTTTCCACACCTCACTCAACATCAGCTGTGCAATGCACACTGTCACCAGGAGAGTGGTGCAACCCGTGGTCACCACTAGAAGGCACTTTCCCGCAGAGAGCTGTAGCCTGCAGTTAGCTCTAGACCAGGGGTGGCCAACCCAGGTCCTGGAGAGCTGCAGGGTCTGCTGGCTTTTGTTTTTAATTGTTGTTTTTGTAGTTGATCAATTAAAGCAGTTGATTACATAATTAACTCACCTCACCTGGTTTATTTTGTGTAAGTGGTTGTTGAATTTAAGGTCAAAACAAAAACCTGCAGACCCTGCGGCTCCCCAGGACCGGAGTTGGCCACCCCTCCCCTAGACGGTGCTTTCCCACAGTGTTGTAACCTGCAGTTACCTCTAGAGGGCGCTTGCTTACCTGTAGGCCTCTTTGAGGCGCTCCAGGGCCAGGATGAGCAGCTTGGTGTCGTGCTTGTAGGACAGCGGGGGGAAGGGGATGGGGGAGAAGCGCCGGCTCTCCAGCCAGTGCACCGTGGTGGTGTAGATGGCCACCGCCTCCTCCGCCGTGATGTAGGGGCCGTCCTGCGGGAAGCACACGCCCATTTAGAGCCGCGCACGGACGCTCAGGACCACAGCCAACACCCACCAGGATCCGCCCCCATCTCCCCAAGGGCCCCGCCTCCATCTCCTCAAAGGCCCTGCCCCTGTCTCCCCAAAGGCCCCGCCCCCGTCTCCCCAAAGGCCCCGCCCCCGTCTCCCCAAAGGCCCTGCCCCTGTCTCCCCAAAGGCCCCGCCCCCGTCTCCCCAAAGGCCCCGCCCCCATCATGCCAAAGGCCCCCCCCCATCATGCCAAAGGCCCCGCCCCCACCCCCCAAAGGCCCCGCCCCCACCCCCCCAAAGGCCCCGCCCCCACCCCCCCAAAGGCCCGGCCCCGCCCCATCACCCCAAAGGCCACGCCCCCACCGCCAACCCGGCACCCGCGCACGCACCTTCAGGTAGTTGTGCTGCCTCTCCTGCTCGGCCTTCAGGTACAGGCGGGTCAGGCGGCCCAGGTTCTTCTTGCAACCGTCTTGTCCACGGTGGCGCCGCGCCTGATTCGCTCGCGGTTATAGTGGGCCGTGTTCGTCCACCAATCGGCTTTGGCCTTAACGTAGCGGAGGATCATGTTCTCAATGGGCGTGGGAAGCCCAGGAACCTAGCAGAGAAGGGGGAGAGGCAGGGAAGAGTGGAAGGTTAGTGATTGGTGCACTGAGCGCGCATCATTAAACAATTCAGTACAAGCTAAACTGTTTTCAATTACACTGAACCAAATTAGGATCTACCCTAATCCACCTCTAGGGAGCGAATCAGGCTATTGCATCACGTCGATTTAACTTGTTTTCCATTAGCGTTGTTGCAGTAAACCTTCTGATCTGCAACAAGCTGTAGCATTGTAATTCTTTAAAGGAAAAGAGGGCCACTGACAGTTATCACAACGACTATTAAAGAATGTTCTCGCTGCTCAGCTATAATCAGTGTAGGCAGAAATAGAGGTGTAGCGATACAGTCAGTAACTGGAGGTGAGGTAGATACAGGCAGTGTAGCGCTGTTTATTGTACGCAGGTGTTGCAGGTGTTGCTGCCGGGTGCAACAGGCGGGGCAGGGCGGGGGGGGGGGGGGGGGGGCATACCTTCCAGGGGATGTTGGCCTTCCAGCACCTCCAGGACTCGCTGAGGTGCTGCAGGATGGTGCGGGCCTTGTTCTGCTTGATGCCCTCGGGCATCATGTCCAGGATGTCGTGCATGACGGCCGCGCGCAGCTCCAGGTCGAAGTGCGACTCCACCCGCTGCTTGGTGACCGTCTTGGCCACGCCCTTCGAGTGTCGACCTGTGAGGAACGCGGGAGAGGCGATGTCACACCCACCAGCCACAGCCACATTCTCGCTCCCTACTACATAGAGGAACCTGGGAGAACCGGAGAAGAAATCTCCAGCGCCCCCTGGTGTTTCGGGGCAGGCTTACCTTCGAACTGCCTGGCCAGCAGGTTCCCCAGCCAGCGCTCCAGCAGGGGGGTGATGCCCCTCATGAAGAACAGCCACACCCGCCACCCGGGGGCCCAGAAGCCGCAGCCGGGGCCCTTCCCCACCGGCCCCTGGGGAGGGGGGGAACAGAACACAGCGCTTTCAGACTGGGAGCTGCGCCAGGGCTGGATGCATTTCCCAGCATGCTCGGCGACTTACCGTGTTGAAGCGGTAGTAGATGAGGTGTTTCAGGTCCTTGCACATGCGGATCTGTCTCATCAGCTTGTACTTGTAGCGGTACATCCCGGTCAGCTGACCCACGTGCGCGAAGATGTACTGCAGCCCGTCGGAAAGCTAGAAAGCACCAACAGCAAACCATTCACACCAACAGCAAACCGGAACTTACACCAACAACAAACCATTATTCACTCCAACAACAAACCGGAATTTACACCAAGAACAAACCATAATTTGTAGCAACAAACCATAATTTACACCAACAGGAAACCGTAATTCACACCAACAAACTGTAATTTACACCAACGTTGCCATTACAGTTGTACTTTACACCAGCCACAATTTACACCAACATTACCATTACAGTTGTACTTTACACCAGGCATAATTTACACCAGGTGTAATCTACACCAACATTTCCGTGACAGTTGTACTTTACACCAGGTGTAATTGTACACCAACATTACCATTACAGCAGTACTTCATACCATTGCATTACCCCCCTCCAAAATCACTGCTATCAACCGCTGTGCTGTGCAGTTGGGCGTGATGGGAAGGGGTTAGGGGTCGGGGGGCAGCGGCCGTGGGCGTGGCCTACCTGGAAGGCGTCGACGTTCCCCAGCCTGTACTGCACGTGGCTGTCCACCACCAGCTTGCTGAGGCGAAGCACCTCGCGGCAGAGATGGAAGGCGTTCCCGAAACGAGACTTCTTACGTTCCTGTGACAGGGAAGACCCGCCCCCCGCCATTAACCAAAGCCACATCCCCTCAAAGAGCTCATGTCGCCCCCGCAAAGCCCCGCCCTACTGGAAACACTGTGTCCACTGCAAAAATTGCAGTTGAAAATCCAACTCCAAACAAAAATAATGGGGCCATAACGGTGCACATACTCATGCCAAACTGAAAGTCACGTACCCAAAACACTGCAAACCCAAAAATTACAGTCTTCCTTTAACTCACATGCAGAACTTAAAATCAATACTCAGGAGTTCCCCCCAATGATTAGGTGTTAACGTGCCTTATTTTGTTCAGCAAGCAATTATGGCGAGTTAGCCATCATTTACATTTTAATAATAAATGAAAACCTACTATACTTATTTCTCATTCCATTTTTTTCCTGCTGTACGAAAATGTACTGAACCAAGATTTTCATTTTTGTTACGCCCCTATAACACACTGACAGCATACAAACTCATGTTCAAAGAACAGCGTCTACGAAAGCTTTCCATGGAGAACTTTACACCACAGGCCGGGACAGGGTCGGGGGCAGGGGCGAGATCTTCACCTTGGTGGTGAGGGTCTTGACGGGTTTGAGGTTGAAGTTGTAGTCCAGGTGCAGGTAGTTGAGGTTCTTCCTGTGGATGAGCAGGTTCAGCATGTTGTAGCCCTGCCTGCACACCTGCAGCCCCACCTCCACCCAATCCAGCTTCGTCGACTGGAAGAACTTGGTGGCCTTGAAGGAGCGGAAGAGGTACCTGCGAGAGAAGAAAGCCGTTACACCTGAGACAATCTATACAGCATCCACAGACATTACGCCTGAGACAATCTATACAGCTTCTACTGACACTACACTAGACAACTCACCTGCTTCTACAGACATTACACCTGACACAACTCACCTGCTTCTACAGATATTACACCGGACAACTCACCTGCTTCTACAGACATTACACCTGACAACTCACCTACTGCACCAGACATTACACCTGACAGAACTCACCTGCTTCTACAGACAATACACCTGACAACTCACCTGTTTCTACAGACATTACACCTGATACAACTCACCTGCTTCTTCAGACATTACACTTGATGTACATCATCTGTATATAATCACTGCACACGCCCCTCACTCTACACCAGTATATTCCTAATGTCAAGGGCACAATAGTGCGACTATCTGCCCAAATTCCCCCCCCCCCCCCCCCCGTGGTCTCCAGTTCAGTACGCACCGCTTCTTCTGGGCCTTGGGGGGTCTGTGTTTGAGGGCGTTGAGCACGTAGTACTTCAGCAGCTTCTGATAGGAGACGCGCACCTTCACCGGCTGGCCTGCAGGGCAGTGCTCGCGGTACCTGAGGAACAGCCACAACGTTAAAATGGCCGACCCATGCAGTGCATTCACCACTCCGCCCCTCGCATTAACCGTCCCGGCCTCAAAATGAACCACCCCGCCCCCAAAATTAATTGCCCCGCCCCATGCAGTGCATTAACCACCCGCGCAGTGTCCCCTGAGGAACACCCGACCAGACCTGGGTCAAATAAATATTTTTTCAGGATACAAATACTTTTCTGTGCTCTACTGATCTTGCCTGGTGTAATTGAGCCTGTCAATATGACCAGAAGGCAGGGTTTGGTTTGCACTACTTGAAAGTATTTAATTGGTTCCAATACACCAGACAAGATCAGTAAAGCGTAGAAAAGTATTTGAATCCAAAACAAGTACGTATTTGACCCAGGTCTGCACTCGACAGGTTAAAACGTCCTCAGCGCATTAACCACTCCCACCTGCGCAGTGTGATCACAGCGCCATGCTCACCAGTTCTTGATGAGCGGGATGTCAATGGCCCGACGGGTTCTCCCCGATCGCAGGTTGAAGGGGCGGGGCGCCCAGAGCAGAGCGATCCCATTGGCCGTGTTGTCGGTGTAGAGGGGCGTGTCCTTGAGGAAGGGCTCCACGTACTCCGGCAGCTCAAACTCCTCATCGTCGTCTGGCAGGGGCTCCTGGCTCTGCAACACATCGACCCACAAACCTTAAACATCCAGCAGCCATCTTACCAAGCGGCCATCTTTAACATCTGCACTACCAGCGGCCATCTTTAACATCTGCACTACCAGCGGCCATCTTTAACATCTGCACTACCAGAAGTCATATCAAACATCTGCACTGGCAGCCAGGGAGCTCAGATTCTGGGGTACAGACCCCCTCCGGTCCATACTGCCCTGCAGTAACTGCTGTTGCCGGGGGGACAGGCTTCTGGTTCTTACCTTGACAGAGTGTCGGTGAGAGATGGGGTTGATCAGGGGGTCAAAGTAAAACGCAGGGAGATCTGGATCCTCCGTCTTAATGAAGACCACATTAGGGGTGTGGTACCTGCAGGAGAACAATACAGCTGCATCAGGGCACATGTATACTTCACTTACCCTTGGCCTGGTCATAGCATTGCACAAAATTAGCGTAGCCCTGCGGTACACTTACCAGGTGAGGTGCACGTGGTGCGGAAGGTTGTTGTACAGGTACGGGAAGGCGATTTTGTACTCCGTCCTGATTGGCTGCCTGATGATGATCTTGTTGATGTCATTGAACTCATTCCAGTCTTCATCCCTGGGAGAGGGTTGGGAAGGTTGTATTAAAAGAACTTACGCCCAGCAACGAAACCAAACTGAAACCTTATTCACCAATGGAAGCCTGGGGGGAATCTCAACAGGGGAGGGGCTTACTGCAGGTTGATGTCTCTGACCAAGGGTTCGAACTTGGGCCCTCCGGGGATGGCCATGTTCAGGGCCTTGGAGGTGAAGAAGGCCTTCAGGTCGAACAGGTAGAAGTAGTTGTAGTCGACCAGGTCGGTGAGCAGCTGGTTGGCCAGGCGGTAGAGCGTGGACATCATGGGCAGAGTGAACTGCCAGCGCCTGTAGGTGGTGCCATTCACATACCTGCAGGAGACAGGGCAGCCTTACTGAGAGACAAGTGTGGCGTTAGAGATACAGGCAGGCGAGGGGGGTTTAGTGTTACTGGGAGGCGGGGGGGTTCAGAATTATTGAGAGGCGGGGGGTGAGAGGGGTGAGCGTTGGGGAGGGGGGGGTATTGAGAGGCAAGGGATGAGCATTGGGGGGTGAGGCGAGGGGTGCGGGGGAGGCATTGGGAGAGGGGGGGCGTTGGGGAGGGGGGTATTGAGAGGCGAGGGGGTGAGCGTTGGGAGGGGGGTATTGAAAGGCAAGAGGTGAGGGGGAGAACGTCGGGGGGGGTATTGAGAGGCGAGGGGTGGGAGCGTTAGGGGGGTGGGAGGGGTCAGTGTTGGGGAGGGGAGGTTATTGATAGGAGAGGGGTGGGATGGGGGAGCACTGGGGATATTGAGAGGCGAGGGGTGGGCGGGGGGGAGCATTGGGGGGTGGGAGGGGGGTGGGGGTTGGGTTAATGAGAGGCGAGGGGGTGCGATGGCGGAGCACTGGGGTGGGCGGGGGGAGCACTGAGGGGTGGGCGGGGGGGGAGCATTGGGGGGGTGGGAGGGGGGTTCCTCGGTGAGCCCCGGGCTCAGCAGAGAGCTGCAGGCACACTCACTTGGTGTTGTCGCGGAGCGGCTGGTGCTCGTACATCCAGTCCACCACCGAGCCGTCCTCCTCGGGGTCCAGCTCCATCTGGATGGCCTCCAGCGGCTCCACGTCCAGGATGTTGTCGGCGTAGTCCAGCGGCGGCTCCTCGTCGTCGAACGGCGGGAAGCGCATGCGCTTGAAGTGCCGCCGGTCCCTCTTCTCGCGACGCATCATGATCCACATGGCCCTGGAGCCCCGGCCAATCGCAATCAAGAGTCAGTGACATCACAACACCCGGGGAGCCAAAAGCTTCTCATAGTTAACCGCTTAACCCCTTTGCACAGACCCCAAATCGGGCCAATTCTCACCCATCTAGGGGACGTTATGTTAAGGCTTTATAACTCCAGATAGGAGCATCACAGAGACCTGGAAACAGTTTAGTGAAGCACCTGTACCCTTTACGATACCGTGACAGAAAGAAGAGAGACAGGGGACACGGGCACGTTGCTCACCCCCACTGGGCGATGTAGACGGGCTCAATGACCCAGGGGATCTCGTTGACGAAGGAGATGGCGCCGGTGATGTGGTACAGGACGGGCACGTCCCTGATCTGCTCCCAGGGCATGGGCATGTTCTCCAGCAGCTTCAGCACCGCGTGGGGCATGTACTTCAGAGCACTGCGGGGAAGGAGGGGCAAGAAAACATAAGCTCAGTGTGTGTGTGTGTGTGCGCGCGCACGCAAATGTGTGTGTGTGCGAGACAGGGCATGTCTGTGTGTGCGAGACAGTGTGTCTGTGTGCGCACAGATGCAGTAAGCAGATTGACACACTGCTGCTTAGGGGCCTAATCCCCCTACATGTCCAGAGGGTGGGCAAGGCCGCACACGTACCCGAGATAGACCCTCTTGTCGTGGCGGAACTTCCTGTTCGTCATGTCGCCGTGGTCCCTGATGATTTTGCGGACGTGCTCCGGCGGCATGTCCTCCTTCTGCGCGTCCACGAAGCCGAACTTGCGCTTCTCCGAGTAGCGCTTGGCCTGCAGCTGCTGCCATTTTCGTGCTGCGGTTAACAGAAAAAAAAAAAAAAAAAAAACTTTCACAACCACGAAAACAGCACGCACACGCCGTCGCCACGCACCCGCAGAGCCACCGCAGCCGACTCACGCACCTTTCTCCTGCAGCTTCTCCTCCGACATATAGTCGGGAATCTGGCCCGGAGTCGGGATGCCCGTCGGCATGCTCCCGGGCACTCCTCTGTATGGAAACGCAGCTGCCATGGCAACCTCTAAAATTAAAAAATTAAAAACAATGAGACATTAAGAGTTAATTCTAACAGGCTCTGAAGTAGAGGTCTATGGTGCTCCCATTTCTGAAGCATTTGCTCCTGAAAATGGATATGTGCTACCAGAAAAATGTCATTAGGAGCACATCTAATAAGCGGGATGCATTAGTGTGCTCCAAGTTTTCAGCTTAGGAACACATGAGCTCCTTGGAAGAAAATGTTGTGAAGAGCCCTGTAAAGTAATACAAGTTCTCGTGAGGTAGTATTTTGATAAATTTTAACAATTCTCTCTATGCCTCCTACATCAAAAATTCGAATAACTGAAACCTCCCCAATAAGCCAGTAATTCGATGGATAATCATAATTTACTACCCCCAACCCTGAATATTTCTTCGCATTTATTCAAATATTATGACGGAACAGCAAACATATCATTCTGAATTACACGAACCAACGATTATGTCCAAGACTAAGAAATATTAGTTTTCACCCCCAAATGTAGGTTTACTAGTGAAAGAAAATCGAATGTGTGCTCCTATACATGATTAACAAATAATGAGCGATAACGTGCCAGTCAGCAAGTTAGCACAACATCATCAGATTGTCATTTTAGTTATTGTCCAAGAAAAATTACACTTGTCTAGCTACTGTACAATCAGTCTGATATTCACGTCAAACAGAATGATTGTTAAACAAACGTAATGAACCCCTAACTGACCAATTATCTAGCGCACCAATCATCGTTATTTTAGCAAAAAACAGAAACATTTAGAACCAGCAGCTTGCATAACCAACTGAAATGTTTGCTTGTGTATAGGAAATTCAGGCCAACTAAAAGCGATGTTTGCTGGTTAGCCAGCGTTAGCGAACAGGAAAACTTCACGCACACTATGTAGCTAGCTGGCTAACAGTAAATGCAAATGCTAACACACTATGTTAGCTAGCAAGCTAAATTGATTCTATTTGTAAACTATGCCACTACAGTAAAGTAACTACTAGCTAGCTACACACACATTAATATCGTTAAAACATTCCGTTAGCAGCTAGTTGGCCAACTACGTTAACACTCACACAAGGCAGCCAACTTGCAAAATGTGAACTAACGTTCACTAGCTTGCTGCAAAATATCACAGAAGGCCAAGAAATCAACCCGTGGTTATTTATGACTACACTACGTAAAACCTGTCTAGAAGCCCAGTTATTAAACATATTCTAAGAGGAAAATCTTACCTACAGCTCCACGGCAACTGATCTTTATTCAATAGCTCTCTGCAATCAAAATAGCATCCCTTAAACAAATAAACCAAAAACTTTACCCGCTTTACACGGGTAGCTACTTGTGCAGAATGGCGCACAGACTAGCGAACGACACCGCACGTTGTACGTATCGTACGCCTATTCGTCAACGAAATTTACGTTATGCGTGGGCTTTACTATGCTCTCAGTAGCGGAAAATGCGGCCATTAAAATACGCAAGCGCACAAGACACACAGAAACCCCGGATGTTCCGTCTGAAGCCTATGCTTTCTGACAAAAGTGGCCACTGGAGAACGCTATTTACCCAGAAAAATATTTTCCCATGACGCTATGCGTTCTTTTTAGATGTAGAAGTTTTAAATGGAATAATCTACTTGTTCATTTATTCCTGAAAATATTGTGCTTATTAATGTGACCAGAAGCATGTTAAAGTTCCTGTCATGAGTGATAGATATGCGTAAAGCAAGGTGGAAGAATAATTACAATTGCAAATTTTACAAACTGATTTGTGGTTTTATTTCTTTATATTATAAAATTATTTAAGCAGAAATCATCGCATTAAATATATATCAAGAATGCTTTTGTGCCCAGCACTAATGTCAAACTAACCAATCTCAATTACACATTATTATATTTTAGTTACATGGATTCAAAAATAGAAATCCCACTATGATTTCAATTCCAATATAACATTGAAATTCAGCAGAGCAGGTAATCAACGAAAGCAGCAGACACCTCCAGGTCAGTCAGACCGAAGTCTTGGTAGGAGTGGCCACTGAACTCAGACAGGACGTCATGCTCCTGTGACGTCTGGTCACCATGGTGATGGTGGTGCAGTTGATGGCATTGAGTAGGCATGTCCAAGGGAGCGTAATTTCCCCGTAGCGCAGAGTCGATGTCTCCGGCCTCAGACTGCTCTGGCGTGTAAGTGTCTCTTTGGCCCAGCTGGTAAGGTGTGTCGTCCCTAGAAGACGCCTTGTCCCACTGCTCTGTGCGTTCAAACTGCAAGGGGCTACGGTTTCCCCGCCCCCCACAGCCGAACCGCTCTGGCCGTGCTGGGGCCAGGGGCCCTGCAGGGTCACTGAGGGGCATAAGGTCTGTAGCAGCCAAACTTTTCCCTCCTAATTTTGGGGCAGCTGTGAAGGGGTCAGGTGAGCATGGGAATGAGTACATGGGCGGCAAAGTTGGGGAGGCGTGTATGGAGGGCAGGTTTGGGGAGGGGTATGTGGAGGGCAGGTTTGGGGAGGGCTGGTTTGGGGAGGGGTAAGAGGAGGGCAGGCTTGGGGACGGGTAAGAAGAGGGCAGATTTGGGGAGGGGTACATAGGGGGCCCAGGCTGATTTGGGGAGGGGTACGTGGAGAGCAGATTTGGGGAGTGGCACGAGGAAGCCAGTTTTGGGGAGGTGTATAGGGAGGGAAAATTTGGTGAGGGGTACGAGAAGGGCTGCTTTGGGGAGGTGTATGAGGGGGGCAGGTTTGGGGAGGGAAGGTTTGGGGAGGGGTACATAGGGGGTTCAGGCTGGTGTGGGGCGGGGTACGAGGAGGGCAGGTTTGGGGAGGGGTAAGAGGAGGGCAGGCCTGGGGAGGGCAGGTTTGGGGAGGGGTATGAGAAGGGCAGGCCTGGGGAGGGCAGGTTTGGGGAGGGGTATGAGGAGGGCAGGCCTGGGGAGGGCAGGTTTGGGGAGGGGTATGAGGAGGGCAGGCCTGGGGAGGGCAGGTTTGGGGAGGGGTACGAGGAGGGCAGGCCTGAGGAGGGCAGGTTTGGGGAGGGCAGGTTGGGGGGGGTTTGGGGAGGGGTATGAGGAGGGCAGGCATGGGGAGGGGTACCTGGGGGGCACAGTTGGGGTGATGCTAAGCCCAAGCAATGCTGCTGGATCCTCCTCAGCCTGCTTCTCACGTCTGAAGTAACGAGCTCGGCGGTTCTGGAACCAGACCTGGGAAAAGAGAGACCGGGGATTAGAGACACAAAACTCCTCCCCAAAGCAGAGGAAAACAGACATGATGCAATGTCTGTCTATCATTACTACACCTCCTATTATTATTATTATTATTATCTGCATGGCAGGAACCCTGATTCAAGATGACCTGCACAGATTATATATTTTACATCTTTTTACATATTTTATCTAGTTATAAGACCTGATATTTCAAAACAATGAATTCATCAATCAGGCTCTTTCAGCAGACAGAGGTCAGAGGTCACATACCTGGATCTTGGACTCGGGCAGCCCTGTGACGGAGGCCAGTGACTCTTTCAGGGTGGTGTCAGGGTAGCGCGTGAGACTGAAGGCTTTCTCCAGGTCCCCCAGCTGAGCCTTGCTGAAGGTGATGCGTTTTCTGCGCTGTGGGACAGCCTGGACTCCCCGCAGAGCATTCTGCCCCCCTGTGGGCAAAGGGAGGAAAAACATGCTCATTACAAAGTGTGCAAACAACAGGATTTCTGAGTCAGCTGTATAACGGCACTGAGCAAAAGCAGGAACCTTCCCAAATCTGGAACACGAACTGAAATAAAAAGTTGTTCCACATTTTACTCGACATGGTTATCCAGCTAACTCAGTAATCCCGCTTTGTGAAAAGGGCCCAGGTCACCTGCAGGGCCTCTGGGCCGAACATCGGCCGAATATGAACGATAAGGGGAGCTGGCTCGCACACCTGAATGTGAGGTGAGGACGCACATGCGGTAACCATGCAAACAGCCAGGTCAAGGGTCAGGGGTTGCCTTTTTCCTCACTTCTTGTAAGCAAGGAAGTTCTGCTTCAAAAAAATATACAAAATGAACACAGAAACAGCGTAACGATCTGTGGTGACACATTGCTGAACAGCCAAGAAGCATTTTTAACTGAAATTTCAGACTTACCTTTGCTAGCCTCAGGGTTGGCTGAGTACACTGCGGCCTCGCTGCTGTAGCAGGTAAAGTCACACCTGTAGTCCATGTACATTTGGTTTTCAAAGCTTCCGTACTGTTTTGTGATGATGTCGAACTGCAAGCGGCTGAACAGTATCAGGAACTGTGAGGAACAGTGCTGATGCTTCCCCCTTTATACCCCACTGTCCTCCCACGGTCCGGTGTGCGCCCCCCTCCCCCTCCCCAATCCAGTGGTCAAAATCCTACCTGTAAATGGCCGGCTCAGCCACACCTTAGGCTTTGAAGTTACTCAAGTGAGGCTCTTTCAGGAGGGTGAGCAGGTGAGTATTTGATCTTAATTCCCCATTCCTTCAGGGAGGAAGACACATTTTCAGCTTCACATAGCAGCCTGATAACTGAAAAGGTGTGGTCCATTTAAAAGTACATATATGATTGCATAAACACCACTTTTCTTGCCTGTGTTGACTTGTTTTATTCTAAAAGATGGAGGGAGAATAGGATAGAGGCGTTGGTCTCATGCATGTCCTGTTACTTGGTGACACAGGAGAAGCATTTCTGACAGGGATGGCATGAATCAGACTGAGGTGTATCCTATCGAATCTATTTTAAAAAGCTTGTGTGGAGTTATATGGTATGTGGACGGGATTGTGTACAGCCTCCTGGGGGTTGAATGCCCAAGGCATTCAGCTAATTTAAGAAAAAACATGACATTGTTACTGTCCCACTGCTGTTGGGCACTGTTGCATTTGCTGGTTGTGTTGTGTGTTCCTCGCTTTTTATATCAGTGATATGCTCATTACATTGGTTTTGAACCATATTTTAATAGTTTAGGTGGCGTGTGTTTTAACTTGCATCCATTGTATTTGCTTATAACTTGTGTTTTCTAAGAGAATAGAGGAAGATAGGCTATTAGATTAATTGTTTCAGATTTTAGCCTAATTGCCCTGAAACTCCTTTGAAAACATATCGGACAAACTGTGTTGAAAACACGGACTGGGCTGGATTGATCCTTATTGGGTGATTTCCACCTTGTTAGCGTAATTTTGTCCCACAGATTTTAACTCCTTAACCCTGGTAATGAGACGGACGCACGTGCTCCTCTCTACAGACACATTGCCAACCAGATACATTCAAATGATAGCAATCCGGTACTGGAACTATGCGTAAACATACATTTTACATAAAAGAGCAGTGTCCTTCAACACACATTTGAAGCCTTTCGTGGGATTATGTAGCGTTTGCTAAACTCGGCCACTGCTGACACGGATTACCATCTGAATGAAACACTTGCAAATGGACAGGTAATCTGCGCAATTTGCTGTTTGTAAACGATCACTGTTATGCAAAAATGGTGTAATCCATTGTGTAATCCTCAAAACGAAAATATCCTTGTCCCAATTTTGGTTGACGTCACGCAAATCTCAAACAAAGGGGCTAATTTTTAGAGCGCATTTTGCGAACATCGCCACCAGGTGGAACTATCGAAAACATTGAAGTCCATGGTCCCGGCTCAAAAACATAACATTAACAAACCTACCATTTCAGTCGACATTAGGCTATTTATGTTTTATAAAACTGTCATTCACAATAAAAAGTCAGTGTATCCGTAGCCTATTAAGGGCGAGTCGGGGGCTATGCATTACCCTGAAAAACGTGATTTGCGCTCAGCTTTATGATTCCTCTCAACTAACGGCGTTTTTATTTTAGAAATGTATACATTTGGTGGACATGGGCAACGTTTTAGCCCAAGCCAAGCCTCGCAGGCTACAGTTGAATTTCATAACAGTAAAAATTAAAATAAAAACTGTTTAATATCCCTCAGCTCCAAATGTATTGATCATTTAAAAATCTAATTATAGCCTACGTTTTTGTAATAGTCTATTGGCTGATCATACAGAAAGGGAAAATTATCTTTCAAATAGTCAATCGTGTAAGGTCAACTCTTTTTGATATTGCGGGTCAAACATATTGTAAATGTATAAGCTTACAACAAAATAAGGTAATGTAGCCTAATTATGCGTGTCTGACAGACAAGGCATAGGCCTACGGTCTATAAGGTCATAAGGCCTGACAGGAATTGGGCCCACTGGGCCGAGTTGGTAACGAGTGGAGACATGTTTCCGTCTCCAAGTAAGAGGTTAAGAGGTTCTGAGAAGAGGTATCGGTTTACAATTTTTTAGAACATAACGAACGATAACTTCACTTAGGCCCTACAGGGTATAGTACTGCTCAAATGTTATATAACACACAGGCACCATACTTTTCTTTACACACTATAGGCATTTAGACCAACTCATTTACTCTAAGATATCATATTGGGTTGCATGAATTGGGAAGGAAGGCCTATCGTTCTAAGATTCATTCCGATGCTATTTCATTTGCGGCCTGGTTACCAGAGGTCATTTAACAAATATTTAATTATTTCATAGAACAGCCCAGCCTCCGTCGAAATAACACGCGATGACACTCAATGACTGAAACGGGACGTCATCGAGCAAGCAAACCGCAGTGCTTCGCAGCATGTTCAAGCGCTACGTAAGTTTTTCTCCGTAAAGTCGGTTTTGTTAAGCCGTCGTTGACAGGGAAAAACATTACGTAATGGTTCAAGAATACAACTGACTTTCTTTTGTCGTTGCCTTCAGGCATTTCATAAACATGAATTGTTTCCATTTTTGCCACGTAAAACATGAAAGAATGATAATATATTCCTACATTATATATGCATTGATTGGTATTGCGGAAATAATTATATACAATCAGTAATTCCAAATAATTCGCTACAAAACCGGACTAACTTTCGTAGCGGAAGGAGAGATGAGAGCCCTCAGAAATATTTATACTAATGGGAGTACCGTGTGACGGCAGTTATTGTGTTGAATGTATGTAGTGAAGCACCGAAGGAGGACTATACTATTGGCTAGAGCTGTGTATTGAACTAGACATGATGCCAATGGGAGGTTAATTCTGACCGCAAAGGACATTAAATCAATCCCTTTTATTTTCCCTCGTTTTAGGGGGAAAAATATATGAACCAATTTCTGTCTTTGAGACTTGAAAGCTAAGGACTGTGAAATAATAGCTTGCCACGAGCAAACACGAAGGAGAGTAGCAAGCTAATAGCTAGCCAATGAAGAAATCTCTTTGTGGATTAAGGGAGAATTAGCGTGTTGTCAAAACCGTCCTGGAAGAGACCAAGATCTTCGAATACTTGGGAAGAAGACCGTAACATTAACGGACGGCAAACAATAACGCGGTCTTTCGCTGTATCGAGGAATTTACCTGACATTAGCTTGGTGCTCGAAGCTATTCTGTTAGCTTGTTAGTCTGTACATTTCTGTGTGGAAATCGAACTGGCTCCTAGCGACACAGCGTAGCTGCTGTTATTGCTAATTCTTCTGCTGACAATAAAGTTAATGCATATACAGTGTGCACGTCTCTTTACAAAACATTTTGAAACACGACTGAAAGCCTGAAAACAACTCAACTAGGTTCAGTTACCTGGTTAGCTATGGGCATTGTTTACGTTTTTTGTCGCTGATGCCATGGAGAACGGACAGTAGTTGCGACGGAATTATAGAAACATATTCGACATCATGTAGCCTAGTTAACTGGGCACTTTGAATGCGTCCTACTTATTAATGAACGGTGGTGAGGTGGTCAAACTATGCCATATAAAATGACAGCTGGCGATAAGAACTGACACCGTGTTCTCGGGGCATTGTTGCTGTTAGCCATGCGTACTGCGGAGTGTAGCATCCTTTCCGTCCACAATTGAAACGCTAACACCACAACGTTTTAACGTTACAATTCTAAAAAGAGACCCGAAGACAATCTGGTGGTCCTTCGCTGGATTAAAGGAGCCAAACTTCGCCTGCTGGACTGCATGCTTTGCTACGTTAATTTGTTTTATTAGGATTTCTAGTTTTGTTTTATGTCTGGAATAAAAATAGATTCTGTCCTCGGACTAATGTCCAATAATATAATGACATCAGCACTATAGCGAAATAAATACCCAGGCTTGTTCATTCCAAATGACAGGCTAGATACGTGTGATTGTTTCGAGGTTTTTGCAAAGTGCATATTAGCCATAGACATAAAAAGGACATCCCTGGATAAACAACGTCCTGCTGTTGTTGGACTGAACTGTTGGAAAATGGAAACGGTTGGAGACTTTGAATACAGCAGGAAGGACCTGGTTGGACATGGGGCTTTCGCCGTCGTGTTCAAAGGAAGGCACAGGAAGGTAAATGTGCAGCTCTTTTCCATGTAGTCTGCGTGCATTGGATGTGAATGACGTCCCAACTGTCAAACTGGGTCAGTGCGTTAAACCATTATGTGACCACTCGCCGAGCTAAGGTGTAATATACACAACACAACCAAAACCTACCCCTTCTGTCAAGAATATCACTGCAAAATATTCTGGTGAACTGATAAGTATTTGCACGTATAATTTCAGAGGTAATGGCAATAATCTGAGTGGGGTATAAATCACGATTACTGTTCAGGTAAATGGATTTACACCGTTAATGCACTCCTACAGAGAGACGGTGCATAACAGATTCATTCATAAAGCAGTCTGACTAACGCCATTGAGAATATGTGACGTAGACGAGCCGATGGGGGGCTGTCTGGTGTTTTTGTCAGACGGTAGGGCAGGGCTGTGTTCACAGTTTTTCCGCCTGTTACTTCATAATTCACTCTTGTTTATATTTCGACCGTGTTTATGCATTACGAGAAGCCTGCAGGGCCAGGACAACGAGAACCGAACGGTCAGACCAATAACAAAAAAAAAGCATTGGGTTTTGTGAGGAAGAGCTTGACGGGGTGTGAGTGGGCTGAGGGATCTCTCAGGCACTGCGGGGAAACGGGTTTACTGGGCCGCCTAGATAGCTGGATAGACTGAGCATGTGCAGGGTTTGGCACGGCTTGCGCTGCCGGAAGTGTTATCAATTGAAGGGTGTCCGTTTCGGTAGAGGTGAACACTTTGGTACGAGATGTGAAGATAGCCTAAACAGTTACTCAACACAGTTGAAGATACGGGCCAATACTGGAACACAATTTCTTATGAACGTAATTAACGGTGATTCCTTTGGACGCTATGTTCTGGTTGTCCACTTTATCAATTGAGGCACATTGATATATTGATTGATTATTGGGCACTCCCTGAGAAGCCCGTCAGCAGTGAACAGTGTAGTATAGCAACTGGATGTGCTTCTTTCTCTCCTGATAAACACGCACATGTTCGCAGTGGTGTGAGAGCCAGGAGGTTAAAGGTGCCTTTGTCAAACACCTTGGTGAGAGAGAGGCCTTGCTCTTACGTTGCCCGCCTGATGGTTCTGGATTTAGATTAAATAACACCTAGAAAAACGGTATTGAATACTACCAGTGCCATTGCAGAGGCCTTTTGAGCTGCAGGTGCTCAAAGTGGGAAAAAAGCGCACCAGCGCACTTTTTTGTGATTTTCAACAACTTAGCCGTGACTGCTGCACAAGTTCATTCAGTATTTTTCGTGAGAAACACCCAGCCTTACTGATCAGTAATCTGAAGTAATAGAAAAACAGTTTTAGGACAACTAGGTATTGTACAGAATATATTTTACCAAATTGAATGGATAAAAATGAATGACGGAAACAATAATAATACAAGTATATACATATATTATAATTGTATTATATATATATATAATCAAATCAATGGGGCATATCAGGCACTTGGGACAAAAGGGGCAGGTTCTCGAGCATCCGGAGCCCCCCATTTGCACGTGCAGCACGTAGTATTAAATAAAAATGACAACGAAGAGAACAACAAAGCAGTTCCGTCTTAGATTTGTACTGAAATATACATACACTTGATTCATATTCACAACAAAATATATAAGGCCGACCTTATTTGTGTGTTAAGAATATCGAAATGAACTGTAAATGCTAATAATAATTTTGGTCATGTGTCATACGCACGAACAGGCGCGCGCGTTTCCGAATGAGCCGGTGTCCATCGGACGGCCAGAGCAAGCGGCAGCAGTTCAGCGCGTGACGGATGCGTTTATAAATATCCCATCCGCACAGCCTTTATTTACGGGACGGTTTGAGCGGCGGAGATTTCCGTCGGAGCCGCGGTGACTGGGGGTTACGTACTTTCAGTCGGGCGACCCGCACAGGATGTGTCAGACCAGAGCATGTGAGTCGCGATTATCCTCACGCAAGGGCGTATAAGTCACGGGAGGGTCACGACCACAGTATTACAAAACGGTCAAATGACACCCACTCCTCAAAATATAGCACGATGATGAGAAAAAGAATTTAATATGCTAAAGATGGGAATTTCATGATATCATTGGGATATAGTTTGCCGATCAGTAAAGTCGCAAATTTCCTCTTGTGATTTCAGTGATTGTTTGACAGTTTTGTATAGTAACCTGTCAACCTTAGCGTAGTCTGTATGGTGTTATTTGTATAGGCCTACGCTTTTTAACAATAGCCTATTGCCAAATGCTGGGGGGAAACAAATCGTGACAATGTAGGCCTATACATATCCCGGATGCGCTGGGATCAAGATGCCCGTCCTTGTCATTAGTTGAAATCATATGTTCGACTGCATTTGTAAGCAGTGTTCCCCAAGCGCTCATTCCCCATTACGGTAACATCAGTGACAAAAGCTCCATCAAAGATTCAAGCCTCGCACTGCAGCTACTCCTTACTGTAACAAAACAAACTTTTAAGAAACAAAAACGACACTGTTACCGTGTTTTGTTTTAGTGATGCAATTTAATCATGTTCCATTTCTAACAACGTTCTGTTAAAAGCAAAAAAAAAAGAATTCTCTTTCATTCCGAATGAAGGGGCTAAATGTGCCAGCTGGTTAAGGTGTTTAATTCATAGGCTGTTCCTAGTAGCTGGAAAATGCCCGTTGTGTTTTTTTGAAACTTCAAGCATTTGTTAATGTTGCTACAGTTGCGCATGTTATTTCAATGTTCCCCACTGCTGCGCATTAGATCTATTAATTAATTTAATAAATTAATGTTAAAAATCTCTGTTTTCTTCTACTTTTTTTTTTTTTTTTTTTTTTTTTTTTACAGTTTTTTGTGATTTTCAACAACTTGGCCGTGACTGCTCCGCAAGTCCATTCAGTATTTTCAGTGAGAAACAACCCAGCCTTGCTGATCAGTAATCTGAAGTATTTCCCCCTTAGAATTCACCTAAAATTTCTTCCTGACCCGAGAGGGTTGCAGTTCTCGGGGGTTTATGCATTTCAGCCCTCGCGGCGTTCGGACTGAAGTCACGCCCTCGCTCTCACGGCTCGGTGATCTCAGCCCTGTGACGGGCTAATGGCCCGCAGGAGCATTTTTCTTTCCTGTGGTGTCAGCGTGCCTGGAAGTAAGGCCTGAGATGTTAAGACCTGACGGTGGTGTGTGAGCGGTCGGTGCGTAATGGACGGTAATGGCGGTGTGGTTTTTCCGCGGCACCGGTCACGGTGCAGCGCTGTGCCATCCTGCGCTTGCGGTCGTCTCTGTGAGCAGCGTGGCATCCCTCCCGTCTGCTGATTGGTTGAGATATTTTGCTGATGTGTTGGCGGTAATCTCAGGCCCCTCTGTAATTGTAGTCATTTCTGCCTGCCTGTAAGACCGGGATTGGTGTCCTGAAAACCTGTGTCCTCTGGAGTGCTGAGTAGGAGGGAATTTCAGTGGAGAATGAGGGGAGAGAGAGAGTGTGTGTGTGTCTGCGTGTGTCTGTCTGCTTGTGTGTGTGTGTGTGTGTGTGTCTGTATGTGTGTCTGTCTGCTTGTGTGTGTGTGTGTGTCTGTATGTGAGTCTGGTTGTGTGTGTCTGTTTGTGCGTGTGTGTGTGTGTCTGTATGTGTGTTATGTCTGTGTGGGTGCAGAACTCAGAAGTATAAAAACAATACATCGCCGCCAGTGTCATTACAATGTGATGTAAGAAGAGCAAAATTAGAGAATGACAGTGTGTCTGAGACAGGCCTACCTCACAAAGACACACTTCCTGCACGAGCTCAAAGGCTTTTCTGTCTGCAGTAGAGCCTCCCACTCACACCTGCTGACCCAGCGGAGCCCAAACAGCCCCACAGCCTCCTGCACTCAGCCTGCACTCAGAGGATAAGACGCTTTTGCAGGAAACTGCCAGGAAATAATAAACCTCTGTTCCAAGGTTTCAGAAATCTGGGTTAATTTCATGTTCTTTTATCGCACTGCAGGGCATGCTCACTCTCCCTCTCTCTCTCTCTCTCTCTCTCTCACACACACATACACACACACACACAATCAATTTGATCTTTCATGTTTTGCAAACAGTCAAATGAGGCTAGTCAGCATCGAGCCCTTGGACATACAGACACCGATCAAATCAGGCTAACGGCATGAATGTGACACAGTGACACCCCTACACAAATTGACACACATGCGCGTACACAAGCAGACAGACACACACACACACACACACAGCTGCTCACTGTTTGGGGATGAATATCAGACAGAAACACATCCTCGCTCTGCCGGAAAGGCGTATAGCGACCCAGCCCCCTTCCAGATTTACAGTGGCGGGGGCCTAAAATCAGCAGGCAGAGTTCCAGGGCTCTTCTGTGAAAGGGTTTTAAAGAGACTGTCAGCTTCCTGCGCTGTTCTGGCACGTCCTGACTCATCGATCCTTCCTCTCTCCCGTGTCCCCTGTTCCCTGCAGAAGACCGACTGGGAGGTGGCCATCAAGAGCATCAACAAGAAGAACCTGTCCAAGTCCCAGATTTTACTGGGGAAGGAGATCAAGATCCTCAAGGTGAGGGGGGGCCTAGCTGGATCCATCCGACGGACAGGGAGGGCTTGGCCAGATCAGAGTATCTATGTTCCGTCCCAGTACAGGTCCTGATTTTACAGTCAGTCTTTTGTGTGATCCAGGACCCTTTCTTAATGTCGTGGTCAGGTTTTGTGTGGACAGACATTGCTTACGTGCATTGTGGGATTGATCTGTGTTTTTTTGTTTTTTTAGGAGCTTCAGCATGAGAACATCGTGGCTCTCTACGATGTGCAGGTAACTCTCCCTCACGCCTCCATGTGTGTACAGATATGTGTGTGAGTAAGTGGCCCGTGGGAAGTCTTGTGATGTTTGTGAATACCCTTTCCACCGCAGTGTCCCTGTGGACGTTTGTCCTTGTGCTGAGTTTAGCCAAAGTCACGTGACAGGAAATGATGAAATGTTTATCACACGCTGTCAGAAGACGGGTGTCCCTCCCTCCCCCTTTTGATCCTGTTTAACAAGCTGTGTCCGGTCTATGTTTAGCACGTGTGTTGTTGTGCTGTTTGTGGTGAGGTGCGGTCTCATGCGACCGATGATGTCATTTCCTGCTCGGTGTCACCGGTACTCCGTGTTCCGGGTGCAGAAATCAGTTGAGACACCGCTCGCAGGTCATTGGCCGCCTTCTGAAGCTCCGGGCCCTGCGGTTACATAAGACCCTAGTCACATGACTCCCCTGGGCCTCATGCGTGTGCCTGCGGCCATGTGACCCTGTCTTCAGTCTCGCCTAATGCGGAGCAGAGCAGGAGGGAACTAAAGCACATAACTCCGCTCTGGCAGGGGGGGCAAGGGGTCACTGCCCCACCCCCCCCCACCCAATTAAAATCCCTTTATAAAGACTAGCATTTTCTTCCCCAGCAAAAGAGCATTTCAGCCAGGATTAAAATACAGTCCTTCCCTTCATAGCCAGTGCCTCCTCCGCCATTCCCACTGTGTGACCATATGGCCGTTTCTCTCCCGCGTGATTGGCCAGATTAGCGCTGAGGTAATGCCAGGCTCGCGATTCATTCATTTACCGTACTGTGATGTACGCTACTTGAAATACAACCTTGTTGTCTTACGGAGGCTGGAAAAGTAAAGGATTAAGGGTACTGGGAGAGTTCTTATTTATATAACCGTACAGTGTGAAGCCCCAGTAGCAGGGCTGCGTGTGGGCATTGTTACAGGAGAATGAAAGAGGCTCTTCTGAAGAGGGGAGGTTGGGCTTGTGAGAGAGCTCACCGCCAGAAGGCTCGGTGAAGAATGTCCGTTTGCTTCACTGGCTCTGAGATTCGCTCACAGCACGCGTCAGTCACAGACCGGCTAACGGAGCACGGTGTGCGGAGTGGGAGGAGCCAGAAAGAGCTCTGCGCCTACAGTGGGAGGAGTCAGAAAGAGTGCTGTGTCTGCAGTGGGAGGAGTCAGAAAGAGCGCTGTGCATTGAGTGACGTGAAGTGGGTGGAGTCAGAAAGAGTGCTGTGCATTGAGTAGTGTGAAGTGGGCGGAGTCAGAAAGAGTGCTGTGCATTGAGTGGTGTGAAGTGGGTGGAGTCAGAAAGCGCGCTGTGCGTTGAGTGGTGTGAAGTGGGCGGAGTCAGAAAGAGTGCTGTGCATTGAGTGGTGTGAAGTGGGCGGAGTCAGAAAGCGCGCTGTGCGTTGAGTGGTGTGAAGTGGGCGGAGTCAGAAAGCGCGCTGTGCGTTGACTGGTGTGAAGTGGGCGGAGCCAGAGGAGCGGGTTCCCTTACTGCTGGGAGCGTAGGCCCGTTGTTCCCCGCTGGCGAACAGGCGGGCACTTCTCTCTGAGAGAGGAGAGCTCCGGGGCTGCCCACGCCGATGCCAGCCGAGCGCGGCTCCCCGTCTCTGCTCGCCCTTCCCCGCGTGTTGGCCCGCGGCATCGCCGTGACGACAGCGCCGCCCACGGAGGCCGCTGGAGAGGCGCGTTATTGGCCCGTCGCGGCGAGCGCTCTGCCTTTGCGCGGCGTGCAGCTCCGCGGGGCGAGAGCCTCCGCGCTCAAGTGCTGCTGTGTCGCCACGGTAACGTCGGGTCTGCAGAGTGACACGTTCGCGAAAGACAGCACGCTATGGCCCTGCCCCCCAACTGTGTAACTACACAGTAATGTTCCCTTCTCCCTCTCTCAATTTCTCTCTCCCTCTCTCACTCGCATGCTCTCTCTCTCGTTCTCTCTCTGTTCCTCTCTCTCTCTCTCTCTCACTCTCTGTCTCTCTCACTTTCTCTCCCTCTCTTTCTCTCTCTCTGTCTCACACACTGTGGTGTAAAATCAGCCTCATAGGCTGAGACAGCAGGTTGAATGTATGCGCTTCACACGGCATCGTATCCATGACGACCCCAGTACAGCACACACGTGCCCTCAAACACGGGGCTGTGAGTTATGAGTAAGGCATGTCTTTCCTGGCAAAGAATGCTTGGCCTCCTGAAAGCAAGATTTGCCCCCCCTTGCCTGCCCCCCCAGCTACCATGTGTCCTGTCACTCAATCTGCGCTGAGAATGTTGATTGTCTCTTGTGCCCTATCTCCCCTACGTGCCATACATACATGCATGTATAAGTACATACTCGTATAAATACACATATGTATAAGTACACAAGTGTATAAGTACACACATATATGAATACATACATGTATGAGTACACACATGTAAACACACATGTATAAATACACACATATGTATAAGTGCACGCGTCTGTGAGGCCTACAGTCACCAGTCCTGCTGGCTGGATGCTCATGTGATTGCTGATGCTGTGTGGAGGAGCCGTGTTTGTGTGGAATGGGCACCGCTTTTGCCATGTTGGGCACACATGCTGGAATGACCCACTGCATCGCATGAGCAGTGCCACCTGCTCTGCTTGGCTGCTGGCGATGATTTATTTAACGTCGATGTCGGGATGCCGGCGACTTCATCACGACATCTCAGGCGAATCTGTGTCTGTGTGGGTTGGGCTCCTCCTGCTGAGAAACTGAGATGTTTGTGCTGGAGTCAGAGCATGTTTATAGTGATAATGAAAAAAAATAAACAACGCTGTACTTCTGTACTGCAGTTCTGTAATACTGCAGAGCATCAGTGTTTAGAACACAGAGTCAGTGTTTAGAGCACAGGGTCAGCGTTTAGAGCACAGGATCAGTGTTTAGAGCACAGGATCAGTGTTTAGAGCACAGGATCAGTGTTTAGAGCACAGGGTCAGTGTTTAGCATACAGGATCAGTGTTTAGAGCACAGGATCAGTGTTTAGAGCACAGGGTCGGTGCGTGTTACACAGTTTCAGTGCATGGTGCACAGGATCAGAGTGTGGTGCACAGGTTCAGTGTGTGGTGCACAGGGTAGTTGTGTGTGGTGCACAGGGTCAGTGCGTGGTGCACAGGATGGTGCATGTGGTGCACAGGGTGGTTGTGTGTGGTGCACAGGATCAGAGTATGGTCTACAGGTTCAGTGTGTGGTGCACAGGATCAGAGTATGGTGCAGGGTAGTTGTGTGTGGTGCAGGGATCTGGTGTGTGTGGTGCACAGGGTGGTTTCAGTGTGTGGTGCACAGGATCAGAGTATGGTGCACAGGGCTGGTGTGTGTGGTGCACAGGGTGGTTATGTGTGGTGCACAGGATCAGAGTATGGTGCACAGGGCTGGTGTGTGTGGTGCACAGGGTGGTTATGTGTGGTGCACAGGATCAGAGTATGGTGCACAGGGCTGGTGTGTGTGGTGCACAGGGTGGTGTGTTATGTGTGGTGCACAGGATCAGAGTATGGTGCACAGGGCTGGTGTGTGTGGTGCACAGGGTGGTTGTGTGTGGTGCACAGGATCAGAGTATGGTGCACAGGGCTGGTGTGTGTGGTGTGCAGGGTGGTTGTGGGGAGGGAGAGGCAGCAGCAGTACGGGGGGGGGGGGGGGGGGTGCTAAGCTCCTCAGCAGGGGAGGCGAAGCCGCGCGCTCGGCTCTCCGAGGCGGCTGACGTCGCGGGCCTATTTTAAGCCTCGTCTGCTGTGAGCAAAGGGCAGGAGCTCTGACACACTCCTCCTCCTCCTCAGGTTCACTCACACGCGCGTCTCATTCCATTAACGTCTTGGCCCGGTCCGCAACTGTAAACTGTCATTATTACACCCCTGACTCAGAGTTCGGCAGATCTTGCTTCAGCTTTTTAGCTTCTTGTTTACGCCTTGTTTTACCAGGGAAAAGAAATCTGCTACTGACGGGATTCATCGTTTAATGAGTCATTACTGTTGTGTTTTTCAAGAACGTTCCTGTGCATGCTGTCATCGATCGCATTTTACCTGCTGTGGTAAAACAGATTTCACATCAATACGAGAGCTTCGAGCCAACCGTTTCTGTTTATTTTACATTTTAAACCCCACTATAAAATTAGCCTCGTTAAATTTAATTGGAAGTGATAAAAAAATCGTTTCATAATTTATAAAGGAAGACCAATTGAAAACGACTCATCGGACTCATTAAAGTTTTTATTTTTTTATTTTTTTACTGAACATGAAGTTTGTCCACTGTGGTGAATTAAGGAGAGAATGAAAGAGGGAGAGAGCAAGACAGAAGGGAAGAGAGAGAGGAACTGCTCGTGAGCTGCTGAGGTGTTTATGATATTTTTATGATTGAATGAGTCATAAGTCGAACTTTGAAAACAACACTGAGAGTTTCCGCGCTGGAACACGCTGTTTGTTTTGGTCTCATTCAGAGGGACGGGGGGAGGATGGGGGGTGTAGCTTTGCGTGGACGGGGGGGGGGGGAAACCAGGAATCCTTGAGCGCTTTCTCAGAACAGCAGCCCCTAACTGCCTCTCCGAAGTTCCCACGTTCTAGGAGCAGCTCTAGATTGCATCAGAGCCCACATTCCTGGCCCGGGGCCAGGCGCAGAGTGCAGCGCGCGGGCTGGAGCGCGTTCACACAGACCCCCCCCCCCAAACGCCCCCTCCCCACAGTA
Organism: Anguilla japonica; assembly: GCA_025169545.1. Lineage (NCBI taxonomy): Eukaryota > Metazoa > Chordata > Actinopteri > Anguilliformes > Anguillidae > Anguilla > Anguilla japonica. The sequence continues at coordinate 7,599,789 of CM045894.1, forward strand.
CGCAGGAGCGCATTCACACAGGACCCCCCCAAACGCCCCCCCACAGCACAGCCACAGGCCTGAATCAGCACCCTTTACCCACGTGTGTCCTGCTTCCTGGGCTCATGAACATGTTTTTAATACTCATAATCTCATGTTGCCGTGACTGACAGCGGTTTCTTTTACCCCGGGCTGTCATCGAAGAAAACTCATGACGGGGTGCTTATTTATGTTCCTCAGGCAGCTAACGAATGTGAACCCTTCCCTGTAAGACCTGTACCTCTGTGGAGTGCAACCCATCACAACATCACAACACTCTATACCGATACACAATACCGCTGTATACAATACGACTCTAGAAACGACGCTATACTGACAGAGGGCACTGCCCTATACCGATACAGATTACTGGCCTATACCGATACAGGATACTGCCCTATACCAGTACAGAACACTTCTCTATACCGATGCTAGGTACTGCCCTATAGTAAATACAGAACACTGCTCTTTACCAGTATAAAATACTGGCCTATACCGATGCAGGATGCTGCCCTATACCAATACAGAACACTTCTCTATACCGATGCTAGGTACTGCCCTATAGTAAATACAGAACACTGCTCTTTACCAGTACAGAATACTGGCCTATACCGATGCAGGATGCTGCCCTATACCAATACAGAACACTTCTCTATACCGATGCTAGGTACTGCCCTATAGTAAATACAGAACACTGCTCTTTACCAATACTGAATACTGCTCTATACCGATACAGGATACTGCCCTATACCAATACAGAACACTTCTCTATACCGATGCTAGGTACTGCCCTATAGTAAATACAGAATACTGCTCTTTACCAATACAGAATACTGGCCTATACTGATACAGGATACTGCCCTATATATGTGAAATTACAGGTTGATGGTACACAGTAATTACAGGTATAAAGTACACCACACTGTACCGATGCAGAGAACTGGCCTTGCAGGATCGCGTAAAGGCGGTTAACGGGCCGATCCTCTCGTTTCTCTGAGTCGTAACCGTCAGTGTCGTCATCATCATCCTCGCGGCAGTGATTTGCGCTCTGCGTTGCCGCGGCGATGTTCCCTCAGGAGACGAGCTCTGCCCGGCCGGCGGGCTGTTCGTTGGGCGTCCTTAACGTTCGGCGTTCAGCGGCGGGAACGCCTGGGCCGTTTACTGACCTCTGCCCCCCCGGGGCCCGCCTCCCTTGCACAAGCCGGGAAACGCACCGGGTCGCTAAGCAACGCCCCCTGGCGTCGCCGAGAAACCGCTGCCGTGACGCCGCGGTTCAAAGGGGCCTCCTCCGTTACGTAACCCAGAATGCACTGGGCCGCCGACGCAACGTCCTCGACGCCGCTGGGCGAAGGCCGCGGCGGGCACACGGTGTTTGTTGTTTCCAGCGAAGCGGAGGCTTCTTATCAGCCCCAGAGCGGCCGCGGCTGGCCCGAGCGAAAACATTGACACAGGCCGCGATGACTAAGCCCCGGTGTCTCTAATAAGTAAATACGCGCACCGCCGCTGCAGTCGTTTAGCTGGAATTAAGCTACGCGGGGACAGAGTGTCAAGATAACAGGAGCCTGTGTGCCCGCGTGACCACGAATGATTCAGTGTCTTTACGGGTGGTGAAATAGAAGGAACTAGATATTTCACTCCGGATCTGTCCGGTCCAGGGGGACATTTCCTGACCTTTTCTTTTTTTTTTAACAAAAATTTGCTCACCGTGTTCCTTAAGTGCTTGTGAAGTTGAACACACGGTGAGCTGCATGACGTCTGGGACAAAGACTTGTTTGTTTCCTTTGTGCAGAGCCATTTGTACTGCACTATTTTAGATTTGTAAACAAACATTCACACGTGGTTGAAGTGCAGATTCTCACCCTTTATTTAAGATTATTTTTATACATTGTGGTTTCACCATGTGGAAATTACAGCACTTGAACCCCCCCCGCATTTCAGGGCACCATAATGTGTGGGACATATTAATGTTATGTAAATGAAAGTAGTTGTGTTCAGTACTTTGTTGCATATCCTTTCCAAGCAATGACTGCTTGAAGTCTGTGACCCATAGACATCACCAGGTGCTGAGTATCTTCTCTGGTGATGCTCTGCCAGGCCTGTACTGCAGCCATCTGCAGCTCCTGCTTGTTTTGGGGGCTATTTACTTTTAAGTTTTCTCTTCAGCATATGAAACAAGTTTAATTGGATTCAGATTGGGCCAGTCAAGAATTCTACAGCTTTTGGCTTTGAAAACACCTTTGTTGCTTTAGCAGTATGATTGGGATCATTGGGCCTCATTCACAAAACCTTTCTTGAAATATTCTTACTTTTGTTCTTTAAAATGTTCCTACGAAAAATACAATATGAGATTCATGAAACGTGCGCAGACCTTTGAGATGACATTTGATGACATTTGCTTGAACCTGAACAGATAAGATGCTTCTGTACACTTATCGGCAGTTACATCATCAATTAAGACAAGTGAGCCAGTACTTGTGGCAGCCATACATGCCAAAACCATTATACCCCCACCACTATGTTTCACGGATGAGGAGGTGTGCTTTGGATCTTGGCCAGTTCCTTTTGGCCTCCACACTGTGCTGTTGCCATCTCTCTGATGCTGGTGAATCTTGGTCTCATCTGTCCACGAGACCTTTTTCCAGAACTTAGGTACTTTCTTAGCAAACTGTAACCTGGCCATTCTGTATTTGCAGCTAACTCGTGATTTGCGTCTTGCATCTTGTGCTCTTTGGTGAGGCTCTTCAGGGATATACACAGTTGGCGTGCTTCGGTAGAAGTAGTTCTTGATGAAACCATGCCCAAATTAAACTCTGTGGATGTCTGTGAGTAGCCTTGGCATTACATTAGGGAAGATGGAAATTTGTACATTTTCGGTGCCTTGAGCAACACAAAACCATGGGTCCATTGAGGTTAGTTGAGGTCATCAGGGTGAGCTACAGCAGATATCTAGAAAACTTGTCAAATCTCAGCTAAACTATCTGGATGGGGGGGACAGTACCCTGGGTAAGAGGAAACGTACCTTAATCTCATTCCTGGGTGAACCGTCCCTTTAAAGCAGCGTGGACAGGAGGTCAGCTGACCCGGCTTCGCGTCTGTTTGACCGCTGCTCGCGGAAAACCCGCCAGCCGCGCGTCCCGCAAGCCTTCCGCCCCGTCCGCCACCGCCGCCAGCTCCGCGGCAGGGACCCCGGATGAGTTACGCGCCGCCCCCGCGGACCATGTGACCCGTTATGCAATCCTGCTGCTGTCGATGCAACCCGAGCAGCGATCGCGCGGCGGCTCTGGCTCAGGAGGGACAGTGCAGCGGCAATCTGGCAACCGAGGAGTTTGCCTGTTCCGGTTGCCGGTTCAGTCTTGAGCAAGACACCCAAACCCCCCGTCGCTCTCGACGATCTGGTTGGCGCCTTGCGCTGTTGGTGTGTGTGTGTGTGTGTGTGTGTGTGTGAATGTGCGGGTGTGTGTGCGTGAACGGTTGAATGAGGGGCACTCGTTGTAAAGTGCTTTGTGCAGTAGTCGCAGGGAAATACGATATATAACGGCAGTCCATTTAGCATTAGAGATCCCATTACTGCGTATACACCTACAGCTCTGAGCACTCCGACCGTGAGTGACCCAGGAGGGCCAATTGCCAATCAGAGAGCCGATCAGGTGACAGGAAGTGGACTGGGTGAGGGGACAGAGCAAGGACACCCAAATGGCCTCTTCGGAGAAGCCGGACATTTTGCGAACAGAAAAGCCTGCGAATTTCACGTCCTGTAAATTGCGCTGAATCTGGCAGATCCACGGAAGGGGAGCTCTGTGAGCTCTATCCCAGCTCAGCCGAGCGGCTCTGCCCAGCAGGGTTCCAGGGACTCCCGGTTCGAGGAAACAAAATGGTTTCCAAAAAGGTTTAAGGAGAAGAAGCATAATCCCCCCCCCCCCCCCCCCTCCCCGCACCCCCTACTGTTACCCGGCACCATGCTGGTGTTACCCAGAAATGTGACTTCTGTCCAGTGGCGCAACTCCAGTGAAACTGACACAATCCCCCAGCAGCCACTTGGGCCGCGCGGTCCGAACACACCAGAACCGAACCGTCGCGGTCCTCCTCACACACCGGGTCCACTCCACCTGCACTTGCCGCTTGATGTCAGATTACTGATAACATAATTATATCAGTTACATCATAACTGTACCATAATAATTGACATGAAGTCACAATATTGATATAATAATGGAGACGTGTGCGTTAGGTGTGAAAGCGTCTGGCGTGATAGACCAGTCTTTGCGAGGGAGACAGAATATTCTCCCGCAAAAGTGTCGTCTGTTTTCTGTTTCACTTGTCTCTTCTTCACAGGAGAGCTGAAACCTGAAAGGTGCCTTGCCTGAAAACGAGGATTCTAATGATTTTTTTTTTCTCTGTTGTTTGTCTGTCTGTCTGTCTGTTTGTCTGTCTGTTCCAGGAAACACCGAGCTCTGTGTTCCTGGTGATGGAGGTAAGAGGCGTTCTCTATAAGTAGGGGGGGGTTGGAGGTTTGGGGGGGGGGGGGGGGGGGGGGTGTGATGTATCTTGGTGTTGTCAGCCCTGGGGGAGTGGGCTGGGGAAGCTGTCTGTTTTTCCTCTGGCCACATGCCCCCTCCCCCCCCCCCCCTGCCGTTTGTGTTGCTCAACACTGACGGAGAAAAAGAGAAAACAGACGGACCGTCCAACTGGCCCTGCTAAAAATACGCGCTCGAGGAAGCCTCCGCTTGCTAAATGATTCCAGGCGCTTGTTTGCGCGGCCTGGTTTGGCCGCAGTCTCCTCCCAGGCGAACCCCGCAGATAAGCCCAGCTGCGTGTTTAGAGAGGCCGAGTGCGCTGAGGAGGTCACCTGACCGCAGTGTGTGCGCAGCTGAAAACAAAGAGGACCTTCTCCGGCCCTCACAAGCCAGGTTCAGGGCTCGCTTTGTTCACAGCTCTGGTCTCCAGACGTCACGTCTGGGCCCAGCATGATTCCCAGGATCTCAGAATATGGACTCTGTGAGAGAGACCTGTACACACACACACACACACACACACTCACATATTCATACATACACACACACACTCACATATTCATACACACACACACACTCACACACACGTACTCTCACACACACACACTCTCTCTCACACACACACACACACACACACACACACACCCACTCACACAAGCACACACACTCACACACACGCACACACAGACGCACGCTCACACACACATACACTCACGCACACACAAACGCACACTCACACACACACACACACACACACATTCATACACACACACACACACACTCACGTATTCATACACACACACACACACACACTCACATATTCATACACACACGTACACACACACACACACACACACACACACACACTCACTCACACACGCACACACACACAAGCACACACACACACACACAGACGCACGCTCACACACACACACACACTCTCACACACGCACACACACACACTCTCACACACACACACACACACACACACACTCTCACACACACACATGCACTTCTCTTATTATGCACTTTCGTGTGAACTCATCCTCTGATTTATTCAGCGCCGATTGATTTCTCCAGCAGGGGGTGCATCGTTTTATTTACGCATTCTAAGCCTGCTCAGATGATTGCACCCCTCAGCCAGGGTCCTTAATTAGGGCGCCGAATAATTAATTAGGGGCGCCGGTAATTAGCGCGCTCCCCCGCCGAAGCTCCGTTAGCCTAGCTGCGCGCGGCCGCTAAACGCTAACGGGCTGGGGGTGATTATGAGCCCTGCGTGAGGCGGTCAGCTGACCCCGCCTCGCCGCGCCAGGCGGACCGGCAAGCTCCTCGCTACCCTAGATCAGCGGTTACCAGCCCTGCTCCTGGAGATCTACCGTCCTGCAGGTTTTCACTCCAACACTAACGAAGCCACACCTCACTCAACAGCTAGAGATCTCTTTGAGCTGCTAATTAGTAGAGTCAGGAGTGCCGAATTAGGGTTGAAATGAAAACCTACAGGAAGGTAGATCTCTAGCTGTTGAGTGAGGTGTGCTTTGTTAGGGTTGGAGTGAAAACCTACAGGACGGTAGATCTCCAGGAACAGGGTTGTTTACAGCTGCCCTGGATGCGTGTGACAGTGTCCCACATTAAAGAGATGAAACTGCAGGGTTTATGAATATGAATATGAATCTCCCGCTGGTCTCACCCTGGTTTCTCTCTCTCCACAGTACTGTAATGGAGGGGACCTGGCTGACTACCTGCAAGGTGAGCACTGCGGCAGGGAGGACAGCCGCACCCCTGTGTTTTTCAAACGTCCCTGACGCTCTTGGAACAGCCTTGAACTTGCTGCAGCCTGTTTCCCAGCATGCACCTCTTCCCTCTTCTCCAGCGGCTGAGTACAGGACAGTGCGGCTGAAGTCTGGTCACTCTTTCCCGGTCCTGTTTAGACCCCCCCCCCCCCTCCTTTTGCATTCCTCTTCCTTGATAGGCTAAGGTCTTTTTGAGGTTTATAAAATGCATTTGTGAGTTTTACTGTTGTAATGAATTATCGGTAAAAAATCAACGTGAATATACGTGAATAAAATCTCAATTTCAGACAGTGCAAGGTGTCTGGATTTAAAAATTGAGGTCAAGAAAGAGGCGTCTTGTGTACTGCCTGCTTGTCTCAGACTGTGAGGTAGATTAGAGGCGTCCTGCGTACTTCCTGCTTGTCTTAGACTGTGTGTTAGACAGAGGCGTCCTGCGTACTTCCTGCTTGTCTCAGACTGTGTGTTAGACAGAGGCGTCCTGGGTACTGCCTGCTTGTCTTACACAGTGAGTTAGACAGAGGCGTCCTGCGTACTTCCTGCCTGTCTTAGACTGTGAGTTAGACAGAGGCGTCCTGCGTACTGCCTGCTGGGCTGTTTTGCTGCTCTGAGGTCCTTATCAGCTGGACGCTTTCCCAGGTGCGCAGGTGAAAGGTCCTGCGACACCCCCGTGGCGGTACAGCGTGCCTTTGACCGCCGCCCCCTGGGTCGCGTTGCACAAGAGCGGCGGGCTTGCACAAACCCGCCGTAGCGCTGCCGGAGGGGTTAATGGGGCCCTGCCCGGGTGACATAAGGCTCATTGTGTTTGTTGACGCGTGCGGTCGGAGGAAATCGTGTTTACTACCACAGTACCAGGAACCACGCGCCCGCGAAAGCTGGTAGTCACACTCTGGTGTTCTCTTGCTCAAGCGCTGAGACACAGCTCTGCTGACCCTTTATGCAAGCGCTTACATACTGCTCTACTCACCCCTTACTCTAGCACTGAAACTGCTCTACTTACCCCTTACTCAAGCACTGAAACTGCTCTACTTACCCCTTACTCAAGCACTGAAACACAGCTCTACTCACCCCTTACTCTAGCACTGAAACTGCTCTACTTACCCCTTACTCAAGCACTGAAACTGCTCTACTTACCCCTTACTCAAGCACTGAAACTGCTCTACTTACCCCTTACTCAAGCACTGAAACACAGCTCTACTCACCCCTTACTCTAGCACTGAAACTGCTCTACTTACCCCTTACTCAAGCACTGAAACTGCTCTACTTACCCCTTACTCAAGCACTGAAACTGCTGTACTCATCCCTTACTCAAGCACTGAAACTGCTGTACTCACCCCTTACTCTAGCACTGAAACTGCTCTACTTACCCCTTACTCAAGCACTGAAACTCCTCTACTCACACCTTACTCATGCACTGAAACTGCTCTACTCACCCCTTATTCAATCACTGAAACTGCTCTACTTACCCCTTACTCAAGTACTGAAACTGCTCTACTCACCCCTTACTCAAGCACTGAAACACAGCTCTAGTCATCCCTTACTCAAGCACTGAAACTGCTCTACTCACCCCTTACTCAAGCACTGAAACTGCTGTACTCACCCCTTACTCAAGCACTGAAACTGCTGTACACACCCCTTACTCAAGCACTGAAACACAGCTCTACTCACCCCTTACTCAAGCACTGAAACACAGCTCTGCTCGCCCTTTATGCAAGTGCTTACATACTGCTCTACTTACCCCTTACTCAAGCACTGAAACTGCTGTACACACCCCTTACTCAAGCACTGAAACACAGCTCTACTCACCCCTTACTCAAGCACTGAAACACAGCTCTGCTCGCCCTTTATGCAAGTGCTTACATACTGCTCTACTTACCCCTTACTCAAGCACTGAAACTGCTGTACTCACCCTTACTCAAGCACTGAAACACAGCTCTGCTCACCCTTTATGCAAGCGCTTACATACTGCTGTACTCACCCCTTACTCAAGCACTGAAACTGTTCTACTCACCCTTTATACAAGCGCTTACATGCTGCTGTAATTACTCCTTATCATGAGGCTGCAACGTTTCTGTACCCGCCTACATTTCCTTAAATCCCGACACCCTGCTCTCCTCAGCCCGACTCCAGCTCTGCTGTCTCTCACACACACGACCTAAAGATGGTGGCGGCGTTCAGGAAGCGTGGATCTTGTAGTTTAGCTGCATTCACGGTTTTCCTTAATCCCACGACTGTAGTTTTTATTTAGCGTTCTGTGGAAAATCCTTTGTTCGAGGGATATGAGATGTGGGTGAAAAAATGGACAAATTTCACAAGTATTTTCCTATGATTGACAGTTGTGAGAAGCCATTTGTTCTGGTTTAAGCCGAGGTGCTTTTCTGCTGTACTGCAAATGTGCTGCTCTTATCCAATAGCATGATTCCGAGAGCGCTGATTCTGCAGCGCGCTCGATTGCCAGGGCAGTGCAGTCTGGGTAATGTAGTCCTAACGCGACGCGTCTCCCCCGCGCAGCTAAAGGCACTCTGAGGGAGGACACGCTGCGGGTGTTCCTGCAGCAGATCGCGGCGGCCATGCGCATCCTCAACAGCAAGGGCATCATCCACCGCGACCTCAAGCCCCAGAACATCCTGCTCTCCTACACCGGCCGCAAGAAGGGCAGCCTCAACGGCATCCGCATCAAGATCGGTGAGCGCCCGCCCCGCACCCGCCCCGCACCTTCCCAACACCCCCGCCTGCCTTCCCGCGATTAAAAACGTACGGGAACGCGGGAGACGCCCGTCTAAACCTCAGCTGCTGCTAGACTAGCCGCTGTGAGGAGCTGGCGCAAACACGTGTTTGTTTTGGATTCAAATGCTTCTCTGCGCTTTACTGATCTTGTCTGGTGTACTGGAACCAATGAAATGCTCTCAAAATGTGCAAACCCCGCCTTCTGGTCATATTGGCAGGCTCAATTGCGCCGGGCAAGATCAACAGAGCACAGAAAATAATTTGAATCCAAAACAAATACGTGTTTGACCCAGGTCTGGTGAGGCGTAGTGGAAAAGTGTCGGTGTGTGTGGCGTGTCGCTCACGTGACCGGCGCTACGTGGCCGCGCCTGTGCGCGTAGTCTGACTGTGAGCAAACTGCTTTAGTGTCATTACTCACACTGTGATGGAGGATAGCATTAATAACATGCGTTTAGCAGATGCTCTTGTTCAGACTGACATAACATAAAACACAATAAAGAACCTGTCTATCTACAAGAGCCTAAGTTCATTCAGTTGATTTACACAAACAATAGTGCCAGTCCTGGCTAACAGCATTCCCGGTCCAGCGAATGCATTCGCAGTATCCGGCATGGCTAAAGCTAACTGTGCTAGCTGTGCTAGTTCAGTACGCTAGCCAAGAGCCAAGGTGCAAATCCGGAACGCCCGCAGGTTGCGTGGAGGGCGCTGTACTGACTGTTCACTGGGCTTCTGTGTCCTGCAGCTGATTTTGGCTTTGCGCGCTATCTCCAGAGCAACATGATGGCCGCCACACTCTGCGGATCGCCCATGTACATGGTGAGAGGGAGAGACTGAGAGAGAGAGAGAGAGAGAGCGAGAGAGAGAGCGAGAGAGAGAACGAGAAAGAGAGTGTGTGTGAGAGAGAGAGAGAGAGAATGATAGTGAGAGAGAGAGAGCGTGACACACATTTTGTTTTGTATTGGGAGCTTTTCAGTGCTCGCTTGTTGTAATGTAAAGCGATGGGTTCTTGTAAATATTTAACGGTTTCTTCACCGTATCTGTGGAAACACGCCCCTTGCCCCCCAGGCCCCAGAGGTCATCATGTCGCAGAACTACGACGCCAAAGCTGACCTGTGGAGCATCGGGACCGTGGTGTACCAGTGCCTCGTGGGAAAACCGCCCTTCCAGGTGAGAGACCTGCGGGGTGTGCGATGTCACAGGGTCACATGATCTGCAGGTGGACCTCCGCTCACCGTGCGCTTCGTTTCAGGCCAACAGCCCGCAGGATCTGCGCATGTTTTACGAGAAGAACAAGACGCTGGAGCCCAGGTAACATTGAGCCTCCTACACCTGCATCTAACACTGCAGCTAACACACACTGCATCTAACACTGCAGCTACACCTGCATCTAACACACACTGCAGCTAACACTGCAGCTACACCTGCATCTAACACACACTGCATCTAACACTGCAGCTACACCTGCATCTAACACACACTGCATCTAACACTGCAGCTACACCTGCATCTAACACACACTGCAGCTAAGACTGCATCTCACTTCTTAGACCTCCACCAAACAACTGTATACTTGTACATTGAACATGTACCTACTCTTGTACCTAACAACTATACCTGCACTTGACACCTACACTCGTGCCATAAATCTACACGGGCAAAGACTGCCTCACAGTGGTGAATCTGCAGAGGGCCACTGCTGGGCAGTGGAGTGGTTAGTGTGGCGGCCAGCGAATGTCACCCAGTTAGCCACAGGTCACTGGGCGTCAGAGCCGTGGATTAGAAGGGAAGGTCCTTGTGTTAGCGCTTGTGTTAGCGCTGGCGTTAGTGCTTATGTTAGTGCCTGTGTTAGCACTTGTGTTAGCAATGTTGTTAGCACTTGTGTTAGCGCTTGCGTTAGCGCTTGCATTAGCGCTTGCATTAGCGCTTGCATTAGCACTTGTTGTGCTAGGCTGTCGCCATCTGAGCCTGCGTTTGTGTTCGCTATCCCAGCATTCCGAGGGAGACCTCTCCGCCCCTGTGCGATCTGCTCCTGGGCCTGCTGCAGAGGAACCAGAAGGACCGCATGGATTTCGGTCAGTGCGCCTCGACCGGCCGTCCCGTTTGGGTCGTTGCACTTCAGAGTGACGTAAAAACAGCCGTCTGCTAATAATTGCGATTGCGGTCATGTTCTTCACATGCTGAAGTTCAGCGGTTAATTCAAAAGTGCAATAACAGCAATAGCATTAAAGCTAAAAACAGTCATAATATTAATATGATATTAATGTTGTTTTTTGTTTTGTGCAGATGCATTTTTCAGCCACCCTTTCCTGGATCCAGCATCAACTATTAAGAAATGTAAGTGGAGGAAAGGGAATTGAATATGTTCATGTTGCTGTAAAGGGTTGCCGATGCTCTAGTTTTTGAATGTGGCGATGTGTTTCTGTCTCTGCAGCTTGCCCAGTGCCTGTTCCCAGCTGTCCCGGCTCCGTGTTGGACAGTACCTGTGGCAGCTCCCCCTCCTGCCGATACATCTCCCCCCCAGTGAGTACCTGCTTCACCCTCCACTACAGGAAGACAGAGCCACAGCTACAGAAACACACAGCTACAGGAACACACAGTTAGAAAAACATGGAGCTACAGGAAGACAGAGCTACAGTGAAGTTTTAAGGAAACACAAGAATGATAGGGACGTTCAGTAGTAAGTGTGGTATTTTATTAATAATAAAATGCCATTAATGTTGCTCAGAGGGACCAGCCATAGGTAGAATCTTTCTAATGCCCCACCCCCCCCACCCCAGTCCCTGCCCGACATGCAGACTCTGCCGGAGGACGTGCTGGCCTCGCCCCCCCTCGGGCCCCCAAACTACCTGCAGCTCTCCAAGGAGTCGGGCGGCAGCACCAGCAGCAAGAACTCCTCCTGCGACACGGACGACTTCGTGCTGGTGCCCCACCTCTCTGGAGAGCAGTCCTGTAAGTGTGTGTGTGTGTGTGTGAGTCTGTGTGTGCGTGTGTGTGTGAGTGTGTGTGTACGCATGAGTGTGTGTGTGTATGCGCGAGTGTGTGTGCGTGTGTGTGTGTGTGAGTCTGTGTGCACGTGTGTGTGTGTGTGTGTGTGTGTGTGCGCATGAGTGTGTGTGTGTATGCGCGAGTGAGTGTGAGTCTGTGTGTGTGTGTGTACGCGTGAGTGTGTGTGTGTGTATGCGCGAGTGTGTGTGAGTCTGTGTGTGTGTGCACATGAGTGTGTGTGAGTGTGTGTGTACGCGCGAGTGTGCGCGAGTGTGTGTGTGTGTGTGTGTGTGTGCGTTCAGTCTGCAGCTTGCTGCTGTGTGTGTTCAGTGTGCGTTTAGTCTTTGCTGCGTATGACGGCTGTGTTTGTGTCTCAGCGGGGTTTCACTTCCTGTCTCTGTGTCTCAGATGACCTGCCGTTGGGGGCCACAGGCAGACGGCCTTCCAGCGAGTTCCTCATGTGTGGAGGGTGAGTGACAGCAGAGAGACCGCTACCGCTAGTGTAAACGCTGTCTGACTCACACGCACTCACGTGCTGTATACACGTGCATGCACCCTCACAGGCACTCACACAGGCACACACACACGCACTCACACGTGCTGTATACACGTGCATGCACCCTCACAGGCACACACACGCACTCACACGTGCTGTATACACGTGCATGCACCCTCACAGGCACACACACAGGCACACACACGCACTCACACGTGCTGTATACACGTGCATGCACCCTCACAGGCACACACACAGGCACACACACGCACTCACACATGCTGTATACACGTGTATGCACCCTCACAGGCACTCACACGCACTCACACATGCTGTATACACGTGTATGCACCCTCACAGGCACTCACACGCACTCACACATGCTGTATACACGTGTATGCACCCTCACAGGCACTCACACGCACTCACACATGCTGTATACACGTGTATGCACCCTCACAGGCACACACACGCACTCACACGTGCTGTATACACGTGTATGCACCCTCACAGGCACACACACAGGCACACACACGCACTCACACGTGCTGTATACACGTGTATGCACCCTCACAGGCACACACACAGGCACACACACGCACACTCAAGTGCTGTATACACGTGTATGCACCCTCACAGGCACACACACAGGCACACACACGCACTCACACGTGCTGTATACATGTGTATGCACCCTCACAGGCACACACACGCACACTCACGCACTCACACGTGCTGTATACATGTGTATGCACCCTCACAGGCACACACACAGGCACACACACGCACTCACACGTGCTGTATACATGTGTATGCACCCTCACAGGCACACACACAGGCACACACACGCACTCACACGTGCTGTATACATGTGTACGCACCCTCACAGGCACACACACAGGCACACACACGCACTCACATGCTGTATACATGTGTATGCACCCTCACAGGCACACACACGCACACACACGCACTCACACGTGCTGTATACACGTGTATGCACCCTCACAGGCACACACACGCACTCACACGTGCTGTATACATGTGTATGCACCCTCACAGGCACACACACGCACACTCATGTGCTGTATACATGTGTATGCACCCTCACAGGCACACACACGCACACTCATGTGCTGTATACATGTGTATGCACCCTCACAGGCACACACAGGCACACACACGCACTCACACGCACACTCACGTGCTGTATACACGTGTATGCACCCTCACAGGCACACACAAACACGTGCACACACACATGCATGTACGCACACATACTCACGTACACAAACACATGCATGTACGCACACACACACAACCACACACGTACCCACACACACACACATTTACACACACACACGCACACACACACACATACACGCATTGCATGCACACATGCACACACACACACACGCATTGCATGCACACATGCACGCGCACACACTCACACACATACACACACACACATGCATGTGCACACGCGCACACATACACACACACACGCACTTGCGTAGTTTATTTAGCGCCTGATGTATGCTGGATTAATTGGCGTTCGTATCTGAGAGGGATTATGCTGTCTGGTCAATGCCATCTGTCCCAGCATTCCCTGGGTCCCAGAGCGCTGGTGGTCAGGATCAGCTCAGCTCCCATCCCTCTCTTCACACCCATCCCGCTCCGCTGATCCCAGATCAGTCCCGTCTGGGGCTGACCCCACACCTGCTCAAAGCCACTTCCTGTTACTGCCATGCCTTCCCCAAGCCACTTCCTGTTACAGTCGTCTTTAAATAACTTGCAGAAAGAGAGAACAGTACACCTCATGTATGCGCTTATGTATTTACATATGAAAAGAAGGTAGAAAGAGGAAAAGTATAAGGAAAGATAAATGGAGAAGTAGAAAAGGTTACACACCTAGTACTCATATGTAAATATATGCCTGTCTCCCCTTTTCCCCTGCCCGCCCCCCCAATTCTGTTTCTCTCTTGTTGTGAGAGGGGTTTGGGGACATGCTCCTTGGGGGGTACAGTCAGGGTAGATGGTGGGGGGGGGGGGGGTCACCTCATGTTGTTCCCACCAATCCCAGCACTTTCTGGCTGCTGCCCCCCCCCCCCCCCCCCCCTGCTCCTGAGACAAAGGAAAACACGCAGAGCTGTCATAAATATCCAGTCACCTTTCAGGCTCCTGGTCCCTGTAAACCCTGCCCTAACACAGCCCTGACCCTAATAACTGACCCCTCAACACCCCCCCCCCTCCCCCTCCCCGGATACAGCCCTGACCCAATAACTACCCCCCCGGCGCTCGTTCTTTAACACTGTTCAAAAGTGTGTTTTTATTGCACAACAGCCTCTTGTGCTGAGGTCACTGTGCAACTGCTGCATGTTTCTCACAGCCTCAGAAAACCAGCTTTGAGTGAGAGTGTGCGCGTGTGCTTAGCAAGATCTGTGAGGATTTCAGCGTTAGCGTACGCTTAGCGTGTTCTGTGAGCGTGTTAGTGTTAGCATGCGGTTAGCATGTTCTGTGACCATGTTAGGGCGTGTGCTAAGCGTGTTCTGGGTATTTTAGTGTAAGTGCATCCTTAGCGTGTTCCGTGAGTATTTTAGTGTAAGCATGTTCTGTGAGAATGTCAGTGTGTGCGCTTAGCGTGTTCTGGGAGTATTTTAGTGTAAGCGTGTTCTGTGAGTGTGTGAGTGTGTGCGCTTAGCGTGTTCTGTGGGTATTTTAGTGTAAGCGTGCTCTGTGAGCAGGTTAGTGTGTGCGCTTAGCGTGCTCTGTGAGCCCTATGTGATTCAGAATCAAACAAAGGAGCTGAGTCTGTCTCCGTGTTCTGCTCAGCCCTCATACCTCACGTGTAACCTCTCCCCACCCCCCCCCCCCCCCTCCTGTCTCCACCCTGTTACATAACTCCCTCCCGCCGGGGCCTTTGTTTCGTCCACCCCCGGCCCCCTCCTCACCTCCCTGCGCCCCCCTAGCCCCCCCCCCCCCCCCCCCCCGAGCACAAGATTTCTGCCCTGAGACGTTCTGTTCCTCAGCTCAGAACAACAAAGGAGCGTGACCGAGCTGTGCTCTGTTTGCCTGGCCCTGCGGAGGGGGGGGGGGGGGAGGAGCCGGGGCCTGCCATTGGCCCGCCCGGGGGCTCTGCTGACTCCTCCCGCGGCTCCTCCGATTGGCCGGCTCGCGGTGTGTTTACAGGCGCGCCCCTCCCCTCCTGGTGCGAGCTGCTGGCTCTGCCTCGTGGCCGGGTCAGCGTTCAGTCAAGTTTTCGGCTGTTTTTGGAGAGAGAAGAAGAAGAAGAGGGCCTCCTCTCTCAGTCACAACAAAGAGCTTCTGGAACATTCTGCTCTGAACTGCGAAACCCCGTTCAGGCTGAGGGGGAGGAAGGTTTTAAAGAAGGGGACGTCTTCAGGACAGGAAGGGAATAAAGAAACGGTGGGCGATTAGTCCCGCTGAGCGCTAGATTTTTTGGCGAACGCGCGACTGTTCTGGTGCGACGTCCGGCAGCGAGCAGCTCTTTGTTTCGATTGGCCGGTCGGCCGGATCTCACGCATCCCGTCTCCCCCGTCCAGGCAGCCGCCGCCGCCGCACGCCGGCCAGACGCCGGCGGTGTCCCCGCGCGCGGAGACCACGCCCATCCCGGTGCCCACCCAGGTGCGGAACTACCAGCGGATCAAGCAGAACCTGTCCAGCAGCCCCAGCCCCACGCAGTACGGCTCGCCCAGGTAACGCGACGCTACGCTACGCTACGCTGTGCTACGCTACACGAGAAGCGCAAGCGATTACAACAGCAGCGTGAGGTCAGGCGGGGACGCTGGCTCCTGTTTGTACCGCCGTTTGCTCGTAGGTCCGTTTAAAAGCTGAGAGGGAGACGGTACGTCGTGTGCACGCTCAGTCCCCCAGTCTGCCCCACTGCATGCAGGGGACGAAAGCAGGAGTATTTCAGCGTGCTTGTAGCTTTTTTTGTTTTGCAGAGCAGTGTTGTTTTGTTGAAATGCTGTTGCTCTTAACAACAACACGGCGTTGTGCGTGTTTGTGAGTATGTGTGTGTGCGTGAGTGTAAATGTGTGTGAGTGTGTGTGTGTATGAGTGCGTGTGTGTGTGTTTGTGTGTGTGTGTGCATGCGTGAGTGTGTGTGTTTGTTTGCGTGTCTGTGCATGCGTGAATGTGTGTGTGTGTGTGGGAGTTTGTGTGTGTGAGTGTGTGTGCGTATGAGTGCGTGTGTGTGTGTTTGTATGTGTGTGCATGCGTGAGTGTGTGTTTGCATGTGTGTGCATGCGTGAGTGTGTGTGTGTGGGAGTTTGTGTGTGTGTTTCCTCTGCCAGGGTGATGCTGCTATGGTGTGGCATTTTGTATGATGTCACGGCGTGGCGTGTGATGTCATAGCGCCGCGGCGTGTGATGTAACGGTGCGGTGCGCTGGTTCCGCAGGTCCGGTACGGTGCGCCGGTCCAACACCAGCCCCATGGGCTTCCCCAAGGCGGGCTCCGGGTCGCCCAGCTCGGCTGAGGTGGCCCAAACGCTGGGGCGACGCCTCTCCACCGGCTCCTCCCGCCCCTACTCCCCCTCCCCCCTGGGTGAGCGTGCGCCCGTCTGTATGGGTCCGTCCATCTGTCTGTCTGTGTGTCTGTGTGTCTGTCTGTCTGTCTGTCCATCTGTCTGTCTGTCTGCCTGTTCATCCATCTGTCTGTGTGTCTGTCTGTCCATCTGTCTGTCTGTCTGCCTGTTCATCCATCTGTCTGTGTGTCTGTCCCAGCTGTCTGTGACTCTAGGCTGTCTGTGGCTGTAGGCTGTCTGACTCTAGGCTGTCTGTGGCTCTAAGCTGTCTGTGACTCTCGGCTGTCTGTAGTTCTGAGCTGTCTGTGGCTCTAGGCTTTCTGTAGCTGTAGGCTGTCTGTGATTCTCAGTTGTCTGTGGCTCTAAGCTGTCTGTGACTCTAGGCTGTCTGTGGCTGTAGGCTGTCTGACTCTAGGCTGTCTGTGGCTGTAGGCTGTCTGACTCTAGGCTGTCTGTGGCTCTAAGCTGTCTGTGACTCTCGGCTGTCTGTAGCTCTAAGCTGTTTGTGGCTCTAGGCTGTCTGTAGTTCTGAGCTGTCTGTGGCTCTAGGCTGTCTGTAGCTGTAGGCTGTCTGTGATTCTCAGTTGTCTGTGGCTCTAAGCTGTCTGTGACTCTAGGCTGTCTGTGGCTCTAAGCTAGGCTGTCTGTGGTTCTGAGCTGTCTGTGACTCTCGGCTGTCTGTGAGTCAGGTTGTCTGTTGTTGTCACAGTGGGCACCATTCCAGAGCAGCTTGGTCCGTGCTGCTGTGGACACACTCCTCAGGGACTGGAGGCTCGAACCCGCAGCTCAACTGGAGGTGAGACTCCGCCTCCCCCACACGTATGCACCCACACACACACACGCACATTCACGCACACACACACACACGCTGTGGCAACAGCCTACAGTTCAACAAAACGACACTCTCTTCCTGGAAAACAAGAGACCTACAAACACGCTCAAATACTTCTGCTTTGTTTCCTGCATGCAGTGGGGCAGACTGTACACAGCGTACCATCTCACTCTTAGCTTTTGTCCTGAACTACATGCATAAGCTCGTGAAAACAGGAACTTGTGGCCCCTTTTGAACTTTGCCTTTGTTTTAATCTTTAATGTGTTGATCTGTAGTGCCATCTAGTGGCAGCATTGAACACATTCTGTTCCACAGTCAATGAGGGGACAATGAGCAGTGAGATCAGAATGTTGTCCGTACAACATGTTCCTTCGGATGTTTATTGATGCAGCCATGTTTTTAAATGGTGATGTAATGATTGATTTTTTAAAGTTTTGACCAGATGTTGAGTGGTGATTGGTCAGGTATTTAGCTGGCATTTTGTTGTGCAATGATTGGGTGTTGGATTATGTAGTGATTGGTTGTACATTTTTTAATGGCTGGTGATTGACTAAGTAATGGTCGATTATCATTTAGTTAAGGACAGTTATTGGGTAGATAATGATGGGTTAGTTGATATTAGTTGTGTCATGATGTATTATTGGCCATGTCATGGATCATTACTGGTTGTGTAGTCATACTATGGAGTAGTGTAATGTAGAAAAGTGGACATTATTGTTGATGGATATTGGTTGTTTCCTAGCACAGCTGAGATGAGTGGTTATTGTGATTACTGGGTGTGATGTGTAGTTTTCCCTGCTCACCTCCCCCCCCTCCTCCCACAGGGTCCCCTGGCCCCCCCTCCCAGTTGCTAGGAGCCCGGCTGCACAGCGCCCCCACCCTGACGGAGGTCTACCACAGCAAGCAGAAGCTGCAGAAGCAGCTGTCGGACCCCGTGTACCCGATCCAGCCCTCCAGCTCCGCCTATCCCAGCAGCCACTCCCCCCAGCTGGGCCGGCCCGGCAGCCTGGGCACCTCCCCCACCAAGCACCTGGGCTCCTCCCCCCGCTCCTCCGATTGGCTGCAGAAGTCCCCGCTGCCCACCATCATCGGCTCTCCCACTAAGGTGCGTTGTGTGGTCTCCGCGGAGACGGCCCATTTCGCGTCCCGCCGCCTGATTGGCTCTGCCGCTGACCTGGGCGCGCTCTCTTGTGTTTTTGGGTTCCCCGCAGACGACGGCGCCTTTCAAGATCCCCAAAACGCAGGCGTCCTGCAACCTGATGGCCCTGGCGTCCCAGCAGGGCCTGGCAGACAGCCCGGTCCCCACCAGAACCCTGGGCGAGTCCCGGGACCTCTGCGCCCACCACTGCACCCCGTACCCCAGCGCACGCCAGGCCACCCCCGAGCCAAGCAGGACCACCTTCGGCCGGTGAGCACCAGCGCCCCTGCGCTACTGTGTGACCCCAATACTGTGCTGTGCGGCTCCAATACTCTACTGAGTGACTCCAGTACTCTACTGTGTGACTCTAGTACTCTACTGTGTGACCCCAATACTCTACTGTGTGACCCCAATACTCTACTGTGTGACCCCAATACTCTACTGAGTGACCCCAATACTCTACTGAGTGACCCCAATACTGTACTGTGTGACCCCAGTACCCTGCTGTGTGACTCCAGTACTCTACTGTGTGACTCCAGTACTGTGCTGAGTGACCCCAATACTCTACTGTGTGACTCTAGTACTCTACTGTGTGACCCCAGTACTGTGCTGTGTGACTCCAATACTCTACTGAGTGACTCCAGTACTGTGCTGTGTGACCCCAATACTCTACTGAGTGACCCCAGTACTCTACTGTGTGACTCCAGTACTCTACTGTGTGACTCCAATACTCTACTGAGTGACTCCAGTACTGTGCTGTGTGACCCCAATACTCTACTGAGTGACCCCAGTACTCTACTGTGTGACTCCAGTACTCTACTGTGTGACTCCAATACTCTACTGAGTGACTCCAGTACTGTGCTGTGTGACCCCAATACTGTGCTGTGTGACTCCAATACTCTACTGTGTGACTCTAGTACTCTACTGAGTGACCCCAGTACTCTACTGTGTGACTCTAGTACTCTACTGTGTGACCCCAATACTCTACTGAGTGACTCCAGTACTGTGCTGTGTGACCCCAATACTGTGCTGTGTGACTCCAATACTCTACTGTGTGACTCCAGTACTCTACTGAGTGACTCCAGTACTGTGCTGTGTGACCCCAATACTGTGCTGTGTGACTCCAGTACTGTGCTGTGTGACCCCAATACTCTACTGAGTGACTCCAGTACTGTGCTGTGACCCCAGAACTAGACTGCCTGCTGTGTGACTGCACTGTCTAACCAACAGCTGAACCCCACTGTGCTGCAACCTGCCCTCCCTCTCTCATCCACCTTTCATGTCTCTCTTTCTCTCTCACTCTGTCCGTCTCTCACCCCTCTTTTCCCTGTGCCTTGCAGGTCGGTCAGCACGGGTCGTCTCTCCGAGCCGGTGAGGATCTCCCTGGGGGGTCAGCCCTACCAGGGCAGCACTGACAGCCTGAACACCGAGAGGCCCATGGACACAGGTACGGCCCCGCCCCCTCCACCTCTTTTACCAGAGCCCCGCCCTCTTCCTGTTTCGCATACCCCACTTCCTGTTTTACAGGAGCCCCGCCTCCTCCGCCTCTTTCACCAGAGCCCCGCCCCATCTGCCTCTTTAACCAGAGCCCCGGCCTCTTCCTGTTTTACATGCTCCCCTCTTCCTGTTTCACATAGCCCCTCTTCCTGATTCCTCTAGTTAGGCTTAATGCAGTATATTCAAACTTTACGATAGCTAACTAGACAAAAGCGGCCAGATTAGTGTGCTGCGCGAGAGCTTTTGATTAACCGCTTGCATGTGATCTGGCGAGCTGATTGGCTGGGAGCTGGTGAGTGACGGCTGTGTGTGCTCCCCAGCCCCTGCAGGGATCGGTGGGGCGAGTCCTCGCACCGTGCTGTTCACCGTGGGGTCTCCCCCAAAGTGTAGCACCCCGCCCACCTGCAGTCACCTGGGCTCCCGGCCACGCACCACCTCAGGTCAGTCAATATGTGACTGTGTCAGTGTTAGTGTCAGTATGTGGCTGTGTCAGTGTTAGCGTGTCATTACGTTACTGTGTCAGTGTTACAGTCAGTATGTGGCTGTGTCAGTGTAAGAGTGTCAGTATGTTACTGTGTCAGTGTTAGAGTGTCAGTACGTGACTGTGTCAGTGTTACAGTCAGTATGTGACTGTGTCAGTGTTAGAGTGTCAGTACGTGACTGTGTCAGTGTTGGACTGTCAGTACGCGACTGTGTCAGTGTTGGACTGTCAGTACGTGACTGTGTCAGTGTTACAGTCAGTATGTGACTGTGTCAGTGTTAGAGTGTCAGTACGTGACTGTGTCAGTGTTAGAGTGTCAGTACGTGACTGTGTCAGTGTTGGACTGTCAGTACGCGACTGTGTCAGTGTTGGACTGTCAGTATGTGACTGTGTCAGTGTTAGAGTCAGTATGTGGCTGTGTCAGTGTTAGAGTGTCAGTACGTGACTGTGTCAGTGTTAGAGTGTCAGTACGTGACTGTGTCAGTGTTAGTGTCAGTACGTGACTGTGTCAGTGTTGGACTGCCAGTATGTTACTGTGTCAGTGTAAGAGTCAGTATGTGACTGTGTCAGTGTTAGAGTGTCAGTACGTGACTGTGTCAGTGTTGGACTGCCAGTATGTGACGGTGTCAGTGTTAGAGTCAGTGCGTGACTGTGTCAGTGTTAGAGTCAGTGCGTGACTGTGTCAGTGTTGGACTGTCAGTATGTGACTGTGTCAGTGCTGTACTGACGCTCTCTGTCCTGTGTGTGTGCAGTGGGGTCCAGCAGCTCTGCAGGGTCTCTGTGCTCCACCAGTGGGCGTGTGTATATGGGGTCCCCGCCCAGCATGGCCATAGGCTCCTCCCCCCCTGGCGCGGAGGCGGGGCCCAGCAGCCTGCGCTACGTCCCCTACGGCACCTCCCCCCCCAGCCTGGACGGCTTCATCACGTTCGAGGCCCCTGAACTACCCGAGGAAACGCTCATGGAGGTAAGCTGGGAGAGCCCCCTGCTGGTGGCTATTTGTTACTGTGCCCGCGAGGGAGTGCCTTGGGTCTGTGAGTTAGCGGTGGGTCATCCGGTCCAGCAGGGGGTGCCTGACTGCAGGGTTGTGTGTTTGGGCAGCGGGAGCACACAGACACGCTGATGCACCTGCGCATGATGCTGTCCTTCACCGACGGCGTGCTGGAGATCGCCGCGGTGCGGGCGGGCGGGGCAGATCTGGGCGTGTCCGCCGCCTCTCTCTACCCCCCTCAGGACAGCGTGGTGGTGGACCAGATCAGCCAGCTCAGCAGGGAGTGGGGGTAGGTGTGCTCTGTTTTATTATGCTTTTCTACTGTGAAAGAAGCAGGAGTGAGTGTGCGCTCTGCTGCCCCCTACAGGCAGGAGGACCCGCTCAGTTTTACTCTGCTTTTTTACTATGACTGAAGCAGGAGTGAGTGTGTGCTCTGCTGCCCCCTACATGCAGGAGGACCCGCTCAGTTTTACTCTGCTTTTTTACTGTGACTGAAGCAGGAGTGAGTGTGCGCTCTGCTGCCCCCTACAGGCAGGGCTGCCCCCTACAGGCAGGAGGACCCGTTCAGTGCTGTACTCTGGCTTCCTTTTACTGTGACTGAAGCAGGCCAGGAGTGTCCGCCAAACTGCCCCTCCCCGCCGTACAAACAGGTGAGTCAGTTGGTGCGTGTACATGAAGGTGTAGCCCAGCTCCTGGCCTTTGTCC
>CM045894.1:7625000-7732500 GCA_025169545.1 Anguilla japonica
CGTACGCGCCACAAAGTTGATCTAAAATACGTTTTATAAACGAGGCCCCAGATGTAGTAACCTAGTATTAAAGTTCACCGATGTCCTCTATTCTACTGCCCGCTTGTGGAAAATAACATGTAGGCCAGTTTAGAGGGAGCGTCACGTGCATATTGCGCCCGACAATAAGCAGCTTATTTTTGTGAATTATAGGCAAATGATATTCGAATATATTCAAACTCTAACTAATTACAAAAGCTAATATTCGAACTCAATTTCTTGGCACTTTTGACAGCCTTAGTGTGTGTCTGTGTGTGAGTACGTGTGTTTGTGTGTCTGTGTGTGTCTGTTTGTGTGTGTGTGTGCAGTCAATGTTTGGTTTGTGCTGTAATGTGCGGTCAGTGTTTGGTCTGTACTGTAATGTGCGGTCAGTGTTTGGTCTGTTCTGTAATGTGCGCTCAGCGTTTGGTCTGTGCTGTAATGTGCGGTCAGCGTTTAGTCTGTGCTGCAATGTTGGTGTGCGTGCAGTCAAGACAGTGTTTGGTCTGTGCTGTAATGTGTGGTCAATGTGTGGTCTGTGCTGTAACGTGTGGTCAGTGTTTGGTCTGTTCTGTAATGTGCGTAAGTTTTGGTCAGCTGTAATGTGCGGCTGTTGTAATGTTGTGTGCGTGCAGTCAAGACAGTGTTTGGTCTGTGCTGTAATGTGTGGTCATAGTTTGGTCTGTACTTTCCATGCGGTCAGTTGTTGGTCTGTACCCTGCTGTCTGTCTGCGCACACTGACCCCGCCTCTCTCGTGTCTGTTGTGCAGATAAAGCCAGTGTAGAGCGGCGGATCTCTGCACTCTGTTACTGCACTGTCACGCTGTACGAGTAGGCCACGCCCACAAGGGACCACCTGTCTGCTGTCACAGGGACCACGCCCCTACCTGAGCACCTGAACAACCGGAGGCACACCCCCCCCCCAGCCCTTCTCTCTTGTAGCAGTTGAAGCACTTTTCCTTTTTATTCTGTTGAGAAAAAAACAGTGTTATTCCCTTATGCCTCATGAACTGAGTGCAAAGCAGGAGAGACTCGCATATCCACAACCAAAGATGATGATGATGATGGTGACGAAGAAGAAAGAAAGCCAGACAAAATGACTGAACAAAAAGTCCAAATCAGATCACAAACCACTTGTGGGACTGTTAGGAAACTGAACTCTCCTACAGAACTCGCCCTGAGACTGTTCAGTTCTTAAAAGCGAAGCACAGTACAGCAAACATTATTATTATTCTTATTATTAATATATTATTATATTCTTACTGTTGCAGTTATTTATTGGTTAGGGAAAACGCTTTTCCAGATGAGATAATCCTGTCTGTTGAACATTCAGTAATGAGTGGCAGATATTTTGAGTGAACACATTTACATTCACATTTACCTACATCCACACAAACAAACACTCACAATAGAAACTGACTGACACACACACACAGGAATTTACACATGCATACATGCGCACAGACACACACAGCAGTGTAAAGAGCCTGTAGATGTGTAATTATCTTTTTTTTGCAGAAGCACTTTATGAACAGTGATGGTTGGAAGCAGATTTCCATTTGGTAGTGAACACAAATTGAAGGTTGGCGGGTTAAACTGATGGGGTGTTGGGGGGGGGGGGTGTGGAAGGAGACTCAATTAGTTTCCTGTACCACTGAGAGACTCCTCCCACTGAGGGACTCCTCCCACAGACAGACTCCTCCCAATGAGAGACTCCTCCCACAGAGAGTCTCCGTCCACTGACAGACTCCTCCTATTGATAGACTCCTCCCACTGACAGACTTCTCCCACTGAGAGACTCCTCCCGCTGTCTGACTCCTCCCACTGAGAGACTCCTCAGACCCCGCCTCTGGACCTGGCTCGGCTCGGCTCGGCTCGGCTCGGCCTGGTTCTCCCTCGTTGCCGTACTGGACTTCCGCGCCGTGTGCAGGGGCTGCTGGGCTCGAGCGGCGTCAGCAAACCGGGCGATACGCGAGACGCCATCCCCCCGGCCTCGTCTTCCTCACACCGCAATCAGAGAGACTGCGGGGGGCGGGGCGCGTCACCGTCCCCGTCACCACGGAGACCGGATTACGTCACTGCCCCCGTCGCCATGGAGACCGGAGTACGTCACGGCCCCCGTCGCCACGGAGACCGGAGTGCATCACAACCCCCGTCGGCGCGGCGGCGGAAGCGCTCGTTACCACGGCAATGGTTCTGGCCTCTTAGAGCCGTCTGCCGCCGAGTCCAATCAGAAGTGGGGAAATTACTTGAGTAGTTTACCGAAGTTTCATTTTCTTAGAAAAACATAGACGTTTTTTAAAAAAATGTTTATTAATAACTGTATCTAATTTTCAAGGAAAGTTGATGTTTGCAAAATGTAAATATTTGTATGTCGTGCATGTGATTTTTATTTGACCTTTTCCTGAATGAATGCGAGAGGCGCAGTGTGGGATAAGAGACAGGAAGTGATGTCAGCGGATGCTCTGCCTGTGAAGCAGCACAAAACGTTCTTGTGCAGGGATTGGCCTGTTTTCACGAAGAGCCTCAGGGTAAGAGCACTGATCCAGGGTCAGTCTTCCCGTGTCCACGTCCGACTCCTGTCCCTTTAGAGCCAAAATGGCTGAACTGATCCTGGATCAGGCCTTTGTGAATAGGGGCCTTTGAGTTAGAGATCTGTTACTGCCACACCTTTCGCCTGCACACTGCCACGCCCCTGGGGGGGAGCCATCAGTGCAATGAGAACTGCACTCCTGTATGAACTGTAGACCTGGAATGCTGACCAATGAAATCTTGAGTCCGTATGCTTCTTACCGAACGAGAAAAAGCCTTTTGCTGGTTTAATGCAGGCCTCCCCCTCACACTCGCCCCCAAACTTCTGCCCTGACCTCACCATGGTCACAACAGTGCTAGTGTGACCTCACCGACAAGGTGTGTGATAGGCCAGCTCTCTAATCAATCAGAAGTGGTGCAGGTCCAGCTAAAGGCCGTCCGTTTCTCTCTCTCTCTCTCTCTCTCTCTCTCTCTCTCTCCCTCCCATCTCTCTCTGTACATGTGTGAAAATCCCCTGCTGCTTTATGTCCAGATTTTATTTTTAAATACTGAATTTCCGATTTCTTGAGCACTGCACCCTGACTGAAGCCTTTCGTACGCCCAGCGGGGACCTGACTGTCCTTCCCCATGAGCGTCACCGCCTCTGCAGCACCCCACGCCCTGACCC
The DNA here is from genome assembly GCA_025169545.1 of Anguilla japonica. Classification (NCBI taxonomy): domain Eukaryota; kingdom Metazoa; phylum Chordata; class Actinopteri; order Anguilliformes; family Anguillidae; genus Anguilla; species Anguilla japonica. The sequence continues at coordinate 7,628,218 of CM045894.1, forward strand.
CCACCCCCTGTCACCTCCCGAGCAAACCATCGGTACTAAGCACACTTTATACCCCGAGAGTCATAGAATGCATCAGCCTTTCTGCAAAAGCCCCTCTTCATCTCTTCAGAATGAATGAGCAGCTCCTCATCCAGCTCGTCACATGACCCGTCCCTCCAAAACTTTTTGTCACGCCTCTGAATTTCCATGCACCCGTTTCGTTTTTAATTGTTTTGTTTTTGTTTTTTAAGGAAAAATGTAAATGATTAACTGATACGTGTTTCACTAAGGACATCTCTGTACTCTCTGGAACTCTGGAAATGCAGCCTTTGGTTATTAAAAGAAAAAAGTCAGAACGACGCATTGTGTCCTGTGTCATGTATGCCTCCCCTGATTTGATCTGACTTTTCTGTGCGCGTGTACGTAGTCTTAGTCCGGGTGATTAAAGCCATGTAATTATTCCCACAAACTACACTAATCCATGACATCAAACTATGCTGAAAAGATGGACATAATGTTTCTAAAAGCATTTTTAGCAACATAACACTTGCTCAAAGAAAACTTTTAATTTGTATTTTATGGAAATCTTTGTAATGATTATTTATGTCGGGTGTATGATTTGGGCACTTGCAAAAGTGTAATGTTATGCTGAAATATGCTAATTATTCATAACCATGCAGCCAGTCGGCACAATTAGCAAGCCATAGACCTAGCTGCCTTTGCTCTCAAAAGCCCTGTCGCATGGACACTGAGCCCTCAGTAGCGTATTAACATTATTCAACATCAGTGGACAATTAAATTAGGTTTGTCACAAAGTATTTTACTGGACAAGGCCGATTTTGTTGTGATTTCAGACTCCCAAGTCCATCGGGTCCGTTTAATGTTTGGGCTACATGCATTCATCGGTCTGCTGCCCTCTGGTGCCAGATATGACGTATTGCACGTCACACCAAGTTGAACGAGGCCGTCGATGCAACAGCCACAGAATCGTGGCAAAAACGAACTTCTGAATAAAATGGCCGTCTATCGGTTTCGTAATCTGTGGTTATTTTGGCCAATCGTTTCAGGAACAGAAATTTAAAAAAGAAAAACAAGAAATTAATGCTTATTGATATTAATTATAAAAATAGAGATTGGAAAACAAGAATCAACCCGTTCTTCGTGTTGATGACAGATTTTTAACATAAAATGAAATTGCTCTCGATTTTAAAGTTTATGGCGTCACGTTCTCAATTCCTTCAAACACATTTACAAATGAAATACTTTGCATTTGATTTATATTAATTATTTTCATGGAAAACTACATAGCCTACTTTCCCAAATAGTATTTTAAAAATACATTCCTTAAAACAAATACTTGCCTGGGAAACCAAATACTGTTTCAAATAGTATTTTAGAGCCTTTTAAAAATACATTAAAAAACAAATACAATTTAAAAATATTTTTAAATATTTATGTGACAGACAACAGAAATGACTGAGCCAGCAACAATGTAGGCTTCATACTGAAGTTCTTTGTACAATCGTTGTGAGTGGCCCTTGATGAATTTGAATTATGATTCATTTACAGCATGATTAGTTTAAGAATCAGTTCAGACTCGGGTTCGGACTTTAGCATACGAACTGTATTTTCCATCTTTCTAACTCTTTGCCTCTACACAAATAATTCAATCTGGCTGAATCAATTTGTCAGTTATAGTGTGTTCACAAATATCTGTGTCACATAGAGTTCAAATCCTCAGACCAGCTTTTGGAGGGAAACAAAATAAAAAGAAGTCATCCTGACTACCTGCACGAACTGGAGATTCCAAAACAGACAATCCTGTACTCCCTATTTCACCATTGTTGTTGTTGTTGTTGTAATAAAAATAATAATACAAATATGTTCATAATTCCCTCTCACCCTGTTCTTTAAATAAAAAACCCAATGTATGGTGACCCCAGAGTGACAGAAGTACTGAGCTGAAGACGGGTAATTTGTTCATCCGGAAAAGCAAGCAAGGAGCAGAGAGAGAAAAATCGCAGGTTTTTATTTATTGTTTTGTCAACTTTTTTTAACCTGTTGGAAGAACCAACTATGGAGTCTTAAAATATTAGTCAGTGTAAGCATTATTTTCCGTAGGAAAACACAATTCCAGAAATTCCAACAAGCCGGGACAAAGCAGATATTCTGTCCGCAGCCAGAGTTCTGTTCCATTGCAGTTTTTCTCTGCGCAATTGCCCTTCCCCAGTTTAGCTCACGCTCACAGGTGTGTTCACAGTCCCCGGTAACTCCGCCGGCCCGTTGGGCACGCCTGCTCAACCGCTCGTTTAGTCTTCCACAAGTCTCGGCTTCTGGTCGCAGGCTTGAAAACTATATCTGAAAATTTTGGAGCATATTTCTCGGACCGTATATCTCGGAGCATATTTCTCGGACCTACCTCTCCTCCCACAGCCAGTCTGTTCTTTTACTCCCCTTTCTTCTTTCAAAGAATTCGGCCGGCGCAAAGCCGGGTTTCAGTTCCAGCGGGAGGGCAGTCCTGATTGGGTACTGTGTGTGGGGGCGCGGTTCATAATACCCTATGCGTCAGATTCAGTTGAGCTCCGATTAGAAGAGCAGAATCACAGCAACATGAAATATGAAAGCCTTATTTCACCGACTGGGCAGAACACGAAGCTTCTCGGCTGCGCCGATAAAAGTGAAATGTTCACCCTCGACGTATTGCGCAGAGCCGCATTACTATCACTGACAAAATGATACACGGCACTGCCGTACCTGGAAATGTGGATACAACCAGCCCGCATAAATCGGCCCGTACCCACGCAGCTGGAACCATGAGAAAGAGCAGCAATGCTACGGAAGTCTACAGCGAGCGTTTGTATGTGTCACGTACTATGCACAGGCTGACGAGCGCCAGCCAAGGTGCCCGAGAGGCGAAAACGGTTGCAACGGAATGGAGGAAACAACAAGGGAAGCTGTTACAAGCACACGGTTCACAAAGAGAGTCTCCGGACTCGTGAGACACCTGAACCCCGAGAGCTCACCGTGGGCACTGGATTTCGTGCTCTGACTCGCGTCTTCATTGAAATTATGAAATTATGGCTCGGAGGGCTCTGAAGTCAACGTTGAGCTCTGACGTTAAAACTTCTATGATAAAAAATTCTCAATAAAAGGGTATTCTATGCACTCTGGTACATATTTTCTGTTTTCTGTTTTTATTCACTGACTGAATGCCGTCTGTTGCCTCGTGTTTGCCCGTCTCTCTTGACTGTTGGCAGCAGAGGCCAGTAATGCTGCTGTTGCTCCCATTGACAACCATTCACCCATTATAATGGTGGGGGGGTGTTGGAGAACCAGAAGCGACTAATATAGGGGAACGAAAAGCTAACGCTACAGGAAGCGTTAACCACAAAGTCCCGAAGGACAAAGGAAAGAGAACACCAGAAACTAAAACACAAAAATAAGATCCTTGGGAGAGCAACTCCCGCACACACAGGATCATAATAAAAAAAAAAAAAAACAACACGGAGTAAAAAGCATCTCCGAAGGACAACCTTGTCCAGCCGTAAAACTGGCTCGCGAAACCAAAAAACGACCCGTGAAAACCAGGGCGAAAAAAGAAGAGGACCAGGGGTACAGAGGCGAAGCTCTGGTACCAAACCCAAAACTGGTCTTAAAAGAAAATAGACAACTGAGTAGCAAAATTACTCAGCGAAAAGAAAAACACGAGACGCAGCTCAGAAAGACAAAAAACAAAAAATACAGTACCAGGGACAACGTCCCAATACCCAACGGCTCACACGAGCTCAAAAAATAAAATTACAAATACTCAAAGGCGTCAGAATGCGCTCACTGCGCTAAGAGACTGAACGCCTTAAAAGAGGACACAAAACCACCCACGAACACGATTCTGTACACCGTCTACCGAGCACCTCTACCTTACCGGCTTAGTGGGGGGAAAAAAAAAAAAAGGGTTTTACACAGAAGCGCTGATTGCTGTTCTGTCAGTGCTTATAAAGGCACCTCCTCAGGTGAAAATAATTGGGAATCAGACACCTGGAACAAATTAAGAAATTCTCAGACGCCGGGTGCCTTCTAGTGGCAGCACAAGGCCGTGCACCCCAGAACCATGACACCCATTTGTTCTCCCTCTGACTTTTACTTTGCTTCAAGCACAATAAGATTGAGCAATCCAGTCTGCGACAATACAGACTGGATGAAGTAGCCCAAAGCACAGATCTGCACACTGGATTCTGTAGTCTTTGTGATACATTAGCACGAATTATTGCTAATAAGTCTATGTTCATTTCTGTCCTCCATTTTATTATTTATTATATTACTTCAACTTCCATAACCAACAGTTGATTCCTTTACTGGCCCTTTTACTTTAACAGTTGAAACGTAAAACCTCTCAGCTCTGCCTATGGCAGTGAGCAGATCTTTCCTGAAGTACTGCTCAGAGACGTTCGGCTGTCACTGATTGGGTACAGTAGACTATATATGGGCGCGCTTCTTAAAACCATTTGCATCAGATTCAGTTGAGCTCCAATCAGGAGAGCAGAACCACAGCAACAGGAAATATGAATGCCTTATTTCACCGACTGGGCAGAACCCGAAGCTTCTCGGCTGTGCCGATGGAAGTGAAACATGTTCACTCTCGACGTATTGCGAAGAGCCGCATTACTATCACTGACAAAAGGATACACGGCACTGCCGTACGTGGAAATGTGGGTAAAACCAGGCCGCGTGAAGCGGCCCGTCCCCACGCAGCTGGAACCATGAGATACAGCAGCAATGTTACGGAAGTCTACAGCGAGCGTTTGTACGTGTCACGTACTACGCACAGGCTTACGAGTGCCAGCCAAGGTGCTCGAGAGGCGAAATGTTGCAACGGAATGGAGGAAACCACAAGGGAAAGCTATTACAAGCACACGGTTCACAAAGAGAGTCTCCGGACTCGTGAGACACCTGAACCCCGAGAGCTCACCGTGGGCACTGGATTTCGTGCTCTGACTCGCCTCCTCATTGAAATCATGAGATCATGGCTCTGAGGGCTCTGAAGTCAACTTTGAGCTCCGACGTTGACTTCCTTGATAAAAATATCTCAATAAAAGTTATTCTATGCACTCTGCTACATGTTTTCTGTTTTCTGATTTTTATTCACTGACTGAATTAAAAAACCAAGACAAGCTGGAGCTCTTCTGCACCGCCATCATCGAGTCCATCATCTCCTCCTCCATCACCATCTAGTATGCTGCTGCCAATGCCAAGGACAAGGGTAGACTGCAGCATGTCATTCGTGCTGCTGAGAGGGTGATTGGCTACAACCTGCCATCCCTCCAGGATCTGCACACCTCCAGAGCCCTGAGGCGGGCAGGAAAGATTGTGACCGACCCCTCCCACCCTGGACACAAACTCTTTCAAACACTCCCCTCCGGCAGGAGGCTGCGGTCCATCAGGACCAAAACCTCTCGACACAAGAACAATTTTTTCCCGACTGCAGCTGGCCTCATCAACAAGGCCCGGGACCCCCACTGACACTGTCTGTTATCCTGACCCCCACAGACACGAAACAGACATAGTACCTGTACTTATTATAACACTTTGTCCCCTTGTACTGTGCCTATCCTTGCACTGTTCATTGCTACTTGTTTACTGTTTATTGTTTGCACTATGTTTATGTTTTTTGCACTATGTTTATTTTATTTCATTTTATTTTATGTTCATTGTAATGCATCATCAGACCAAAACAAATTTCTTGTATGTGAAAACCTACTTGGCAATAAACCTGATTCTGATTCTGAATCCTGTGTTTTACCTTGTGTTTTCCCGTCTCTCTTGACTTTTGGCAGCAGAGGCCAGTAATAGCCTACTGCTGTTGCTCCCATTGATAACCCTTCACCCATTTGTTCTCCCTCTGACTTTTACTTTGCTTCAAAGACAATAAGTTTGAGTAAACGAGCCTGCGACAATACAGACTGGATGAAGTAGCCCAAAGCACAGATCTGAAGTAAACAAACTCACAATAAGGTCCTGTCGTTCAGGCATGTAGCGACATGCGAGTCACAAGAGCTTACTGTTCACACTGGATTCTGTAGTCTTTGTGATAGCACGAATAATTGCTAATAAGTCTATGTTCATTTCTGTCCTCCGTTTTATTGTTTATTATATTACTTCTACTTCCATAACAAACAGTTGATTCCTTTACTGCCCTTTTTACTACCACAGTCGAAATGCAAATCCTCTCAGGTCCGCCTGCGGCAGTGTGGCGTTCTTTCCTGACGTACGGTTCAGAGCCGTTCGGCAGTCACTGATAGGGATGTGTAGCACAGGGAAGCACCTAGCTAGCTGCCTGGCAGAATGTTTTCACACTTTTTATTTTCATTAATTTTTTTTACTGTATTTACTGTTTTACTCTGTCTTCCTCAAACTTCTGTAGCTTTCAATTCGTAGAGATTGGAAGTGCTATCGGTAGGGTACTTTCTAAGTTTAAGGATTCTCGTTTCCTTAGGAGAATTTTGAATATGCGAAAAAGCCTAAAACAAGAACATTTGAGTAGGCTGTGCGAATGCCTACCTTCGGACCTAGTCCGACTTCGGTCACCGCTCTAGTTTAAGGATTCTCGTTTCGTTACGAGAATTTTGAATATACGAAAGCCTTAAACAGGAACATTTGAGTATGCGAAAGCCTACCTTCGGACCTAGTCCGATTTCGGACCCCGCTCAAGTTTAAGGATTCTCTTTTCCTTAAAAGATATTTTAATATGCGAAAGCCTTAAAGAAGAATATCTGATAGTCACATATTTCACATAAGGATTTCGTAGCCTATAATCGGACTTTATTTATTGTTTTGTCAACTTTATTTTAACCTGTTGGAAGAACCATCTATGGAGTCTTAAAATATTCGTCAGTGCGACCATTATTTTCCGTAGGAAAACACAAATCCAGAAATTCAAACAAGACTGAACAAAGCAGATATTCTGTCCGCAGCCAGAGTTCTGTTCCATTGCAGTTCTTCTCTGCGCAATTGCCCTTCCCCAGTTTAGCTCACGCTCACAGGTGTGTTCACAGTCCCAGGTAACTCCGCCGGCCCCGTTGGGCACGCCTGCTCAACCGCTCGTTTAGTCTTCCACAAGTCTCCGCTTCTGGTCTCCGTCTTGAAAAGTGTATCTGAAAGTTTTGGAGCGTATTTCTCGGACCGTATTTCTCGGAGCATATTTCTCGGACCTACCACTCCTCCCACAGCCAACAGTCTGTTCTTTTACTCCCTTTTGTTCTTTCACAGAATTCGGTCGGCGCAAAGCCGGATTTCAGTTCCTGTGGGAGGGCTATTCTGATTGGGTGCTGTATGTGGGGGCGTGGCTCCGAAAACTGAAACCTGGGCTATATAAGACCAATTCAGTTGCGCTCCAATTTGAAGAGCAGAATCACAAACAACAGCAAATATGAATGCCTTATTTCACCGACTGGGCAGAACACGATGCTTCTCGACTGTGCCGATGGAAGTGAAACATGTTCACTCTCGACGTATTGCGAAGAGCCGCATTACTATCACTGACAAAAGGATACACGGCACTGCCGTACGTGGAAATGTGGGTAAAAAAACCAGGCTGCATGAAGCGGGCCCGTCCCCACGCAGCTGGAGCCATGAGATACAGCAGCAATGTTACGGCAGTCTACAGCAAGCGTTTGTACGTGTCACGTACTACGCACAGGCTTACGAGCGCCAGCCAAGGTGCCCGAACGGCGAAATGGTGCAATGAAATGGTGGAAACCACAAGGGAACGCTATTACAAGCGCGCGGTTCACAAAGAGAGTCTCCGGCCTCGTGAGACACCTGAACCCCGAGAGCTCACCGTGGGCACTGCATTGCGTGCTCTGACTCGCCTCCTCATTGAAATCATGAGATCATGGCTCTGAGGGCTCTGAAGTCAACTTTGAGCTCCGACGTTGACTTCCTTGATAAAAACATATCTCAATAAAAGTTATTCTATGCACTCTGCTACATGTTTTCTGTTTTTTATTCACTGACTAAATAAGAACCCAAAGCAACCTGGAGCTCAACGCTCTAAAGACAGTGGAGATGGTTGTGGACTTCAGAAAGAACCCAGCCCCACCCGCCCCCATCACCCTGTGTGATGCCCCAGTCGACACTGTGGAGTCCTTCCACATCCTGGGCACCATCATCACCCAGGACCTCAAGTGGGAGCTGAACATCAGCTCCCTCACCACGTAGGCACAGCAGAGGATGTTACTTCCTACGGCAGCTGAAGAAGTTCAACCTGCCAATGCCAATGATGGTGCACTTCTGCACCGCCATCATTGAGTCCATCATCTCCTCCTCCATCACCATCTGGTATGCTGCTGCTACATCCAAGGACAAGGGTAGACTGCAGCATATCATTTGTGCTGCTGAGAGGGTGATTGGCTGCAAACCTGCCATCCCTCCAGGACCTGCTCACCTCCAGAGCCCTGAGGCGGGCAGGAAAGATTGTGGCCGACCCCTCCCACCCTGGACACAAATTCTTTCAAACACTCCCCTCCGGCAGGAGGCAGCGGTCCATCAGGACCAAAACCTCTCGACACAACAACAATTTTTTCCCGACTGCAGCTGGCCTCATCAGCAAGGCCCGGGATCCCCACTGACACTGTCTGTTATCCTGACCCCCATGGACACAAAACTGACATAGCACCTGTATTTATTATAACACTTTGTCACCTTGCACTGTGCTTATCCTTGCACTGTTTATGGTTCCTTGTTTACTGTTTACTGTTTGCACAACGTTTATGTTTTTTGCACTATGTTTTTTAAATTTTATTTCATTTTATTTATTTTATATTCACTGCAATGCATCACCAGACCAAAACAAATTTCTTGTATGTGAAAACCTACTTGGCAATAAACCTGATTCTGATTCTGATTCTGAATCCTGTGTTTTACCTTGTGTTTTCCCGTCTCTCTTGACCGTTGGCAGCAGAGGCCAGTAATGCTGCTGTTGCTCCCATTGACAACCATTCACCCATTTGTTCTCCCTCTGACTTTTACTTTGCTTCAAAGAAAATAAGTTTGAGTAAACCAGCCTGCGACAATACAGACTGGATGAAGTAGCCCAAAGCACAGATCTGAAGTAAGCAAATTCACAATAACGTCGTGTCGTTCAGGCTTGTAGCGACATGCGAGTCACAAGAGCTTACTGTTCACACTGGATTCTGTAGTCTTTGTGAGAGCACGAATAATTGCTAATAAGCCTATGTTCATTTCTGTCCTCCGTTTTATTGTTTATTATATTACTGCTACTTCCATAACAAACAGTTGATTCCTTTACTGCCCTTTTTACTACCGCAGTCGAAATGCAAATCATCTCAGGTCCGCCTGCGCCAGTGTGGCGGTCTTTCCTGACGTACGGCTCAGAGCCGTTCGGCAGTCACTGATAGGGATGTGTAGCACAGGGAAGCACCTAGCTAGCTGCCTGGCAGAATGTTTTCACGCTTTGTATTTTCATTCATTTAAAAAAAAAAAAAAAAAACTGTATTTACTGTTTCACTCTGTCTTCCTCAAACTTCTGTAGCTTTCAATTGGTAGAGATCGGACGTGCTATCGGTAGCCTACTATCCAAGCCAAAACAATCTAGCTAGGTGTGGAAACAGCTTTAATCTCACCCTCTGTCTGACATATTTAATGCAGCTGCATACACAAGTGTGTGCGTGTGGATCGTTCACTGCATTTTGATGTTCTTTGCAAGTCCCAAAACACTAAAGTTAAACATATGCGTTAAACAGGCTACCAATGATCGCCGGTCAACAGTCTTTCTGCGCTCCATAAAGCCTCCTTATAGGTAGCCTATTAAAGAGCGAACCGGCGAAGCCTTCGCTTGGCACTTGCGGTGAGACTAACATTAAGTATATTAATACTAATAGTCGTAACGTATGACTACTAATATGCATTATAAGTAGAGTGCCTTTTAAAATAAAATAATGAAACATCTTTACCCAGGGTAAGTTTATTTTGATATTTTGCCCTGCCGGCTAGACGATTTTTAGGAAAGTATTGTGCCGCATGAAAAAACAATAGTCAAATGAAAAAACGAGAATAACGTCACGTTAAACATTTTGACAGAAAATATATTTGTCAGATAGCCGACCGGAGCCCCCGTCGGTATAAGGATTCTCGGTTCCTTACCCGAGAATTTTGACTATGCGGAAGCCACAAACAAGAACATTTGAGCATGCGAATGCCTACTTTCGGATCGAGTCCGACTTCGGATATGTCCGATTTCCCGAAAGTGTACAGTATATATGGGCGTGCTTCATGAAACCATATGCGTCAGATTCAGTTGAGCTCCAATTAGAAGATCAGAATCACAGCAACAGGAAATATGAATGCCTTATTTCGCCGACTGGGCAGAACTCGAAGCTTCTCGGCTGTGCTGATGGAAGTGAAACATGTTCACTCTCGACGTATTGCGAAGAAACCGCATTACTATCACTGACAAAAGGATACACGGCACTGCCGTACGTGGAAATGTGGGTAAAACCAGGCTGCATGAAGCGGCCCGTCCCCACGCAGCTGGAGCCATGAGATACAGCAGCAATGTTACGGAAGTCTACAGCGAGCGTTTGTACGTGTCACGTACTACGCACAGGCTTACGAGCGCCAGCCAAGGTGCCCGAACGGCGAAATGGTGCAATGAAATGGTGGAAACCACAAGGGAACGCTATTACAAGCGCGCAGTTCACAAAGAGAGTCTCCGGCCTCGTGAGACACCTGAGCACCGAGAGCTCACCGTGGGCACTGCATTGCGTTGCTCTGACTCGCCTCCTCATTGAAATCATGAGATCATGGCTCTGAGGGCTCTGAAGTCAACTTTGAGCTCGGACGTTGACTTCCTTGATAAACATATCTCAATAAAAGTTATTCTATGCACTCTGCTACATGTTTTCTGTTTTCTGTTTTTATTCACTGACTGAATAAGAAACCAAAGCAACCTGGAGCTCAACGCTCTAAAGACAGTGGAGATGGTTGTGGACTTCAGAAAGAACCCAGCCCCACCCGCCCCATCACCCTGTGTGATGCCCCCAGTCGACACTGTGGAGTCCTTCCACATCCTGGGCACCATCATCACCCAGGACCTCAAGTGGGAGCTGAACATCAGCTCCCTCACCACGTAGGCACAGCAGAGGATGTACTTCCTACGGCAGCTGAAGAAGTTCAACCTGCCAATGCCAATGATGGTGCACTTCTGCACCGCCATCATTGAGTCCATCTTCTCTTCCTCCATCACCATCTGGTATGCTGCTGCTACATCCAAGGACAAGGGTAGACTGCAGCATATCATTTGTGCTGCTGAGAGGGTGATTGGCTGCAACCTGCCATCCCTCCAGGACCTGCTCACCTCCAGAGCCCTGAGGCGGGCAGGAAAGATTGTGGCCGCCCCCTCCCACCCTGGACACAAACTCTTTCAAACACTCCCCTCCGGCAGGAGACTGCGGTCCATCAGGACCAAAACCTTTCGACACAAGAATAGTTTTTTTCCCGACTGCAGCTGGCCCCATCAACAAGACCCGGACCCCGTCTGACACTGTCTGTTATCCTGACCCCCACAGACACGAAACAGACATAGCACCTGTACTTATTATAACACTTTGTCCCCTTGCACTCAGCTTATCCTTGCACTGTTCATTGTTTACTGTTTGCACTATGTTTATGTTTATTGCACTATGTTTATTTTTTTCATTTTCTTCCTTTTATTTTATGTTCACTGTTATGCATCACCAGACCAAAACAAATTCCTCATATGTGAAAACCTATTTGGCAATAAACCTGATTCTGATTCTGAAATCCTGTGTTTTACCTTGTGTTTTCCCATCTCTCTTGACTGTGGGCAGCAGAGGCCAGTAATGCTGCTGTTGCTCCCATTGACAACCAGCTTTTGGAGGGACACAAAATAACAGAAGTCATCCTGACCACCAGCACGAACTGGAGATTCCAAAACAGACAATCCTGTACTCCCTTTGCCACCATTATTATTATTAATTATTATTATTATTATTATTATTATTATTACTATTAATGTTGTTGTTATAATAATTATTTTAAAAATATGTTCATAATTCCCACTCGCCCTGTTCTTTAAATAAAAAAAATCCAATGTATGGTCACCGCAGAGTGACAGAAGTACTGAGCTGAAGACAGGTAATTTGTTCATCTGGAAAAAAGCAAGCAAGGAGCTTGCTTGCTTTTGAAACAAAATAAAAAGAAGTCATCCTGACCACCAGCATGAACTGGAGATTCCAAAACAGACATTAAACGAACACAACTGTCTGTCAAAAATAGGTGACACGCCCACAAACAGCCGATTGTGGGGACGCGGCGCGGCGACAGGCGGCCGTCGCCGCGTATAGTGTGGCTTCACCGTCAGGTCTGCCTGCGGCAGTGTGGCGTTCCTCCCTGACGTACGGCTCAGAGCCGTTCGGCAGTCACTGATAGGGATGTGTAGCACAGGGAAGCACCTGGCCAGCTGCCTAGCAGAATGTTTTCACGCTTTTTATTTTCATCCTTTTTTTTTATTTTTATTTTTTTACTGTGTTTACTGTTTCACTCTGTCTTCCTCAAACTTCTGTAGCTTTCAATTGGTAGGGATCGGACGTGCTATCGGTAGCCTACTATCCAAGCCAAAACAACAATGTAGCTAGGTGTGGAAACAGCATTAATCTCACCCTCTGTCTGACATGTTTAATGCAGCTGCATACACAAGTGTGTGCGTGTGGATCATTCACTGATTCACTGATAGGGATGTGTAGCACAGGGAAGCACCTAGCTAGCTGCCTGGCAGAAGATATTTCACACATTTTTATTTTCATTCATTTTTTTTAAACTGTATTTACTGTTTCACTCTGTCTTCCTCAAACTTCTGTAGCTTTCAATTGGTAGAGATCGGACGTGCTATCGGTAGCCTACTATCCAAGCCAAAACAACAATCTAGCTAGGTGTGGAAACAGCATTAATCTCACCCTCTGTCTGACATATTTAATGCAGCTGCATACACAAGTGTGTGCGTGTGGATCATTCACTGCATTGTGATGTTCTTTGCAAGTCCCAAAACACTAAAGTTTCACATATGCGTTAAACAGGCTACCAATGATCGCCGGTCAACAGTTATTCTGCGCTCAATAAAGCCTCCTTATAGGTATTAAAGAGCGAACCGGCGAAGCCGCGCTTGGCACTTGCGGTGAGACTAACATTAAGTATATTAATACTAATAGGTGTAATGTATGACTACTAATATGCATTATAAGTAGAGTGCCTTTTAAAATAAAATGAGGAAACAACATTTTTACCCAAGGTAAGTTTATTTTGATCATTTGTCCTGCCGGCTAGACGATTTTTAGGAAAAGTATTGTGCCGCATAAAAAAAACAATAGTCAAATGAAAAAAAAAACGAGAATAACGTCACGTTAAAAATTTCGACAGAAAATATATTTGTCGGTTAGCCGACCGGAGCCCCCGTCGGTATAAGGATTCTCGTTTCCTTACCCAAGGATTTTGACTATGCGGAAGCCACACACAAGAACATTTGAGTATGCGACTGCCTACGCCCGGATCGAGTCCGACTTCGGATATGTCCGATTTCCCGAAAGTGTACAGTATATATATATGGGCGTGCTTCATAGAACCCATATGCGTAAGATTCAGTTGAGCTCCAATTAGAAGAGCAGACTCAAAGCAACAGGAACCATGAGAAACAGCAGCAATGCTACGGAAGTCTACAGCGAGCTTTTGTACGTGTCACGTAGGAATGCACACAGGCTTACAAGCGCCAGCCAAGGTGCCCGAGAGGCGAAATGGTGCAACGGAATGGAGGAAACAAGGGAAAGCTGTTACAAGCACACGGTTCACAAAGAGAGTCTCCGGACTCGTGAGACACCTGAACCCCGAGAGCTCACCGTGGGCACTGGATTTCGTGCTCTGACTCGCGTCTTCATTGAAATTATGAAATTATGGCTCGGAGGGCTCTGAAGTCAACGTTGAGCTCTGACGTTAAAACTTCTATGATAAACATTTCTCAATAAAGGGTATTCTATGCACTCTGGTACATATTTTCTGTTTTCTGTGTTTATTCACTGACTGAATGCCGTCTGTTGCCTCGTGTTTGCCCGTCTCTCTTGACTGTTGGCAGCAGAGGCCAGTAATGCTGCTGTTGCTCCCATTGACAACAATTCACCCATTATAATGGTGGGGGGGGGGGGGGGGGGGGGGGGGGGGGGGGGGGGGGGGGGGGGGGGGGGGGGGGGGGGGGGAGGATTTTGTTGTTGGAGAACCAGAAGCGACTAATATAGGGGAACGAAAAGCTAACGCTACAGGAAGCGTTAACCACAAAGTCCCGAAGGACAAAGGAAAGAGAACACCAGAAACTAAAACACAAAAAAATAAGATCCTTGGGAGAGCAACTCCCGCACACACAGGATCATAAACAAAAAAAAAAAAAAAAACAACACGGAGTAAAAAAAGCATCTCCGAAGGACAACCTTGTCCAGCCGTAAAACTGGCTCGCGAAACCAAAAAAACGACCCGTGAAAACCAGGGCGAAAAAGAAGAGGACCAGGGGTACAGAGGCGAAGCTCTGGTACCAAACCCAAAACTGGTCTTAAAAGAAAATAGACAACTGAGTAGCAAAATTACTCAGCGAAAAGAAAAACACGAGACGCAGCTCAGGAGAAAGACAAAACAAAAAATACAGTACCAGGGACAACGTCCCAATACCCAACGGCTCACACGAGCTCAAAATAAAATACAAATACTCAAAGGCGTCAGAATGCGCTCACTGCGCTAAGAGACTGAACGCCTTAAAAGAGGACACAAAACCACCCACGAACACGATTCTGTACACCGTCTACCGAGCACCTCTACCTTACCGGCTTAGTGGGGGGAAAAAAAAAGGGTTTTACACAGAAGCGCTGATTGCTGTTCTGTCAGTGCTTATAAAGGCACCTCCTCAGGTGAAAATAATTGGGAATCAGACACCTGGAACAAATTAAGAAATTCTCAGACGCCGGGTGCCTTCTAGTGGCAGCACAAGGCCGTGCACCCCAGAACCATGACACCCATTTGTTCTCCCTCTGACTTTTACTTTGCTTCAAGCACAATAAGATTGAGCAATCCAGTCTGCGACAATACAGACTGGATGAAGTAGCCCAAAGCACAGATCTGCACACTGGATTCTGTAGTCTTTGTGATACATTAGCACGAATTATTGCTTTGACTAATAAGTCTATGTTCATTTCTGTCCTCCATTTTATTATTTATTATATTACTTCAACTTCCATAACCAACAGTTGATTCCTTTACTGGCCCTTTTACTTTAACAGTTGAAACGTAAAACCTCTCAGCTCTGCCTATGGCAGTGAGCAGATCTTTCCTGAAGTACTGCTCAGAGACGTTCGGCTGTCACTGATTGGGTACAGTAGACTATATATGGGCGCGCTTCTTAAAACCATTTGCATCAGATTCAGTTGAGCTCCAATCAGGAGAGCAGAAACCACAGCAACAGGAAATATGAATGCCTTATTTCACCGACTGGGCAGAACCCGAAGCTTCTCGGCTGTGCCGATGGAAGTGAAACATGTTCACTCTCGACGTATTGCGAAGAGCCGCATTACTATCACTGACAAAAGGATACACGGCACTGCCGTACGTGGAAATGTGGGTAAAAACCAGGCCGCGTGAACCGGCCCGTCCCCACGCAGCTGGAACCATGAGAAAAGAGCAGCACTACTACGGAAGCCTACAGCGAGCGTTTGTACGTGTCACGTACTACGCACAGGCTTACGAGTGCCAGCCAAGGTGCTCGAGAGGCGAAATGTTGCAACGGAATGGAGGAAACCACAAGGGAAAGCTATTACAAGCACACGGTTCACAAAGAGAGTCTCCGGCCTCGTGAGACACCTGAACCCCGAGAGCTCACCGTGGGCACTGCATTGCGTGCTCTGACTCGCCTCCTCATTGAAATCATGAGATCATGGCTCTGAGGGCTCTGAAGTCAACTTTGAGCTCGGACGTTGACTTCCTTGATAAAAATATCTCAATAAAAGTTATTCTATGCACTCTGCTACATGTTTTCTGTTTTTCTGATTTTTATTCACTGACTGAATTAAAAAACCAAGACAAGCTGGAGCTCTTCTGCACCGCCATCATCGAGTCCATCATCTCCTCCTCCATCACCATCTAGTATGCTGCTGCCAATGCCAAGGACAAGGGTAGACTGCAGCATGTCATTCGTGCTGCTGAGAGGGTGATTGGCTACAACCTGCCATCCCTCCAGGATCTGCACACCTCCAGAGCCCTGAGGCGGGCAGGAAAGATTGCGACCGACCCCTCCCACCCTGGACACAAACTCTTTCAAACACTCCCCTCCGGCAGGAGGCTGCGGTCCATCAGGACCAAAACCTCTCGACACAAGAACAATTTTTTCCCGACTGCAGCTGGCCTCATCAACAAGGCCTGGGACCCCCCTGACACTGTCTGTTATCCTGACCCCCACAGACACGAAACAGACATAGCACCTGTACTTATTATAACACTTTGTCCCCTTGTACTGTGCCTATCCTTGCACTGTTCATTGCTACATGTTTACTGTTTATTGTTTGCACTATGTTTATGTTTTTGCACTATGTTTATTTTATTTCATTTTATTTATTTTATTTTATGTTCATTGTAATGCATCATCAGACCAAAACAAATTTCTTGTATGTGAAAACCTACTTGGCAATAAACCTGATTCTGATTCTGAATCCTGTGTTTTCCCGTCTCTCTTGACTGCTGGCAGCAGAGGCCAGTAATGCTGCTGTTGCTCCCATTGACAACCCTTCACCCATTTGTTCTCCCTCTGACTTTTACTTTGCTTCAAAGACAATAAGTTTGAGTAAACGAGCCTGCGACAATACAGACTGGATGAAGTAGCCCAAAGCACAGATCTGAAGTAAACAAATTCACAATAAGGTCCTGTCGTTCAGGCATGTAGCGACATGCGAGTCACAAGAGCTTACTGTTCACACTGGATTCTGTAGTCTTTGTGATAGCACGAATAATTGCTAATAAGTCTATGTTCATTTCTGTCCTCCGTTTTATTGTTTATTATATTACTTCTACTTCCATAACAAACAGTTGATTCCTTTACTGCCCTTTTTACTACCACAGTCGAAATGCAAATCCTCTCAGGTCCGCCTGCGGCAGTGTGGCGTTCTTTCCTGACGTACGGTTCAGAGCCGTTCGGCAGTCACTGATAGGGATGTGTAGCACAGGGAAGCACCTAGCTAGCTGCCTGGCAGAATGTTTTCACACTTTTTATTTTCATTCTTTTTTTTTTTTTTTTTTTTTTTTTCCACTGTATTTACTGTTTTACTCTGTCTTCCTCAAACTTCTGTAGCTTTCAATTCGTAGAGATTGGAAGTGCTATCGGTAGGGTACTTTCTAAGTTTAAGGATTCTCGTTTCCTTACGAGAATTTTGAATATGCGAAAGCCTAAAACAAGAACATTTGAGTAGGCTGTGCGAATGCCTACCTTCGGACCTAGTCCGACTTCGGTCACCGCTCTAGTTTAAGGATTCTCGTTTCGTTACGAGAATTTTGAATATACGAAAGCCTTAAACAGGAACATTTGAGTATGCGAAAGCCTACCTTCGGACCTAGTCCGATTTCGGACCCCGCTCAAGTTTAAGGATTCTCTTTTCCTTAAAAGATATTTTAATATGCGAAAGCCTTAAAGAAGAATATCTGATAGTCACATATTTCGCATAAGGATTTCGTAGCCTATAATCGGACTTTATTTATTGTTTTGTCAACTTTATTTTAACATGTTGGAAGAACCATCTATGGATTCTTAAAATATTCGTCAGTGCGACCATTATTTTCCGTAGGAAAACACAAATCCAGAAATTCAAACAAGACTGAACAAAGCAGATATTCTGTCCGCAGCCAGAGTTCTGTTCCATTGCAGTTCTTCTCTGCGCAATTGCCCTTCCCCAGTTTTAGCTCACGCTCACAGGTGTGTTCACAGTCCCCGGTAATTCCGCCGGCCCCGTTGGGCACGCCTGCTCAACCGCTCGTTTAGTCTTCCACAAGTCTCCGCTTCTGGTCTCCGTCTTGAAAACTGTATCTGAAAGTTTTGGAGCATGTTTCTCGGAGCATATTTCTCGGACCTACCTCTCCTCCCACAGCCAACAGTCTGTTCTTTTACTCCCCTTTCTTCTTTCACAGAATTCGGTCGGCGCAAAGCCGGATTTCAGTTCCTGTGGGAGGGCTATCCTGATTGTGTGCTGTATTTGGGGGCGTGGTTCCGAAAACATGGGCTATATAAGACCAATTCAGTTGCGCTCCAATTTGAAGAGCAGAATCACAACAACAGCAAATATGAATGCCTTATTTCACCGACTGGGCAGAACACGATGCTTCTCGGCTGTGCTGATGGAAGTGAGACATATTACTTCTCTACGTATTGCGCAGAGCCGCATTACTATCACTGACAGAAGGATACACGGCACTTTCGTACGTAGCAATGTGGGTGAAACCAGCCCGCATCCAGCGGCCCGTACCTACGCAGCTGGAACCATGAGATACAGCAGCAATGTTACGGAAGTCTACCGCGAGCGCTTGTACGTGTCACGTACTACGCACAGGCTTACGAGCGCCAGCCAAGGTGCCCGAACAGCGAAATGGTGCAATGAAATGGTGGAAACCACAAGGGGAACGCTATTACAAGCGCGCGGTTTCACAAAGAGAGTCTCCGGCCTCGTGAGACACCTGAACCCGAGAGCTCACCGTGGACAATGCATCGCGTGCTCTGACTCGCGTCCTCATTGAAATCGTGAGATCGTGGCTCGGATGGCTCTGAAGTAAACTTTGAGCTCTGACGCTAACTTCCTTGATGAACATATGTCAATAAAAGTTATTCTATGCACTCTGCTACATGTTTTCTGTTTTCTGTTTTTTATTCACTGACTGAATAAGAAACCAAAGCAACCTGGAGCTCAACGCTCTAAAGACAGTGGAGATGGTTGTGGACTTCAGAAAGAACCCAGCCCCACCCGCCCCCATCACCCTGTGTGATGCCCCAGTCGACACTGTGGAGTCCTTCCACATCCTGGGCACCATCATCACCCAGGACCTCAAGTGGGAGCTGAACATCAGCTCCCTCACCACGTAGGCACAGCAGAGGATGTACTTCCTACGGCAGCTGAAGAAGTTCAACCTGCCAATGCCAATGATGGTGCACTTCTGCACCGCCATCATTGAGTCCATCTTCTCTTCCTCCATCACCATCTGGTATGCTGCTGCTACATCCAAGGACAAGGGTAGACTGCAGCATATCATTTGTGCTGCTGAGAGGGTGATTGGCTGCAACCTGCCATCCCTCCAGGACCTGCTCACCTCCAGAGCCCTGAGGCGGGCAGGAAAGATTGTGGCCGACCCCTCCCACCCTGGACACAAACTCTTTCAAACACTCCCCTCCAGCAGGAGGCTGCGGTCCATCAGGACCAAAACCTTTCGACACAAGAATAGTTTTTTCCCGACTGCAGCTGGCCCCATCAACAAGACCCGGGACCCCGTCTGACACTGTCTGTTATCCTGACCCCCACGGACACGAAACAGACATAGCACCTGTACTTATTATAACACTTTGTCCCCTTGCACTCAGCTTATCCTTGCACTGTTCATTGTTTACTGTTTGCACTATGTTTATGTTTATTGCACTATGTTTATTTTATTTCATTTTCTTCATTTTATTTTATGTTCACTGTTATGCATCACCAGACCAAAACAAATTCCTCGTATGTGAAAACCTATTTGGCAATAAACCTGATTCTGATTCTGATTCTGAATCCTGTGTTTTACCTTGTGTTTTCCCATCTCTCTTGACTGTGGGCAGCAGAGGCCAGTAATGCTGCTGTTGCTCCCATTGACAACCAGCTATTGGATGGACACAAAAATAAAAGAAGTCATCCTGACCACCAGCACGAACTGGAGATTCCAAAACAGACAATCCTGTACTCCCTTTGCCACCATTATTATTATTATTATTGTTATTATTATTATCATTATTATTATTATTATTATTATTATTATTATTATTGTTATAATAATAATTTTTTAAAAATATGTTCAAAATTCCACTCGCCCTGTTCTTTAAATAAAAAAATCCAATGTATGGTCACCGCAGAGTGACAAAAGTACTGAGCTGAAGACGGGTAATTTGTTCATCCGGAAAAGCAGGCAAGGAGCATAGAGAGAAAATCGCAGGTTTTTATTTATTGTTTGGTCAAGTTTTTTTTAACCTGTTGGAAGAACCATCTATGGAGTCTTAAAATATTAGTCAGTGCAAGCATCATTTTCCGTAGGAAATCACAAATCCAGAAATTCCAACAAGCCGGGACAAAGCAGATATTCTGTCCGCAGCCAGAGTTCCGTTCCATTGCAGTTCTTCTCTGCGCAATTGCCCTTCCTCAGTTTAGCTCACGCTCACAGGTGTGTTCACAGTCCCAGGTAACTCCGCCGGCTCCGTTGGGCATGCCTGCTATAGCGCTCGTTTAGTCTTCCACAAGTCTCCGCTTCTGGTCTCAGTCTTGAAAACTGTATCTGGAAATTTTGGAGCGTATTTCTCGGACCGTATTTCTCGGAGTATATTTCTCGGACCTACTTCTCCTCCCACAGCCAACAGTCTGTTCTTTTACTCCCCTTTCTTAGTTCACAGAATTCGGCCGGCGCAAAGCCGGGTTTCAGTTCCAGCGGGAGGGCTTTCCTGATTGGGTCCTGTATGTGAGGGCGTGGTTCATAAAACCCTATGCGTCAGATTCAGTTGAGCTCCGATTAGAAGAGCAGAATCACAGCAACAGGAAATATGAATGCCTTATTTCACCGACTGGGCAGAACACGAAGCTTCTCGGCTGTGCCGATGGAAGTGAAACGTTCACCCTAGACGTATTGCGCAGAGCCGCATTACTATCACTGACAAAATGATACACGGCACTGCCGTACGTGGAAATGTGGATACAACCAGCCCGCATAAATCGGCCCGTACCCACGCAGCTAGAACCATGAGAAAGAGCAGCAATGCTACGGAAGTCTACAGCGAGCGTTTGTACGTGTCACGTACTGTACATAGGCTGACGAGCGCCAGCCAAGGTGCCCGAGAGGCGAAACGGTGCAACGGAGTGGAGGAAACGAGGGAAAGCTATTACAAGCACACGGTTCACGAAGAGATTCTTCGGCCTCGTGTGACACCTGAGCACCGAGAGCTCACCGTGGGCACTGGATTTCGTGCTCTGACTCGCGTCTTCATTTAAATTATGAAATAGTGGCTCGGAGGGCTCTGAAGTCAACGCTGAGCTCTGACGTTAACTTTTATGATAAACATATCTCAATAAAAGTTATTTTATGCCCTCTGATGCATTTTTTTTTTTTTTGTGATTCACTGACTGAATGCCGTCTATTTCCTGGTGTTTCCCCGTCTCTCTAGGCTGTTGGCAGCAGAGGCCAGTAACGCTGCTGTTGCTCCCATTGACACCCATTCACCCATTTGTTCTCCCTCTGACTTCTACTTTGCTTCAAAGACAATAAGTTTGAGTAAACCAGTCTGCGACGATACAGACTGGATCAAGTAGCCCAAAGCAGAGATCTGAAGTAAGCAAATTCACAATAACGTCTTGTCGTTCAGGCTTGTAGCGACATCCGCGTCACAAGAGCTTACTGTTCACACTGGATTCTGTAGTCTTTGTGATAGCACGAATAATTGCTAATAAGTCTATGTTCATTTCTGTCCTCCGTTTTATTGTCTATTATATTACTTCTACTTCCATAACAAACAGTTGATTCCTTTACTGCCCCTTTTACTTTCACAGCCGAAATGCAAAACCTCTCAGGTCTGCCTGCGGCAGTGTGGCGTTCGATCCTGACATACGGCTCAGAGCCGTTCGGCAGTCACTGATAGGGATGTGTAGCACAGGGAAGCACCTAGCTAGCTGCCTGGCAGAATGTTTTCACACTTTTTATTTTCTTTTTTTTTTTTTTAACTGTATTTACTGTTTCACTCCGTCTTCCTCAAACTTCCTTAGCTTTCAATTCGTAGAGATTGGAAGTGCTATCGGTAGCCTACTATCCAAGCCAAAACAACAATCTAGCTAGGTGTGGAAACAGCATTAATCTCACCCTCTGTCTGACATATTTAATGCAGCTGCATACACAAGTGTGTGCGTGTGGATCATTCAACTGCATTGTGATGTTCTGTACAAGTTCTAAAACACTAAAGTTTAGCATATGCGTTAATCAGGCTACCAATGATCGCTGGTCGACAGTTTTTCCAAAAATGTGAACATACCAAAGCGTTAAGCAGGAATATTTGATTATGCGAATGCCTACCTTCGGACCTAGTCAGACTCCAGACCCCGCTCAAGTTTAAGGATTCTCGTTTCCTAGCACGACAATTGTTGACTAAGCTCGGGTTTTTACGACAATTTTGACTATACTCAGCCTTAATATTGAGGATTTCGGATAAGAATGTCGGATGGTCACATATTTCGCGTAAGGATTTCGTAGCCTATTGTCACATGATTCGATAAAGGAATCAGTTCGGACTCCGATTCCCACTTTAGCATATACAAATTGTATTTTCCAATTTACTAACTCTTTGCTTCTACAAAAAGAATTCAGTCTAGCTGAACCAATTTGTCAGTTGGACTTTGCTCACAAATATCTGTGTCACATAGAATTAATATCCTCAGACCAGCTTTAGGAGGGAAACAAAATAAAAAGAAGTCATCCTGACCACCAGCACGAACTGGAGATTCCAAAACAGACATTTAACGAACACAACTGTCTGTCAAAAATAGGTGACACGCCCACAAACAGCCGATTGTGGGGACGCGGCGCGGCGACAGGCGGCCGTCGCCGCGTATAGTGTGGCTTCACCGTCAGGTCTGCCTGCGGCAGTGTGGCGTTCTTTCCTGACGTACGGCTCAGAGCCGTTCGGCAGTCACTGATAGGGATGTGTAGCACAGGGAAGCACCTAGCTAGCTGCCTGGAAGAATGTTTTCACACTTTTTATTTTCATTAATTTCTTTTTACTGTATTTACTGTTTTACTCTGTCTTCCTCAAACGTCTGTAGCTTTCAATTCGTAGAGATTGGAAGTGCTATCGGTAGGGTAGCCTACTTTCCAAGTTTAAGGATTCTCGTTTCCTTACGAGAATTTTGAATATGCGAAAGCCTAAAACAAGAACATTTGAGTAGGCTATGCGAATGCCTACCTTCGGACCTAGTCCGACTTCGGTCACCGCTCTAGTTTAAGGATTCTCGTTTCGTTACGAGAATTTTGAATATACGAAAGCCTTAAACAGGAACATTTGAGTATGCGAAAGCCTACCTTCGGACCTAGTCCGATTTCGGACCCCGCTCAAGTTTAAGGATTCTCTTTTCCTTACAAGATATTTTAATATGCGAAAGCCTTAAAGAAGAATATCTGATAGTCACATATTTCGCATAAGGATTTCGTAGCCTATAATCACATGATTCCTTTAAGGAATCAGTTCGGACTCCGGATCGGACTTTAGCATACGAATTGTATTTTCCATCTTACTAACTCCTTCCCTCTCCAAAATGAATTCAATCTGGCTGAACCAATTTGTCAGTTGGAGTTTGCTCTCAAATATCTGTGTCACATAGAGCTCTGATCCACAGACCAGCTTTTGGAGGGAAACAAAATAAAAAGAAGTCATCCTTAGGCTACTACCTGCACGAACTGGAGATTCCAAAACAGACAATCCTGTACTCCCTTTCATCAGTATTATTGTCGTTGTTGTTGTTGTTGTTGTTGTTGTAATAAAAATAATAATACAAATATTTTCATAATTCCCTCTCACCCGGTTCTTTAAATAAAAAACCCAATGTATGGTCACCCCAGAGTGACAGAAGTACTGAGCTGAAGACGGGTAATTTGTTCATCCGGAAAAGCAAGCAAAAAGCATAGAGAGAAAAATCGCAGGTTTTTATTTATTGTTTTGTCAACTTTATTTTAACCTGTTGGAAGAACCATCTATGGAGTCTTAAAATATTCGTCAGTGCGACCATTATTTTCCGTAGGAAAACACAAATCCAGAAATTCAAACAAGACTGAACAAAGCAGATATTCTGTCCGCAGCCAGAGTTCTGTTCCATTGCAGTTCTTCTCTGCGCAATTGCCCTTCCCCAGTTTAGCTCACGCTCACAGGTGTGTTCACAGTCCCAGGTAACTCCGCCGGCCCCGTTGGGCACGCCTGCTCAACCGCTCGTTTAGTCTTCCACAAGTCTCCGCTTCTGGTCTCCGTCTTGAAAAGTGTATCTGAAAGTTTTGGAGCGTATTTCTCGGACCGTATTTCTCGGAGCATATTTCTCGGACCTACCACTCCTCCCACAGCCAACAGTCTGTTCTTTTACTCCCTTTTGTTCTTTCACAGAATTCGGTCGGCGCAAAGCCGGATTTCAGTTCCTGTGGGAGGGCTATTCTGATTGGGTGCTGTATGTGGGGGCGTGGCTCCGAAAACTGAAACCTGGGCTATATAAGACCAATTCAGTTGCGCTCCAATTTGAAGAGCAGAATCACAACAACAGCAAATATGAATGCCTTATTTCACCGACTGGGCAGAACACGATGCTTCTCGACTGTGCCGATGGAAGTGAAAACATGTTCACTCTCGACGTATTGCGAAGAGCCGCATTACTATCACTGACAAAAGGATACACGGCACTGCCGTACGTGGAAATGTGGGTAAAACCAGGCTGCATGAAGCGGCCTGTCCCCACGCAGCTGGAGCCATGAGATACAGCAGCAATGTTACGGCAGTCTACAGCAAGCGTTTGTACGTGTCACGTACTACGCACAGGCTTACGAGCGCCAGCCAAGGTGCCCGAACGGCGAAATGGTGCAATGAAATGGTGGAAACCACAAGGGAACGCTATTACAAGCGCGCGGTTCACAAAGAGAGTCTCCGGCCTCGTGAGACACCTGAACCCGAGAGCTCACCGTGGGCACTGCATTGCGTGCTCTGACTCGCCTCCTCATTGAAATCATGAGATCATGGCTCTGAGGGCTCTGAAGTCAACTTTGAGCTCCGACGTTGACTTCCTTGATAAACATATCTCAATAAAAGTTATTCTATGCACTCTGCTACATGTTTTCTGTTTTTTATTCACTGACTAAATAAGAACCCAAAGCAACCTGGAGCTCAACGCTCTAAAGACAGTGGAGATGGTTGTGGACTTCAGAAAGAACCCAGCCCCACCCGCCCCCATCACCCTGTGTGATGCCCCAGTCGACACTGTGGAGTCCTTCCACATCCTGGGCACCATCATCACCCAGGACCTCAAGTGGGAGCTGAACATCAGCTCCCTCACCACGTAGGCACAGCAGAGGATGTACTTCCTACGGCAGCTGAAGAAGTTCAACCTGCCAATGCCAATGATGGTGCACTTCTGCACCGCCATCATTGAGTCCATCATCTCCTCCTCCATCACCATCTGGTATGCTGCTGCTACATCCAAGGACAAGGGTAGACTGCAGCATATCATTTGTGCTGCTGAGAGGGTGATTGGCTGCAACCTGCCATCCCTCCAGGACCTGCTCACCTCCAGAGCCCTGAGGCGGGCAGGAAAGATTGTGGCCGACCCCTCCCACCCTGGACACAAATTCTTTCAAACACTCCCCTCCGGCAGGAGGCAGCGGTCCATCAGGACCAAAACCTCTCGACACAACAACAATTTTTTCCCGACTGCAGCTGGCCTCATCAGCAAGGCCCGGGATCCCCACTGACACTGTCTGTTATCCTGACCCCCATGGACACAAAACTGACATAGCACCTGTATTTATTATAACACTTTGTCACCTTGCACTGTGCTTATCCTTGCACTGTTTATGGTTCCTGTTTACTGTTTACTGTTTGCACAACGTTTTATGTTTTTTGCACTATGTTTTTTAAATTTTATTTCATTTTATTTATTTTATATTCACTGCAATGCATCACCAGACCAAAACAAATTTCTTGTATGTGAAAACCTACTTGGCAATAAACCTGATTCTGATTCTGATTCTGAATCCTGTGTTTTACCTTGTGTTTTCCCGTCTCTCTTGACCGTTGGCAGCAGAGGCCAGTAATGCTGCTGTTGCTCCCATTGACAACCATTCACCCATTTGTTCTCCCTCTGACTTTTACTTTGCTTCAAAGAAAATAAGTTTGAGTAAACCAGCCTGCGACAATACAGACTGGATGAAGTAGCCCAAAGCACAGATCTGAAGTAAGCAAATTCACAATAACGTCGTGTCGTTCAGGCTTGTAGCGACATGCGAGTCACAAGAGCTTACTGTTCACACTGGATTCTGTAGTCTTTGTGAGAGCACGAATAATTGCTAATAAGCCTATGTTCATTTCTGTCCTCCGTTTTATTGTTTATTATATTACTTCTACTTCCATAACAAACAGTTGATTCCTTTACTGACCTTTTTACTACCGCAGTCGAAATGCAAATCATCTCAGGTCCGCCTGCGCCAGTGTGGCGGTCTTTCCTGACGTACGGCTCAGAGCCGTTCGGCAGTCACTGATAGGGATGTGTAGCACAGGGAAGCACCTAGCTAGCTGCCTGGCAGAATGTTTTCACGCTTTGTATTTTCATTCATTTAAAAAAAAAAAAAAAAAAACTGTATTTACTGTTTCACTCTGTCTTCCTCAAACTTCGTAGCTTTCAATTGGTAGAGATCGGACGTGCTATCGGTAGCCTACTATCCAAGCCAAAACAATCTAGCTAGGTGTGGAAACAGCTTTAATCTCACCCTCTGTCTGACATATTTAATGCAGCTGCATACACAAGTGTGTGCGTGTGGATCGTTCACTGCATTTTGATGTTCTTTGCAAGTCCCAAAACACTAAAGTTAAACATATGCGTTAAACAGGCTACCAATGATCGCCGGTCAACAGTCTTTCTGCGCTCCATAAAGCCTCCTTATAGGTAGCCTATTAAAGAGCGAACCGGCGAAGCCTTCGCTTGGCACTTGCGGTGAGACTAACATTAAGTATATTAATACTAATAGTCGTAACGTATGACTACTAATATGCATTATAAGTAGAGTGCCTTTTAAAATAAAATAATGAAACATCTTTACCCAGGGTAAGTTTATTTTGATATTTTGCCCTGCCGGCTAGACGATTTTTAGGAAAGTATTGTGCCGCATGAAAAAAAACAATAGTCAAATGAAAAAAAACGAGAATAACGTCACGTTAAACATTTGACAGAAAATATATTTGTCAGATAGCCGACCGGAGCCCCCGTCGGTATAAGGATTCTCGGTTCCTTACCCGAGAATTTTGACTATGCGGAAGCCACAAACAAGAACATTTGAGCATGCGAATGCCTACTTTCGGATCGAGTCCGACTTCGGATATGTCCGATTTCCCGAAAGTGTACAGTATATATGGGCGTGCTTCATGAAACCATATGCGTCAGATTCAGTTGAGCTCCAATTAGAAGATCAGAATCACAGCAACAGGAAATATGAATGCCTTATTTCGCCGACTGGGCAGAACTCGAAGCTTCTCGGCTGTGCTGATGGAAGTGAAACATGTTCACTCTCGACGTATTGCGAAGAACCGCATTACTATCACTGACAAAAGGATACACGGCACTGCCGTACGTGGAAATGTGGGTAAAACCAGGCTGCATGAAGCGGCCCGTCCCCACGCAGCTGGAGCCATGAGATACAGCAGCAATGTTACGGAAGTCTACAGCGAGCGTTTGTACGTGTCACGTACTACGCACAGGCTTACGAGCGCCAGCCAAGGTGCCCGAACGGCGAAATGGTGCAATGAAATGGTGGAAACCACAAGGGAACGCTATTACAAGCGCGCAGTTCACAAAGAGAGTCTCCGGCCTCGTGAGACACCTGAGCACCGAGAGCTCACCGTGGGCACTGCATTGCGTGCTCTGACTCGCCTCCTCATTGAAATCATGAGATCATGGCTCTGAGGGCTCTGAAGTCAACTTTGAGCTCGGACGTTGACTTCCTTGATAAACATATCTCAATAAAAGTTATTCTATGCACTCTGCTACATGTTTTCTGTTTTCTGTTTTTTATTCACTGACTAAATAAGAACCCAAAGCAACCTGGAGCTCAACGCTCTAAAGACAGTGGAGATGGTTGTGGACTTCAGAAAGAACCCAGCCCCACCCGCCCCATCACCCTGTGTGATGCCCCAGTCGACACTGTGGAGTCCTTCCACATCCTGGGCACCATCATCACCCAGGACCTCAAGTGGGAGCTGAACATCAGCTCCCTCACCACGTAGGCACAGCAGAGGATGTACTTCCTACGGCAGCTGAAGAAGTTCAACCTGCCAATGCCAATGATGGTGCACTTCTGCACCGCCATCATTGAGTCCATCTTCTCTTCCTCCATCACCATCTGGTATGCTGCTGCTACATCCAAGGACAAGGGTAGACTGCAGCATATCATTTGTGCTGCTGAGAGGGTGATTGGCTGCAACCTGCCATCCCTCCAGGACCTGCTCACCTCCAGAGCCCTGAGGCGGGCAGGAAAGATTGTGGCCGCCCCCTCCCACCCTGGACACAAACTCTTTCAAACACTCCCCTCCGGCAGGAGACTGCGGTCCATCAGGACCAAAACCTTTCGACACAAGAATAGTTTTTTCCCGACTGCAGCTGGCCCCATCAACAAGACCCGGGACCCCGTCTGACACTGTCTGTTATCCTGACCCCCACAGACACGAAACAGACATAGCACCTGTACTTATTATAACACTTTGTCCCCTTGCACTCAGCTTATCCTTGCACTGTTCATTGTTTACTGTTTGCACTATGTTTATGTTTATTGCACTATGTTTATTTTATTTCATTTTCTTCCTTTTATTTTATGTTCACTGTTATGCATCACCAGACCAAAACAAATTCCTCATATGTGAAAACCTATTTGGCAATAAACCTGATTCTGATTCTGAATCCTGTGTTTTACCTTGTGTTTTCCCATCTCTCTTGACTGTGGGCAGCAGAGGCCAGTAATGCTGCTGTTGCTCCCATTGACAACCAGCTTTTGGAGGGACACAAAATAACAGAAGTCATCCTGACCACCAGCACGAACTGGAGATTCCAAAACAGACAATCCTGTACTCCCTTTGCCACCATTATTATTATTAATTATTATTATTATTATTATTATTATTATTACTATTAATGTTGTTGTTATAATAATTATTTTAAAAATATGTTCATAATTCCCACTCGCCCTGTTCTTTAAATAAAAAAATCCAATGTATGGTCACCGCAGAGTGACAGAAGTACTGAGCTGAAGACAGGTAATTTGTTCATCTGGAAAAGCAAGCAAGGAGCTTGCTTGCTTTTGAAACAAAATAAAAAGAAGTCATCCTGACCACCAGCATGAACTGGAGATTCCAAAACAGACATTAAACGAACACAACTGTCTGTCAAAAATAGGTGACACGCCCACAAACAGCCGATTGTGGGGACGCGGCGCGGCGACAGGCGGCCGTCGCCGCGTATAGTGTGGCTTCACCGTCAGGTCTGCCTGCGGCAGTGTGGCGTTCCTCCCTGACGTACGGCTCAGAGCCGTTCGGCAGTCACTGATAGGGATGTGTAGCACAGGGAAGCACCTGGCCAGCTGCCTAGCAGAATGTTTTCACGCTTTTTATTTTCATCCTTTTTTTTTTATTTTTTATTTTTTTACTGTGTTTACTGTTTCACTCTGTCTTCCTCAAACTTCTGTAGCTTTCAATTGGTAGGGATCGGACGTGCTATCGGTAGCCTACTATCCAAGCCAAAACAACAATGTAGCTAGGTGTGGAAACAGCATTAATCTCACCCTCTGTCTGACATGTTTAATGCAGCTGCATACACAAGTGTGTGCGTGTGGATCATTCACTGATTCACTGATAGGGATGTGTAGCACAGGGAAGCACCTAGCTAGCTGCCTGGCAGAAGATATTTCACACATTTTATTTTCATTCATTTTTTTAAAACTGTATTTACTGTTTCACTCTGTCTTCCTCAAACTTCTGTAGCTTTCAATTGGTAGAGATCGGACGTGCTATCGGTAGCCTACTATCCAAGCCAAAACAACAATCTAGCTAGGTGTGGAAACAGCATTAATCTCACCCTCTGTCTGACATATTTAATGCAGCTGCATACACAAGTGTGTGCGTGTGGATCATTCACTGCATTGTGATGTTCTTTGCAAGTCCCAAAACACTAAAGTTTCACATATGCGTTAAACAGGCTACCAATGATCGCCGGTCAACAGTTATTCTGCGCTCAATAAAGCCTCCTTATAGGTATTAAAGAGCGAACCGGCGAAGCCGCGCTTGGCACTTGCGGTGAGACTAACATTAAGTATATTAATACTAATAGGTGTAATGTATGACTACTAATATGCATTATAAGTAGAGTGCCTTTTAAAATAAAATGAGGAAACATTTTTACCCAAGGTAAGTTTATTTTGATCATTTGTCCTGCCGGCTAGACGATTTTTAGGAAAGTATTGTGCCGCATAAAAAAACAATAGTCAAATGAAAAAACGAGAATAACGTCACGTTAAAAATTTTGACAGAACATATATTTGTCGGTTAGCCGACCGGAGCCCCCGTCGGTATAAGGATTCTCGTTTCCTTACCCAAGGATTTTGACTATGCGGAAGCCACACACAAGAACATTTGAGTATGCGACTGCCTACGCCCGGATCGAGTCCGACTTCGGATATGTCCGATTTCCCGAAAGTGTACAGTATATATATATGGGCGTGCTTCATAGAACCATATGCGTAAGATTCAGTTGAGCTCCAATTAGAAGAGCAGACTCAAAGCAACAGGAACCATGAGAAACAGCAGCAATGCTACGGAAGTCTACAGCGAGCTTTTGTACGTGTCACGTAGGAATGCACACAGGCTTACAAGCGCCAGCCAAGGTGCCCGAGAGGCGAAATGGTGCAACGGAATGGAGGAAACAAGGGAAAGCTGTTACAAGCACACGGTTCACAAAGAGAGTCTCCGGACTCGTGAGACACCTGAACCCCGAGAGCTCACCGTGGGCACTGGATTTCGTGCTCTGACTCGCGTCTTCATTGAAATTATGAAATTATGGCTCGGAGGGCTCTGAAGTCAACGTTGAGCTCTGACGTTAAAACTTCTATGATAAACATTTCTCAATAAAGGGTATTCTATGCACTCTGGTACATATTTTCTGTTTTCTGTGTTTTATTCACTGACTGAATGCCGTCTGTTGCCTCGTGTTTGCCCGTCTCTCTTGACTGTTGGCAGCAGAGGCCAGTAATGCTGCTGTTGCTCCCATTGACAACCATTCACCCATTATAATGGTGGGGGGGTGTTGGAGAACCAGAAGCGACTAATATAGGGGAACGAAAAGCTAACGCTACAGGAAGCGTTAACCACAAAGTCCCGAAGGACAAAGGAAAGAGAACACCAGAAACTAAAACACAAAAATAAGATCCTTGGGAGAGCAACTCCCGCACACACAGGATCATAAACAAAAAAAAAAAACAACACGGAGTAAAAAGCATCTCCGAAGGACAACCTTGTCCAGCCGTAAAACTGGCTCGCGAAACCAAAAACGACCCGTGAAAACCAGGGCGAAAAAGAAGAGGACCAGGGGTACAGAGGCGAAGCTCTGGTACCAAACCCAAAACTGGTCTTAAAAGAAAATAGACAACTGAGTAGCAAAATTACTCAGCGAAAAGAAAAACACGAGACGCAGCTCAGAAAGACAAAAACAAAAATACAGTACCAGGGACAACGTCCCAATACCCAACGGCTCACACGAGCTCAAAATAAAATTACAAATACTCAAAGGCGTCAGAATGCGCTCACTGCGCTAAGAGACTGAACGCCTTAAAAGAGGACACAAAACCACCCACGAACACGATTCTGTACACCGTCTACCGAGCACCTCTACCTTACCGGCTTAGTGGGGGGAAAAAAGGGTTTTACACAGAAGCGCTGATTGCTGTTCTGTCAGTGCTTATAAAGGCACCTCCTCAGGTGAAAATAATTGGGAATCAGACACCTGGAACAAATTAAGAAATTCTCAGACGCCGGGTGCCTTCTAGTGGCAGCACAAGGCCGTGCACCCCAGAACCATGACACCCATTTGTTCTCCCTCTGACTTTTACTTTGCTTCAAGCACAATAAGATTGAGCAATCCAGTCTGCGACAATACAGACTGGATGAAGTAGCCCAAAGCACAGATCTGCACACTGGATTCTGTAGTCTTTGTGATACATTAGCACGAATTATTGCTAATAAGTCTATGTTCATTTCTGTCCTCCATTTTATTATTTATTATATTACTTCAACTTCCATAACCAACAGTTGATTCCTTTACTGGCCCTTTTACTTTAACAGTTGAAACGTAAAACCTCTCAGCTCTGCCTATGGCAGTGAGCAGATCTTTCCTGAAGTACTGCTCAGAGACGTTCGGCTGTCACTGATTGGGTACAGTAGACTATATATGGGCGCGCTTCTTAAAACCATTTGCATCAGATTCAGTTGAGCTCCAATCAGGAGAGCAGAACCACAGCAACAGGAAATATGAATGCCTTATTTCACCGACTGGGCAGAACCCGAAGCTTCTCGGCTGTGCCGATGGAAGTGAAACATGTTCACTCTCGACGTATTGCGAAGAGCCGCATTACTATCACTGACAAAAGGATACACGGCACTGCCGTACGTGGAAATGTGGGTAAAACCAGGCCGCGTGAACCGGCCCGTCCCCACGCAGCTGGAACCATGAGAAAGAGCAGCACTACTACGGAAGCCTACAGCGAGCGTTTGTACGTGTCACGTACTACGCACAGGCTTACGAGTGCCAGCCAAGGTGCTCGAGAGGCGAAATGTTGCAACGGAATGGAGGAAACCACAAGGGAAAGCTATTACAAGCACACGGTTCACAAAGAGAGTCTCCGGCCTCGTGAGACACCTGAACCCCGAGAGCTCACCGTGGGCACTGCATTGCGTGCTCTGACTCGCCTCCTCATTGAAATCATGAGATCATGGCTCTGAGGGCTCTGAAGTCAACTTTGAGCTCGGACGTTGACTTCCTTGATAAAAATATCTCAATAAAAGTTATTCTATGCACTCTGCTACATGTTTTCTGTTTTCTGATTTTTATTCACTGACTGAATTAAAAAACCAAGACAAGCTGGAGCTCTTCTGCACCGCCATCATCGAGTCCATCATCTCCTCCTCCATCACCATCTAGTATGCTGCTGCCAATGCCAAGGACAAGGGTAGACTGCAGCATGTCATTCGTGCTGCTGAGAGGGTGATTGGCTACAACCTGCCATCCCTCCAGGATCTGCACACCTCCAGAGCCCTGAGGCGGGCAGGAAAGATTGCGACCGACCCCTCCCACCCTGGACACAAACTCTTTCAAACACTCCCCTCCGGCAGGAGGCTGCGGTCCATCAGGACCAAAACCTCTCGACACAAGAACAATTTTTTCCCGACTGCAGCTGGCCTCATCAACAAGGCCTGGGACCCCGTCTGACACTGTCTGTTATCCTGACCCCCACAGACACGAAACAGACATAGCACCTGTACTTATTATAACACTTTGTCCCCTTGTACTGTGCCTATCCTTGCACTGTTCATTGCTACATGTTTACTGTTTATTGTTTGCACTATGTTTATGTTTTTTGCACTATGTTTATTTTATTTCATTTTATTTATTTTATTTTATGTTCATTGTAATGCATCATCAGACCAAAACAAATTTCTTGTATGTGAAAACCTACTTGGCAATAAACCTGATTCTGATTCTGAATCCTGTGTTTTCCCGTCTCTCTTGACTGCTGGCAGCAGAGGCCAGTAATGCTGCTGTTGCTCCCATTGACAACCCTTCACCCATTTGTTCTCCCTCTGACTTTTACTTTGCTTCAAAGACAATAAGTTTGAGTAAACGAGCCTGCGACAATACAGACTGGATGAAGTAGCCCAAAGCACAGATCTGAAGTAAACAAATTCACAATAAGGTCCTGTCGTTCAGGCATGTAGCGACATGCGAGTCACAAGAGCTTACTGTTCACACTGGATTCTGTAGTCTTTGTGATAGCACGAATAATTGCTAATAAGTCTATGTTCATTTCTGTCCTCCGTTTTATTGTTTATTATATTACTTCTACTTCCATAACAAACAGTTGATTCCTTTACTGCCCTTTTTACTACCACAGTCGAAATGCAAATCCTCTCAGGTCCGCCTGCGGCAGTGTGGCGTTCTTTCCTGACGTACGGTTCAGAGCCGTTCGGCAGTCACTGATAGGGATGTGTAGCACAGGGAAGCACCTAGCTAGCTGCCTGGCAGAATGTTTTCACACTTTTTATTTTCATTCTTTTTTTTTTTTTTTTTTTTTTTTACTGTATTTACTGTTTTACTCTGTCTTCCTCAAACTTCTGTAGCTTTCAATTCGTAGAGATTGGAAGTGCTATCGGTAGGGTACTTTCTAAGTTTAAGGATTCTCGTTTCCTTAGGAGAATTTTGAATATGCGAAAGCCTAAAACAAGAACATTTGAGTAGGCTGTGCGAATGCCTACCTTCGGACCTAGTCCGACTTCGGTCACCGCTCTAGTTTAAGGATTCTCGTTTCGTTACGAGAATTTTGAATATACGAAAGCCTTAAACAGGAACATTTGAGTATGCGAAAGCCTACCTTCGGACCTAGTCCGATTTCGGACCCCGCTCAAGTTTAAGGATTCTCTTTTCCTTAAAAGATATTTTAATATGCGAAAGCCTTAAAGAAGAATATCTGATAGTCACATATTTCGCATAAGGATTTCGTAGCCTATAATCGGACTTTATTTATTGTTTTGTCAACTTTATTTTAACCTGTTGGAAGAACCATCTATGGAGTCTTAAAATATTCGTCAGTGCGACCATTATTTTCCGTAGGAAAACACAAATCCAGAAATTCAAACAAGACTGAACAAAGCAGATATTCTGTCCGCAGCCAGAGTTCTGTTCCATTGCAGTTCTTCTCTGCGCAATTGCCCTTCCCCAGTTTAGCTCACGCTCACAGGTGTGTTCACAGTCCCCGGTAATTCCGCCGGCCCCGTTGGGCACGCCTGCTCAACCGCTCGTTTAGTCTTCCACAAGTCTCCGCTTCTGGTCTCCGTCTTGAAAACTGTATCTGAAAGTTTTGGAGCATGTTTCTCGGAGCATATTTCTCGGACCTACCTCTCCTCCCACAGCCAACAGTCTGTTCTTTTACTCCCCTTTCTTCTTTCACAGAATTCGGTCGGCGCAAAGCCGGATTTCAGTTCCTGTGGGAGGGCTATCCTGATTGTGTGCTGTATTTGGGGGCGTGGTTCCGAAAACATGGGCTATATAAGACCAATTCAGTTGCGCTCCAATTTGAAGAGCAGAATCACAACAACAGCAAATATGAATGCCTTATTTCACCGACTGGGCAGAACACGATGCTTCTCGACTGTGCCGATGGAAGTGAAACATGTTCACTCTCGACGTATTGCGAAGAGCCGCATTACTATCACTGACAAAAGGATACACGGCACTGCCGTACGTGGAAATGTGGGTAAAACCAGGCTGCATGAAGCGGCCCGTCCCCACGCAGCTGGAACCATGAGATACAGCAGCAATGTTACGGAAGTCTACAGCGAGCGCTTGTACGTGTCACGTACTACGCACAGGCTTACGAGCGCCAGCCAAGGTGCCCGAACAGCGAAATGGTGCAATGAAATGGTGGAAACCACAAGGGAACGCTATTACAAGCGCGCGGTTCACAAAGAGAGTCTCCGGCCTCGTGAGACACCTGAACCCCGAGAGCTCACCGTGGGCACTGCATTGCGTGCTCTGACTCGCCTCCTCATTGAAATCATGAGATCATGGCTCTGAGGGCTCTGAAGTCAACTTTGAGCTCGGACGTTGACTTCCTTGATAAACATATCTCAATAAAAGTTATTCTATGCACTCTGCTACATGTTTTCTGTTTTCTGTTTTTTATTCACTGACTGAATAAGAAACCAAAGCAACCTGGAGCTCAACGCTCTAAAGACAGTGGAGATGGTTGTGGACTTCAGAAAGAACCCAGCCCCACCCGCCCCCATCACCCTGTGTGATGCCCCAGTCGACACTGTGGAGTCCTTCCACATCCTGGGCACCATCATCACCCAGGACCTCAAGTGGGAGCTGAACATCAGCTCCCTCACCACGTAGGCACAGCAGAGGATGTACTTCCTACGGCAGCTGAAGAAGTTCAACCTGCCAATGCCAATGATGGTGCACTTCTGCACCGCCATCATTGAGTCCATCTTCTCTTCCTCCATCACCATCTGGTATGCTGCTGCTACATCCAAGGACAAGGGTAGACTGCAGCATATCATTTGTGCTGCTGAGAGGGTGATTGGCTGCAACCTGCCATCCCTCCAGGACCTGCTCACCTCCAGAGCCCTGAGGCGGGCAGGAAAGATTGTGGCCGACCCCTCCCACCCTGGACACAAACTCTTTCAAACACTCCCCTCCAGCAGGAGGCTGCGGTCCATCAGGACCAAAACCTTTCGACACAAGAATAGTTTTTTCCCGACTGCAGCTGGCCCCATCAACAAGACCCGGGACCCCCGTCTGACACTGTCTGTTATCCTGACCCCCACGGACACGAAACAGACATAGCACCTGTACTTATTATAACACTTTGTCCCCTTGCACTCAGCTTATCCTTGCACTGTTCATTGTTTACTGTTTGCACTATGTTTTATGTTTATTGCACTATGTTTATTTTATTTCATTTTCTTCATTTTATTTTATGTTCACTGTTATGCATCACCAGACCAAAACAAATTCCTCGTATGTGAAAACCTATTTGGCAATAAACCTGATTCTGATTCTGATTCTGAATCCTGTGTTTTACCTTGTGTTTTCCCATCTCTCTTGACTGTGGGCAGCAGAGGCCAGTAATGCTGCTGTTGCTCCCATTGACAACCAGCTATTGGATGGACACAAAATAAAAGAAGTCATCCTGACCACCAGCACGAACTGGAGATTCCAAAACAGACAATCCTGTACTCCCTTTGCCACCATTATTATTATTATTATTGTTATTATTATTATCATTATTATTATTATTATTATTATTATTATTATTATTGTTATAATAATAATTTTTTAAAAATATGTTCAAAATTCCACTCGCCCTGTTCTTTAAATAAAAAAATCCAATGTATGGTCACCGCAGAGTGACAAAAGTACTGAGCTGAAGACGGGTAATTTGTTCATCCGGAAAAGCAGGCAAGGAGCATAGAGAGAAAAATCGCAGGTTTTTATTTATTGTTTGGTCAAGTTTTTTTTAACCTGTTGGAAGAACCATCTATGGAGTCTTAAAATATTAGTCAGTGCAAGCATCATTTTCCGTAGGAAATCACAAATCCAGAAATTCCAACAAGCCGGGACAAAGCAGATATTCTGTCCGCAGCCAGAGTTCCGTTCCATTGCAGTTCTTCTCTGCGCAATTGCCCTTCCTCAGTTTAGCTCACGCTCACAGGTGTGTTCACAGTCCCAGGTAACTCCGCCGGCTCCGTTGGGCATGCCTGCTATAGCGCTCGTTTAGTCTTCCACAAGTCTCCGCTTCTGGTCTCAGTCTTGAAAACTGTATCTGGAAATTTTGGAGCGTATTTCTCGGACCGTATTTCTCGGAGTATATTTCTCGGACCTACTTCTCCTCCCACAGCCAACAGTCTGTTCTTTTACTCCCCTTTCTTAGTTCACAGAATTCGGCCGGCGCAAAGCCGGGTTTCAGTTCCAGCGGGAGGGCTTTCCTGATTGGGTCCTGTATGTGAGGGCGTGGTTCATAAAACCCTATGCGTCAGATTCAGTTGAGCTCCGATTAGAAGAGCAGAATCACAGCAACAGGAAATATGAATGCCTTATTTCACCGACTGGGCAGAACACGAAGCTTCTCGGCTGTGCCGATGGAAGTGAAACGTTCACCCTAGACGTATTGCGCAGAGCCGCATTACTATCACTGACAAAAATGATACACGGCACTGCCGTACGTGGAAATGTGGATACAACCAGCCCGCATAAATCGGCCCGTACCCACGCAGCTAGAACCATGAGAAAGAGCAGCAATGCTACGGAAGTCTACAGCGAGCGTTTGTACGTGTCACGTACTGTACATAGGCTGACGAGCGCCAGCCAAGGTGCCCGAGAGGCGAAACGGTGCAACGGAGTGGAGGAAACGAGGGAAAGCTATTACAAGCACACGGTTCACGAAGAGATTCTTCGGCCTCGTGTGACACCTGAGCACCGAGAGCTCACCGTGGGCACTGGATTTCGTGCTCTGACTCGCGTCTTCATTTAAATTATGAAATAGTGGCTCGGAGGGCTCTGAAGTCAACGCTGAGCTCTGACGTTAACTTTTATGATAAACATATCTCAATAAAAGTTATTCTATGCCCTCTGATGCATTTTTTTTTTGTGATTCACTGACTGAATGCCGTCTATTTCCTGGTGTTTCCCCGTCTCTCTAGGCTGTTGGCAGCAGAGGCCAGTAACGCTCCTGTTGCTCCCATTGACACCCATTCACCCATTTGTTCTCCCTCTGACTTCTACTTTGCTTCAAAGACAATAAGTTTGAGTAAACCAGTCTGCGACGATACAGACTGGATCAAGTAGCCCAAAGCAGAGATCTGAAGTAAGCAAATTCACAATAACGTCTTGTCGTTCAGGCTTGTAGCGACATCCGCGTCACAAGAGCTTACTGTTCACACTGGATTCTGTAGTCTTTGTGATAGCACGAATAATTGCTAATAAGTCTATGTTCATTTCTGTCCTCCGTTTTATTGTCTATTATATTACTTCTACTTCCATAACAAACAGTTGATTCCTTTACTGCCCCTTTTACTTTCACAGCCGAAATGCAAAACCTCTCAGGTCTGCCTGCGGCAGTGTGGCGTTCGATCCTGACATACGGCTCAGAGCCGTTCGGCAGTCACTGATAGGGATGTGTAGCACAGGGAAGCACCTAGCTAGCTGCCTGGCAGAATGTTTTCACACTTTTTATTTTCATTCTTTTTTTTTCTTTTTTTAACTGTATTTACTGTTTCACTCCGTCTTCCTCAAACTTCCTTAGCTTTCAATTCGTAGAGATTGGAAGTGCTATCGGTAGCCTACTATCCAAGCCAAAACAACAATCTAGCTAGGTGTGGAAACAGCATTAATCTCACCCTCTGTCTGACATATTTAATGCAGCTGCATACACAAGTGTGTGCGTGTGGATCATTCAACTGCATTGTGATGTTCTGTACAAGTTCTAAAACACTAAAGTTTAGCATATGCGTTAATCAGGCTACCAATGATCGCTGGTCGACAGTTTTTTTTCCAAAAATGTGAACATACCAAAGCGTTAAGCAGGAATATTTGATTATGCGAATGCCTACCTTCGGACCTAGTCAGACTCCAGACCCCGCTCAAGTTTAAGGATTCTCGTTTCCTAGCACGACAATTGTTGACTAAGCTCGGGTTTTTTACGACAATTTTGACTATACTCAGCCTTAATATTGAGGATTTCGGATAAGAATGTCGGATGGTCACATATTTCGCGTAAGGATTTCGTAGCCTATTGTCACATGATTCGATAAAGGAATCAGTTCGGACTCCGATTCCCACTTTAGCATATACAAATTGTATTTTCCAATTTACTAACTCTTTGCTTCTACAAAAAGAATTCAGTCTAGCTGAACCAATTTGTCAGTTGGACTTTGCTCACAAATATCTGTGTCACATAGAATTAATATTCTCAGACCAGCTTTAGGAGGGAAACAAAATAAAAAGAAGTCATCCTGACCACCAGCACGAACTGGAGATTCCAAAACAGACATTTAACGAACACAACTGTCTGTCAAAAATAGGTGACACGCCCACAAACAGCCGATTGTGGGGACGCGGCGCGGCGACAGGCGGCCGTCGCCGCGTATAGTGTGGCTTCACCGTCAGGTCTGCCTGCGGCAGTGTGGCGTTCTTTCCTGACGTACGGCTCAGAGCCGTTCGGCAGTCACTGATAGGGATGTGTAGCACAGGGAAGCACCTAGCTAGCTGCCTGGAAGAATGTTTTCACACTTTTTATTTTCATTAATTTCTTTTTACTGTATTTACTGTTTTACTCTGTCTTCCTCAAACGTCTGTAGCTTTCAATTCGTAGAGATTGGAAGTGCTATCGGTAGGGTAGCCTACTTTCCAAGTTTAAGGATTCTCGTTTCCTTACGAGAATTTTGAATATGCGAAAGCCTAAAACAAGAACATTTGAGTAGGCTATGCGAATGCCTACCTTCGGACCTAGTCCGACTTCGGTCACCGCTCTAGTTTAAGGATTCTCGTTTCGTTACGAGAATTTTGAATATACGAAAGCCTTAAACAGGAACATTTGAGTATGCGAAAGCCTACCTTCGGACCTAGTCCGATTTCGGACCCCGCTCAAGTTTAAGGATTCTCTTTTCCTTACAAGATATTTTAATATGCGAAAGAATATCTGATAGTCACATATTTCGCATAAGGATTTCGTAGCCTATAATCACATGATTCGTTTAAGGAATCAGTTCGGACTCCGGATCGGACTTTAGCATACGAATTGTATTTTCCATCTTACTAACTCCTTCCCTCTCCAAAATGAATTCAATCTGGCTGAACCAATTTGTCAGTTGGAGTTTGCTCTCAAATATCTGTGTCACATAGAGCTCTGATCCACAGACCAGCTTTTGGAGGGAAACAAAATAAAAAGAAGTCATCCTTAGGCTACTACCTGCACGAACTGGAGATTCCAAAACAGACAATCCTGTACTCCCTCTTTCATCAGTATTATTGTTGTTGTTGTTGTTGTAATAAAAATAATAATACAAATATTTTCATAATTCCCTCTCACCCGGTTCTTTAAATAAAAAACCCAATGTATGGTCACCCCAGAGTGACAGAAGTACTGAGCTGAAGACGGGTAATTTGTTCATCCGGAAAAGCAAGCAAAAAGCATAGAGAGAAAAATCGCAGGTTTTTTTTTTTTATTTATTGTTTTGTCAACTTTATTTTAACCTGTTGGAAGAACCATCTATGGAGTCTTAAAATATTCGTCAGTGCGACCATTATTTTCCGTAGGAAAACACAAATCCAGAAATTCAAACAAGACTGAACAAAGCAGATATTCTGTCCGCAGCCAGAGTTCTGTTCCATTGCAGTTCTTCTCTGCGCAATTGCCCTTCCCCAGTTTAGCTCACGCTCACAGGTGTGTTCACAGTCCCAGGTAACTCCGCCGGCCCCGTTGGGCACGCCTGCTCAACCGCTCGTTTAGTCTTCCACAAGTCTCCGCTTCTGGTCTCCGTCTTGAAAAGTGTATCTGAAAGTTTTGGAGCGTATTTCTCGGACCGTATTTCTCGGAGCATATTTCTCGGACCTACCACTCCTCCCACAGCCAACAGTCTGTTCTTTTACTCCCTTTTGTTCTTTCACAGAATTCGGTCGGCGCAAAGCCGGATTTCAGTTCCTGTGGGAGGGCTATTCTGATTGGGTGCTGTATGTGGGGGCGTGGCTCCGAAAACTGAAACCTGGGCTATATAAGACCAATTCAGTTGCGCTCCAATTTGAAGAGCAGAATCACAACAACAGCAAATATGAATGCCTTATTTCACCGACTGGGCAGAACACGATGCTTCTCGACTGTGCCGATGGAAGTGAAACATGTTCACTCTCGACGTATTGCGAAGAGCCGCATTACTATCACTGACAAAAGGATACACGGCACTGCCGTACGTGGAAATGTGGGTAAAACCAGGCTGCATGAAGCGGCCCGTCCCCACGCAGCTGGAGCCATGAGATACAGCAGCAATGTTACGGCAGTCTACAGCAAGCGTTTGTACGTGTCACGTACTACGCACAGGCTTACGAGCGCCAGCCAAGGTGCCCGAACGGCGAAATGGTGCAATGAAATGGTGGAAACCACAAGGGAACGCTATTACAAGCGCGCGGTTCACAAAGAGAGTCTCCGGCCTCGTGAGACACCTGAACCCCGAGAGCTCACCGTGGGCACTGCATTGCGTGCTCTGACTCGCCTCCTCATTGAAATCATGAGATCATGGCTCTGAGGGCTCTGAAGTCAACTTTGAGCTCCGACGTTGACTTCCTTGATAAACATATCTCAATAAAAGTTATTCTATGCACTCTGCTACATGTTTTCTGTTTTTTATTCACTGACTAAATAAGAACCCAAAGCAACCTGGAGCTCAACGCTCTAAAGACAGTGGAGATGGTTGTGGACTTCAGAAAGAACCCAGCCCCACCCGCCCCCATCACCCTGTGTGATGCCCCAGTCGACACTGTGGAGTCCTTCCACATCCTGGGCACCATCATCACCCAGGACCTCAAGTGGGAGCTGAACATCAGCTCCCTCACCACGTAGGCACAGCAGAGGATGTACTTCCTACGGCAGCTGAAGAAGTTCAAACCTGCCAATGCCAATGATGGTGCACTTCTGCACCGCCATCATTGAGTCCATCATCTCCTCCTCCATCACCATCTGGTATGCTGCTGCTACATCCAAGGACAAGGGTAGACTGCAGCATATCATTTGTGCTGCTGAGAGGGTGATTGGCTGCAACCTGCCATCCCTCCAGGACCTGCTCACCTCCAGAGCCCTGAGGCGGGCAGGAAAGATTGTGGCCGACCCCTCCCACCCTGGACACAAATTCTTTCAAACACTCCCCTCCGGCAGGAGGCAGCGGTCCATCAGGACCAAAACCTCTCGACACAACAACAATTTTTTCCCGACTGCAGCTGGCCTCATCAGCAAGGCCCGGGATCCCCACTGACACTGTCTGTTATCCTGACCCCCATGGACACAAAACTGACATAGCACCTGTATTTATTATAACACTTTGTCACCTTGCACTGTGCTTATCCTTGCACTGTTTATGGTTCCTTGTTTACTGTTTACTGTTTGCACAACGTTTATGTTTTTTGCACTATGTTTTTTAAATTTTATTTCATTTTATTTATTTTATATTCACTGCAATGCATCACCAGACCAAAAACAAATTTCTTGTATGTGAAAACCTACTTGGCAATAAACCTGATTCTGATTCTGATTCTGAATCCTGTGTTTTACCTTGTGTTTTCCCGTCTCTCTTGACTGCTGGCAGCAGAGGCCAGTAATGCTGCTGTTGCTCCCATTGACAACCCTTCACCCATTTGTTCTCCCTCTGACTTTTACTTTGCTTCAAAGAAATAAGTTTGAGTAAACCAGCCTGCGACAATACAGACTGGATGAAGTAGCCCAAAGCACAGATCTGAAGTAAGCAAATTCACAATAACGTCGTGTCGTTCAGGCTTGTAGCGACATGCGAGTCACAAGAGCTTACTGTTCACACTGGATTCTGTAGTCTTTGTGAGAGCACGAATAATTGCTAATAAGCCTATGTTCATTTCTGTCCTCCGTTTTATTGTTTATTATATTACTTCTACTTCCATAACAAACAGTTGATTCCTTTACTGACCTTTTTACTACCGCAGTCGAAATGCAAATCATCTCAGGTCCGCCTGCGCCAGTGTGGCGGTCTTCCTGACGTACGGCTCAGAGCCGTTCGGCAGTCACTGATAGGGATGTGTAGCACAGGAAGCACCTAGCTAGCTGCCTGGCAGAATGTTTTCACGCTTTGTATTTTCATTCATTTAAAAAAAAAAAAAAAAAACTGTATTTACTGTTTCACTCTGTCTTCCTCAAACTTCTGTAGCTTTCAATTGGTAGAGATCGGACGTGCTATCGGTAGCCTACTATCCAAGCCAAAACAATCTAGCTAGGTGTGGAAACAGCTTTAATCTCACCCTCTGTCTGACATATTTAATGCAGCTGCATACACAAGTGTGTGCGTGTGGATCGTTCACTGCATTTTGATGTTCTTTGCAAGTCCCAAAACACTAAAGTTAAACATATGCGTTAAACAGGCTACCAATGATCGCCGGTCAAACAGTCTTTCTGCGCTCCATAAAGCCTCCTTATAGGTAGCCTATTAAAGAGCGAACCGGCGAAGCCTTCGCTTGGCACTTGCGGTGAGACTAACATTAAGTATATTAATACTAATAGTCGTAACGTATGACTACTAATATGCATTATAAGTAGAGTGCCTTTTAAAATAAAATAATGAAACATCTTTACCCAGGGTAAGTTTATTTTGATATTTTGCCCTGCCGGCTAGACGATTTTTAGGAAAGTATTGTGCCGCATGAAAAAACAATAGTCAAATGAAAA
Organism: Anguilla japonica; assembly: GCA_025169545.1. NCBI lineage: Eukaryota > Metazoa > Chordata > Actinopteri > Anguilliformes > Anguillidae > Anguilla > Anguilla japonica. Next base: position 7,672,519 of record CM045894.1, read on the forward strand.
AACGAGAATAACGTCACGTTAAACATTTTGACAGAAAATATATTTGTCAGATAGCCGACCGGAGCCCCCGTCGGTATAAGGATTCTCGGTTCCTTACCCGAGAATTTTGACTATGCGGAAGCCACAAACAAGAACATTTGAGCATGCGAATGCCTACTTTCGGATCGAGTCCGACTTCGGATATGTCCGATTTCCCGAAAAGTGTACAGTATATATGGGCGTGCTTCATGAAACCATATGCGTCAGATTCAGTTGAGCTCCAATTAGAAGATCAGAATCACAGCAACAGGAAATATGAATGCCTTATTTCGCCGACTGGGCAGAACTCGAAGCTTCTCGGCTGTGCTGATGGAAGTGAAAAAACATGTTCACTCTCGACGTATTGCGAAGAACCGCATTACTATCACTGACAAAAGGATACACGGCACTGCCGTACGTGGAAATGTGGGTAAAACCAGGCTGCATGAAGCGGCCCGTCCCCACGCAGCTGGAGCCATGAGATACAGCAGCAATGTTACGGAAGTCTACAGCGAGCGTTTGTACGTGTCACGTACTACGCACAGGCTTACGAGCGCCAGCCAAGGTGCCCGAACGGCGAAATGGTGCAATGAAATGGTGGAAACCACAAGGGAACGCTATTACAAGCGCGCAGTTCACAAAGAGAGTCTCCGGCCTCGTGAGACACCTGAGCACCGAGAGCTCACCGTGGGCACTGCATTGCGTGCTCTGACTCGCCTCCTCATTGAAATCATGAGATCATGGCTCTGAGGGCTCTGAAGTCAACTTTGAGCTCGGACGTTGACTTCCTTGATAAACATATCTCAATAAAAGTTATTCTATGCACTCTGCTACATGTTTTCTGTTTTCTGTTTTTTATTCACTGACTAAATAAGAACCCAAAGCAACCTGGAGCTCAACGCTCTAAAGACAGTGGAGATGGTTGTGGACTTCAGAAAGAACCCAGCCCCACCCGCCCCATCACCCTGTGTGATGCCCCAGTCGACACTGTGGAGTCCTTCCACATCCTGGGCACCATCATCACCCAGGACCTCAAGTGGGAGCTGAACATCAGCTCCCTCACCACGTAGGCACAGCAGAGGATGTACTTCCTACGGCAGCTGAAGAAGTTCAACCTGCCAATGCCAATGATGGTGCACTTCTGCACCGCCATCATTGAGTCCATCTTCTCTTCCTCCATCACCATCTGGTATGCTGCTGCTACATCCAAGGACAAGGGTAGACTGCAGCATATCATTTGTGCTGCTGAGAGGGTGATTGGCTACAACCTGCCATCCCTCCAGGACCTGCTCACCTCCAGAGCCCTGAGGCGGGCAGGAAAGATTGTGGCCGACCCCTCCCACCCTGGACACAAACTCTTTCAAACACTCCCCTCCGGCAGGAGACTGCGGTCCATCAGGACCAAAACCTTTCGACACAAGAATAGTTTTTTCCCGACTGCAGCTGGCCCCATCAACAAGACCCGGGACCCCGTCTGACACTGTCTGTTATCCTGACCCCCACAGACACGAAACAGACATAGCACCTGTACTTATTATAACACTTTGTCCCCTTGCACTCAGCTTATCCTTGCACTGTTCATTGTTTACTGTTTGCACTATGTTTATGTTATTGCACTATGTTTTATTTTATTTCATTTTCTTCCTTTTATTTTATGTTCACTGTTATGCATCACCAGACCAAAACAAATTCCTCATATGTGAAAACCTATTTGGCAATAAACCTGATTCTGATTCTGAATCCTGTGTTTTACCTTGTGTTTTCCCATCTCTCTTGACTGTGGGCAGCAGAGGCCAGTAATGCTGCTGTTGCTCCCATTGACAACCAGCTTTTGGAGGGACACAAAATAACAGAAGTCATCCTGACCACCAGCACGAACTGGAGATTCCAAAACAGACAATCCTGTACTCCCTTTGCCACCATTATATTATTAATTATTATTATTATTATTATTATTTTATTATTACTATTAATGTTGTTGTTATAATAATTATTTTAAAAATATGTTCATAATTCCCACTCGCCCTGTTCTTTAAATAAAAAAATCCAATGTATGGTCACCGCAGAGTGACAGAAGTACTGAGCTGAAGACAGGTAATTTGTTCATCTGGAAAAGCAAGCAAGGAGCTTGCTTGCTTTTGAAACAAAATAAAAAGAAGTCATCCTGACCACCAGCATGAACTGGAGATTCCAAAACAGACATTAAACGAACACAACTGTCTGTCAAAAATAGGTGACACGCCCACAAACAGCCGATTGTGGGGACGCGGCGCGGCGACAGGCGGCCGTCGCCGCGTTATAGTGTGGCTCACCGTCAGGTCTGCCTGCGGCAGTGTGGCGTTCCTCCCTGACGTACGGCTCAGAGCCGTTCGGCAGTCACTGATAGGGATGTGTAGCACAGGGAAGCACCTGGCCAGCTGCCTAGCAGAATGTTTTCACGCTTTTTTATTTTCATCCTTTTTTTTTTTTATTTTTTATTTTTTTACTGTGTTTACTGTTTCACTCTGTCTTCCTCAAACTTCTGTAGCTTTCAATTGGTAGGGATCGGACGTGCTATCGGTAGCCTACTATCCAAGCCAAAACAACAATGTAGCTAGGTGTGGAAACAGCATTAATCTCACCCTCTGTCTGACATGTTTAATGCAGCTGCATACACAAGTGTGTGCGTGTGGATCATTCACTGATTCACTGATAGGGATGTGTAGCACAGGGAAGCACCTAGCTAGCTGCCTGGCAGAAGATATTTCACACATTTTATTTTCATTCATTTTTTTAAAACTGTATTTACTGTTTCACTCTGTCTTCCTCAAACTTCTGTAGCTTTCAATTGGTAGAGATCGGACGTGCTATCGGTAGCCTACTATCCAAGCCAAAACAACAATCTAGCTAGGTGTGGAAACAGCATTATCTCACCCTCTGTCTGACATATTTAATGCAGCTGCATACACAAGTGTGTGCGTGTGGATCATTCACTGCATTGTGATGTTCTTTGCAAGTCCCAAAACACTAAAGTTTCACATATGCGTTAAACAGGCTACCAATGATCGCCGGTCAACAGTTATTCTGCGCTCAATAAAGCCTCCTTATAGGTATTAAAGAGCGAACCGGCGAAGCCGCGCTTGGCACTTGCGGTGAGACTAACATTAAGTATATTAATACTAATAGGTGTAATGTATGACTACTAATATGCATTATAAGTAGAGTGCCTTTTAAAATAAAATGAGGAAACATTTTTACCCAAGGTAAGTTTATTTTGATCATTTGTCCTGCCGGCTAGACGATTTTTAGGAAAGTATTGTGCCGCATAAAAAAACAATAGTCAAATGAAAAAAAAAACGAGAATAACGTCACGTTAAAAATTTTGACAGAACATATATTTGTCGGTTAGCCGACCGGAGCCCCCGTCGGTATAAGGATTCTCGTTTCCTTACCCAAGGATTTGACTATGCGGAAGCCACACACAAGAACATTTGAGTATGCGACTGCCTACGCCCGGATCGAGTCCGACTTCGGATATGTCCGATTTCCCGAAAGTGTACAGTATATATATATGGGCGTGCTTCATAGAACCATATGCGTAAGATTCAGTTGAGCTCCAATTAGAAGAGCAGACTCAAAGCAACAGGAACCATGAGAAACAGCAGCAATGCTACGGAAGTCTACAGCGAGCTTTTGTACGTGTCACGTAGGAATGCACACAGGCTTACAAGCGCCAGCCAAGGTGCCCGAGAGGCGAAATGGTGCAACGGAATGGAGGAAACAAGGGAAAGCTGTTACAAGCACACGGTTCACAAAGAGAGTCTCTGGACTCGTGAGACACCTGAACCCCGAGAGCTCACCGTGGGCACTGGATTTCGTGCTCTGACTCGCGTCTTCATTGAAATTATGAAATTATGGCTCGGAGGGCTCAGAAGTCAACGTTGAGCTCTGACGTTAAAACTTCTATGATAAACATTTCTCAATAGAAGGTATTCTATGCACTCTGGTACATATTTTCTGTTTTCTGTGTTTTATTCACTGACTGAATGTCGTCTGTTGCCTCGTGTTTGCCCGTCTCTCTTGACTGTTGGCAGCAGAGGCCAGTAATGCTGCTGTTGCTCCCATTGACAACCATTCACCCATTATAATGGTGGGGGGGTGTTGGAGAACCAGAAGCGACTAATATAGGGGAACGAAAAGCTAACGCTACAGGAAGCGTTTACCACAAAGTCCCGAAGGACAAAGGAAAGAGAACACCAGGAACTAAAACACAAAAATAAGATCCTTGGGAGAGCAACTCCCGCACACACAGGATCATAAACAAAAAAAAACAACACGGAGTAAAAAGCAACTCCGAAGGACAACCTTGTCCAGCCGTAAAACTGGCTCGCGAAACCAAAAACGACCCGTGAAAACCAGGGCGAAAAAGAAGAGGACCAGGGGTACAGAGGCGAAGCTCTGGTACCAAACCCAAAACTGATCTTAAAAGAAAATAGACAACTGAGTAGCAAAATTACATAGCGAAAAGAAAAACACGAGACGCAGCTCAGAAAGACAAAAACAAAAATACAGTACCAGGGACAACGTCCCAATACCCAACGGCTCACACGAGCTCAAAATAAAATTACAAATACTCTAAGGCGTCAGAATGCGCTCACTGCGCTAAGAGACTGAACGCCTTAAAAGAGGACACAGAACCACCCACGAACACGATTCTGTACACCGTCTACCGAGCACCTCTACCTTACCGGCTTAGTGGGGGAAAAAAGGGTTTTACACAGAAGCGCTGATTGCTGTTCTGTCAGTGCTTATAAAGGCACCTCCTCAGGTGAAAATAATTGGGAATCAGACACCTGGAACAAATTAAGAAATTCTCAGACGCCGGGTGCCTTCTAGTGGCAGCACAAGGCCGTGCACCCCAGAACCATGACACCCATTTGTTCTCCCTCTGACTTTTACTTTGCTTCAAGCACAATAAGATTGAGCAATCCAGTCTGCGACAATACAGACTGGATGAAGTAGCCCAAAGCACAGATCTGCACACTGGATTCTGTAGTCTTTGTGATACATTAGCACGAATTATTGCTAATAAGTCTATGTTCATTTCTGTCCTCCATTTTATTATTTATTATATTACTTCAACTTCCATAACCAACAGTTGATTCCTTTACTGGCCCTTTTACTTTAACAGTTGAAACGTAAAACCTCTCAGCTCTGCCTATGGCAGTGAGCAGATCTTTCCTGAAGTACTGCTCAGAGACGTTCGGCTGTCACTGATTGGGTACAGTAGACTATATATGGGCGCGCTTCTTAAAACCATTTGCATCAGATTCAGTTGAGCTCCAATCAGGAGAGCAGAACCACAGCAACAGGAAATATGAATGCCTTATTTCACCGACTGGGCAGAACCCGAAGCTTCTCGGCTGTGCCGATGGAAGTGAAACATGTTCACTCTCGACGTATTGCGAAGAGCCGCATTACTATCACTGACAAAAGGATACACGGCACTGCCGTACGTGGAAATGTGGGTAAAACCAGGCCGCGTGAACCGGCCCGTCCCCACGCAGCTGGAACCATGAGAAAGAGCAGCACTACTACGGAAGCCTACAGCGAGCGTTTGTACGTGTCACGTACTACGCACAGGCTTACGAGTGCCAGCCAAGGTGCTCGAGAGGCGAAATGTTGCAACGGAATGGAGGAAACCACAAGGGAAAGCTATTACAAGCACACGGTTCACAAAGAGAGTCTCCGGCCTCGTGAGACACCTGAACCCCGAGAGCTCACCGTGGGCACTGCATTGCGTGCTCTGACTCGCCTCCTCATTGAAATCATGAGATCATGGCTCTGAGGGCTCTGAAGTCAACTTTGAGCTCGGACGTTGACTTCCTTGATAAAAATATCTCAATAAAAGTTATTCTATGCACTCTGCTACATGTTTTCTGTTTTCTGATTTTTATTCACTGACTGAATTAAAAAACCAAGACAAGCTGGAGCTCTTCTGCACCGCCATCATCGAGTCCATCATCTCCTCCTCCATCACCATCTAGTATGCTGCTGCCAATGCCAAGGACAAGGGTAGACTGCAGCATGTCATTCGTGCTGTGCTGAGAGGGTGATTGGCTACAACCTGCCATCCCTCCAGGATCTGCACACCTCCAGAGCCCTGAGGCGGGCAGGAAAGATTGTGACCGACCCCTCCCACCCTGGACACAAAAAACTCTTTCAAACACTCCCCTCCGGCAGGAGGCTGCGGTCCATCAGGACCAAAACCTCTCGACACAAGAACAATTTTTTCCCGACTGCAGCTGGCCTCATCAACAAGGCCTGGGACCCCCCCTCTGACACTGTCTGTTATCCTGACCCCCACAGACACGAAACAGACATAGCACCTGTACTTATTATAACACTTTGTCCCCTTGTACTGTGCCTATCCTTGCACTGTTCATTGCTACATGTTTTACTGTTTATTGTTTGCACTATGTTTATGTTTTTTGCACTATGTTTATTTTATTTCATTTTATTTATTTATTTTATGTTCATTGTAATGCATCATCAGACCAAAACAAATTTCTTGTATGTGAAAACCTACTTGGCAATAAAACCTGATTCTGATTCTGAATCCTGTGTTTTCCCCGTCTCTCTTGACTGCTGGCAGCAGAGGCCAGTAATGCTGCTGTTGCTCCCATTGACAACCCTTCACCCCATTTGTTCTCCCTCTGACTTTTACTTTGCTTCAAAGACAATAAGTTTGAGTAAACGAGCCTGCGACAATACAGACTGGATGAAGTAGCCCAAAGCACAGATCTGAAGTAAACAAATTCACAATAAGGTCCTGTCGTTCAGGCATGTAGCGACATGCGAGTCACAAGAGCTTACTGTTCACACTGGATTCTGTAGTCTTTGTGATAGCACGAATAATTGCTAATAAGTCTATGTTCATTTCTGTCCTCCGTTTTATTGTTTATTATATTACTTCTACTTCCATAACAAACAGTTGATTCCTTTACTGCCCTTTTTACTACCACAGTCGAAATGCAAATCCTCTCAGGTCCGCCTGCGGCAGTGTGGCGTTCTTTCCTGACGTACGGTTCAGAGCCGTTCGGCAGTCACTGATAGGGATGTGTAGCACAGGGAAGCACCTAGCTAGCTGCCTGGCAGAATGTTTTCACACTTTTTATTTTCATTCTTTTTTTCTTTTTTTTCTTCTTTTTTCTTTTTTTACTGTATTTGCTGTTTCACTCTGTCTTCCTCAAACTTCTGTAGCTTTCAATTCGTAGAGATTGGAAGTACTATCGGTAGCCTACTGTCCAAGCCAAAACAACAATCCAGCTAGGTGTGGAAACAGCATTAATCTCACCCTCTGTCTGACATATTTAATGCAGCTGCATACACAAGTGTGTGTGTGTGGATCATTCACTGCATTGTGATGTTCTTTGCAAGTCCCAAAACACTAAAGTTTAACATATGCGTTAAACAGGCTACCAATGATCGCCGGTCAACAATTTTTTTGCGCTCCATGAAGCCTCCTTATAGGTATTAAAGAGCGAAACCGGCGAAGTCGCGCTTGGCACTTGCGGTGAGACTAACATTAAGTATATTAATACTAATAGGCGTAATATATGACTACTAATATGCCTGATAAGTAGAGTGCCTTTTAAAATAAAATGATGAAACATTTTTAGCAAAGGTAAGTTTATTTTGATATTTTGCCCTGCCGGCTAGACGATTTCTAGCAAACTATTGTGCCGCATAAAAAAACAATAGTCAAATGAAAAAACGAGAATAACGCCACGTTAAACATTTTGACAGAAAATATATTTGTCTGTTAGTCGACCGGAGCCCCCGTCGGTATAAGGATTCTCGTTTCCTTACACTAGGATTTTCGACTATGCGGAAGCTACAAACAATAACAATTGGGTATGCGAATGCCTACGTTCGGGAGGAGTCCGACTTCAGATACGACGATTTCCCGAAAGTGAACAGTATATATAGGCTATATATGGGCGCGCTTCATAAAACCATATGCGTCAGATTCAGTTGAGCTCCAATTAGAAGATCAGAATCACAGCAACAGGAAATATGAATGCCTTATTTCGCCGACTGGGCAGAACCCGAAGCTTCTCGGCTGTGCTGATGGAAGTGAAACATGTTCACTCTAGACGTATTGCGAAGAACCGCATTACTATCACTGACAAAAGGATACACGGCACTGCCGTACGTGGAAATGTGGGTAAAACCAGGCTGCATGAAGCGGCCCGTCCCCACGCACCTGGAGCCATGAGATACAGCAGCAATGTTACGGAAGTCTACAGCGAGCGTTTGTACGTGTCACGTACTACGCACAGGCTTACGAGCGCCAGCCAAGGTGCCCGAACGGCGAAATGGTGCAATGAAATGGTGGAAACCACAAGGGAACGCTATTACAAGCGCGCAGTTCACAAAGAGAGTCTCCGGCCTCGTGAGACACTTGAACCCCGAGAGCTCACCGTGGGCACTGCATTGCGTGCTCTGACTCGCCTCCTCATTGAAATCATGAGATCATGGCTCTGAGGGCTCTGAAGTCAACTTTGAGCTCGGACGTTGACTTCCTTGATAAACATATCTCAATAAAAGTTATTCTATGCACTCTGCTACATGTTTTCTGTTTTCTGTTTTTTATTCACTGACTGAATAAGAAACCAAAGCAACCTGGAGCTCAACGCTCTAAAGACAGTGGAGATGGTTGTGGACTTCAGAAAGAACCCAGCCCCACCCGCCCCCATCACCCTGTGTGATGCCCCAGTCGACACTGTGGAGTCCTTCCACATCCTGGGCACCATCATCACCCAGGACCTCAAGTGGGAGCTGAACATCAGCTCCCTCACCACGTAGGCACAGCAGAGGATGTACTTCCTACGGCAGCTGAAGAAGTTCAACCTGCCAATGCCAATGATGGTGCACTTCTGCACCGCCATCATTGAGTCCATCTTCTCTTCCTCCATCACCATCTGGTATGCTGCTGCTACATCCAAGGACAAGGGTAGACTGCAGCATATCATTTGTGCTGCTGAGAGGGTGACTGGCTGCAACCTGCCATCCCTCCAGGACCTGCTCACCTCCAGAGCCCTGAGGCGAGCAGGAAAAATTGTGGCCGACCCCTCCCACCCTGGACACAAACTCTTTCAAACACTCCTCTCCAGCAGGAGGCTGCGGTCCATCAGGACCAAAACCTTTCGACACAAGAATAGTTTTTTCCCGACTGCAGCTGGCCCCATCAACAAGACCCGGGACCTCGTCTGACACTGTCTGTTATCCTGACCCCCACAGACACGAAACAGACACAGCACCTGTACTTATTATAACGCTTTGTCCCCTTGCACTGAGCTTATCCTTGCACTGTTCATTGTTTACTGTTTGCACTATGTTTATGTTTATTGCACTATGTTTATTTTATTTCATTTTCTTCATTTTATTTTATGTTCACTGTTATGCATCACCAGACCAAAACAAATTCCTCGTATGTGAAAACCTATTTGGCAATAAACCTGATTCTGATTCTGATTCTGAATCCTGTGTTTTACCTTGTGTTTTCCCATCTCTCTTGACTGTGGGCAGCAGAGGCCAGTAATGCTGCTGTTGCTCCCATTGACAACCAGCTTTTGGAGGGACACAAAATAACAGAAGTCATCCTGACCACCAGCACGAACTGGAGATTCCAAAACAGGCAATCCTGTACTCCCTTTGCCACCATTATTATTATTATTATTATTATTATTATCATTATTATTATTATTATTATTATTATTGTTATAATAATAATTTTTAAAAAATATGTTCAAAATTCCACTCGCCCTGTTCTTTAAATAAAAAAATCCAATGTATGGTCACCGCAGAGTGACAAAAGTACTGAGCTGAAGACGGGTAATTTGTTCATCCGGAAAAGCAGGCAAGGAGCATAGAGAGAAAAATCGCAGGTTTTTATTTATTGTTTTGTCAAGTTTTTTTTAACCTGTTGGAAGAACCATCTATGGAGTCTTAAAATATTAGTCAGTGCAAGCATCATTTTCCGTAGGAAATCACAAATCCAGAAATTCCAACAAGCCGGGACAAAGCAGATATTCTGTCCGCAGCCAGAGTTCCGTTCCATTGCAGTTCTTCTCTGCGCAATTGCCCTTCCTCAGTTTAGCTCACGCTCACAGGTGTGTTCACAGTCCCAGGTAACTCCGCCGGCTCCGTTGGGCACGCCTGCTCAACCGCTCGTTTAGTCTTCCACAAGTCTCCGCTTCTGGTCTCCGTCTTGAAAAGTGTATCTGAAAGTTTTGGAGCGTATTTCTCGGACCGTATATCTCGGCGCATATTTCTCGGACCTACCTCTCCTCCCACAGCCAACAGTCTGTTCTTTTACTCCCCTTTCTTCTTTCACAGAATTCGGCCGGCGCAAAGCCGGATTTCAGTTCCTGTGGGAGGGCTATCCTGATTGGGTGCTGTATGTGGGGGCGTGGTTCCGAAAACTGAAACCTGGGCTATATAAGACCAATTCAGTTGCGCTCCAATTTGAAGAGCAGAATCACAACAACAACAGCAAATATGAATGCCTTATTTCACCGACTGGGCAGAACACGATGCTTCTCGGCTGTGCCGATGGAAGTTAAACATGTTCACTCTCGACGTATTGCGAAGAACCGCATTACTATCACTGACAAAAGGATACACGGCACTGGCGTACGTGGAAATGTGGGTAAAACCAGGCTGCATGAAGCGGCCCGTCCCCACGCACCTGGAGCCATGAGATACAGCAGCAATGTTACGGAAGTCTACAGCGAGCGTTTGTACGTGTCACGTACTACGCACAGGCTTACGAGCGCCAGCCAAGGTGCCCGAACGGCGAAATGGTGCAATGAAATGGTGGAAACCACAAGGGAACGCTATTACAAGCGCGCAGTTCACAAAGAGAGTCTCCGGCCTCGTGAGACACCTGAACCCCGAGAGCTCACCGTGGGCACTGCATTGCGTGCTCTGACTCGCCTCCTCATTGAAATCATGAGATCATGGCTCTGAGGGCTCTGAAGTCAACTTTGAGCTCGGACGTTGACTTCCTTGATAAACATATCTCAATAAAAGTTATTCTATGCACTCTGCTACATGTTTTCTGTTTTCTGTTTTTTATTCACTGACTGAATAAGAACCCAAAGCAACCTGGAGCTCAACGCTCTAAAGACAGTGGAGATGGTTGTGGACTTCAGAAAGAACCCAGCCCCACCCGCCCCCATCACCCTGTGTGATGCCCCAGTCGACACTGTGGAGTCCTTCCACATCCTGGGCACCATCATCACCCAGGACCTCAAGTGGGAGCTGAACATCAGCTCCCTCACCACGTAGGCACAGCAGAGGATGTACTTCCTGCGGCAGCTGAAGAAGTTCAACCTGCCAATGCCAATGATGGTGCACTTCTGCACCGCCATCATTGAGTCCATCATCTCCTCCTCCATCACCATCTAGTATGCTGCTGCCACTGCCAAGGACAAGGGTAGACTGCAGCATATCATTCGTGCTGCTGAGAGGGTGATTGGCTCCAACCTGCCATCCCTCCAGGACCTGCTCACCTCCAGAGCCCTGAGGCGGGCAGGAAAGATTGTGGCCGCCCCCTCCCACCCTGGACACAAACTCTTTCAAACACTCCCCTCCGGCAGGAGGCAGCGGTCCATCAGGACCAAAACCTCTCGACACAACAACAATATTTTCCCGACTGCAGCTGGCCTCATCAACAAGGCCCGGGACCCCCACTGACACCAAACAGACATAGCACCTGTACTTATTATAACACTTTGTCCCTTTGCACTGTGCTTATCCTTGCACTGTTCATTGTTCCTTGTTTACTGTTTGCTGTTTGCACTATGTTTATGTTTTTTTGCATGTTTATTTCATTTTATTTAATTTCATTGTTTATTTTATTTTATGTTCATTGTAATGCATCATCAAAACAAATTTTTTGGATGTGAAAACCTACTTGGCAATAAACCTGATTCTGATTCTGATTCTGAATCCTGTGTATTACCTGGTGTTTTCCTGTCTCTCTTGACTGTTGGCAGCAGAGGCCAGTAATGCTGCTGTTGCTCCCATTGACAACCATTCACCCATTTGTTCTCCGTCTGACTTTTACTTTGCTTCAAAGACAATAAGTTTGAGTAAACCAGCCTGCGACAATACAGACTGGATGAAGTAGCCCAAAGCACAGATCTGAAGTAAGCAAATTCACAATAACGTCGTGTCGTTCAGGCTTGTAGCGACATCCGAGTCACAAGAGCTTACTGTTCACACTGGATTCTGTAGTCTTTGTGATAGCACGAATAATTGCTAATAAGTCTATGTTCATTTCTGTCCTCCGTTTTATTATTTATTATATTACTTCTACTTCCATAACCAACAGTAGATTCCTTTACCGTCCCTTTTACTTTCACAGCCGAAATGCAAAACCTCTCACGGTGAAGCCACACTATACGCGGCCCCGCCGCACGGCGGCACCGCCTCCATTCATTTTGAATGAGAGGTGGCGGCAGGTGGCGGCCAGACCCCGCAAAGCATGTTGGGATTGATGGCGGCGCGGCGCGGCGAGGCCGCGGCGGAGATGGCAAAAATTCCACTTTGATCCCCTCGCCACGTCGCGGTAACCAATCTGATTTGATCTAATGATCCGTCAAGTAAATTGTACCTATTTTTTTCTCATTTTAGTTCCACATTCTATCGTTCCACAATGGAATACCTAAATCGTAATTGCCGTATCGGGTTTCCCAACTTAATAAGATCTCCTACAGAGACATTGATAAGAGGAACGCAGCGTGGAGAAAAGTCTCTGAAATTGTCGGTGGCTCTGCAATGTAGTTATCGCCGTTAGCTACTATCACTGTCCAGTCTGAATAAAATCATTTTTGCAGTAACCTAGCTCTGAAAAATGTTAATAAGCTGCCTAGCTAGGCTGTCTAATGTCTAGCTATAGTGAGTAACAACAAACAAACACAAACAAAACAAATCTTCCTAATGTATTAGTTGCTAGTTGTTCGTTTCTACCAGCCACCTAGCTAGCTAACCAGATATAACTTTGAAGGGATTATCTGGCTAATTAGCCAGACAATGTTTTTGTTGTTGGTTGTTACTCACTAGCTACACATTAAACAGCCTAGTTAGGCAGCAGAGTAACATCTTTCAGATCTAGGTTACTGCAAAAATGATTTTTATTCAGACAGGACAATGAATATGAAACACGATATTAAACCCGATCAACATTTAACGAACACAACTGTCTGTCAAAAATAGGTGACACGCCCACAAACAGCCGATTGTGGGGACGCGGCGCGGCGACAGGCGGCCGTCGCCGCGTATAGTGTGGCTTCACCGTCAGGTCTGCCTGCGGCAGTGTGGCGTTCTTTCCTGACGTACGGCTCAGAGCCGTTCGGCAGTCACTGATAGGGATGTGTAGCACAGGGAAGCACCTAGCTAGCTGCCTGGAAGAATGTTTCACACTTTTTATTTTCATTCTTTTTTTAATTTTTATTCATTTATTTTTTTTACTGTGTTTACTGTTTCACTCTGTCTTCCTCAAACTTCTGTAGCTTTCAATTCGTAGAGATTGAGAGATTGGAAGTAGGCTACTATCGGTAGCCTACTATCCAAGCCAAAACAACAATGTAGCTAGGTGTGGAAACAACATTAATCTCACCTCTGTTGACATGTTTAATGCAGCTGCATACACAAGTGTGTGCGTGTGGATCATTCACTGATTCACTGATAGGGATGTGTAGCACAGGGAAGCACCTAGCTAGCTGCCTGGCAGAATATTTTCACACATTTTATTTTCATTCATTTTTTTAAAAAACTGTATTTACTGTTTCACTCTGTCTTCCTCAAACTTCTGTAGCTTTCAATTGGTAGAGATCGGACGTGCTATCGGTAGCCTACTATCCAAGCCAAAACAGCAATCTAGCTAGTTGTGGAAACAGCTTTAATCTCACCCTCTGTCTGACATATTTAATGCAGCTGCATACACAAGTGTGTGCGTGTGGATCGTTCACTGCATTTTGATGTTCTTTGCAAGTCCCAAAACACTAAAGTTAAACATATGCGTTAAACAGGCTACCAATGATCGCCGGTCAACAGTTTTTCTTCGCTCCATGAAGCCTCCTATAGATATTAAAGAGCGAACCGGCGAAGCCTTCGCTTGGCACTTGCGGTGAGACTAACATTGAGTATATTAATACTAATAGGCGTAATGTATGACTGCTAATATGCATCACCTTTGCTACCAGTTACATTTGTAGGTAGTTAAAAGGTTGTTGAGGGACTTTTAAAACAGATGTGTCTGAATGTTTGGATGGGGTGTGTGTTATTTTCATCCCATTCCCCAAGCCAAAGACAAACTTGGACACGTGTCTGGATAAAACTTTGGACAAGCATACTCGCAATTTAAGGTCAACTGGCCTATTCAGGATCATTGATTACAAGTTACGTTACAAAGTAATGACAATGTAACGGTGTCATTTCATTCAAAAAAAAAAAAAAAACTGTTCATTCATTATTAGCAAGAAACCATTAAGTTCTTGTTTCTTATTTCTGTTCCTGAAACGGAAAACGATTGGCCAAAAAGTACACGGATCCTGCCCAAGCACTGCACTTTAGAAAAAAAAACTTTTCTTTTTTTTTTCTTTGTCATGGTTCATGATGTGATTATAATTGTGTAAGACGACCCTGGGTTTGCTGCGGGGTGCAGTGCTCCTTGAACAAGCGGTTCAAGATAACGTTCACGTTATTACAATGTCGCAGGGCACCGTTTAAAACTTCCCGTTTATATTAGGGAACACCAAGCTGTTGAAAGAATTTTAAAAGATTGGGGAAAAATGATTTTTAAAACTTCATGAATACTGAGCTTATGTTTTATTTATCTTCCTTTTTCACGAACTTGCAAATTTCAATAACTAAATAACGTTATAATTACAGGATATGCGCAGGCACCGTAGTTTTAAATTCAATACCACAATACTAAGCGTAACTTTTGTTGTGAAATTTCCCGCACTCGTTGTTACCGGAAGCCACGAGCTCACAGGATTCTGTTAACCCCACTCACACCACTGTGGCGTGTTTTTGGATTGCTGACATTCATGTGCATAAAGACGGGCCGGGGACTTTGGAACTAATATCAGGTAAATAACTAAAAAAACGCTAACGTAACGTGGTATATTACTAGCTTGGTACATCTCAAATCGAAGGTATACCTATGAGTGTAAAGCAGTAACTGTTTATATGCTTTAACGTTACTTGCAGAGGCGCTCGTTTCTGTTTGTTTGCGTCTTGCACTTCAGAGTTGCTCGTTTGCGTTTTGCATATTTGCCCGCACGTGAGATGGTAACTCCCATATGAACAACAAGGTAGGCTACATTCCATTAGTTTGTGGCCTGCACATAGACTGCGGTGCAGCTAGTTTTATATTGGGATATTCGGATTACGAATAGATCACGAACGAAACGTCCAGGTAAGATACTAACATTAAATTCTGAACCCTGGCAACGTAGACAGTCGGCTGAAACCTCTTTTTCGAGATAATTACGCTTCGAAAACGAGAAATGACGATGATCTCTGTGCAAATCCACTGAGTGTTTAGGGACCATCTAAAAAGTACAACAGGAAATTGAGGAGTAGCCATCGATCAACGTGTATAATAGTTTACTCCTCAGTCCAAGGAATTTATGAAGACGATAATACAGCTTTTAGGTTAGTACATTTTGAATCTGGTTGATGACTTTTTTTTAATAAGATGTTTTTAATTTTGTGTAGTTTTTTTTTTAATTCTAAAATTCAATAAATTCCCAATAGTGCAATGGAAAGCACTAAAATCAGGACTATCACTTAATAGAGGACTATTTGGCACACACTGCTACTTTCATATTTAGTCATTTTCTTAACTTCTGTTTAATTTTGGTAAATTTGTATTTGGGAAAAAAATCAAAAGCTTTGCAACTGTTGAACCACATGTTTTTTTTAAAAACCTACAACTTTATACATTGCATCCATTTATAAAGCTGGATATACACTCACCGGCCACTTCATTAGGCGACAGGAGTGGCACCCGGTGTGGTCTTCTGCTGATGTAGCCCACCTGCTTCAAGGTTTGACGTGGTGTGTGTTCAGAGATGCTCTTCTGCATACCTCGGTTGTAACGAGTGGTTATTTGAGTTACTGTTGCCTTTCTATCAGCTCGAACCAGTCTGGCCATTCTCCTCTGAGCTCTGCCATCAACAAGGCATTTTTGTCCAGAGAACTGCCGCTCACTGGATATTTTCTCTTTTTCGGACCATTCTCTGTAAACCCTAGAGATGGTTGTGCGTGAAAATCCCAGTAGATCAGCAGTTTCTGAAATACTCAAACCAGCCGGTCTGGCACCAACAACCATGCTATGTTGAAAGTCACTTAAATCACCTTTCTTCCCCATTCTGATGCTTGGTTTGAACTTCAGCAGATCGTCTTGACCATGTCTACATGCCTAAATGCATTGAGTTGCTGCCACGTGATTGGCTGATTAGATATTTGCGTTAACGGGTGCAGTTTGCAGTTGAACAGGTGGAGCTAATGAAGTGGCCGGTGAGTGTATACTGAAGCAATACAGATCAAGTACCTTGCTCAAAACAACAGCTTCATGTCTGGGCATTGTGTCGCCATGCTTAAAAGAGGACTCGATTAATTTAGGTGAATTTTTATTTTTTCTTTAATCTTTTTGTTTTTCTTGTTTTATGTTGGTCAGTTTTTATTTGGCATTCAATAGCTTTGCAACCGTCAGAAGGACCGCACTGTGCCAACTCTCCTTAATAGAAAGCCACCTACTGGCTGTACTACAACTTTCAGATTTGAAAAATTCAAGATGGATTAATTTAGGTGAATTTTTCTTTTGTTTTTTTTTTTTTTAGGAAAAAAAATCAATAGCTTCACAACTGTTGGTAGGACAGTGTTAAAACCAACAATACTTAATAGAAGTGGGCATACCACAACTTTCAGATTTGGAAATTTAACTTTCGTTTAGTTTTAGTAAATTTTTATTTGGGGAAAAAAATTCAATAGCTTTGCAACCGTCAGTAGGACAGTGCTAAAACCAACAATACTTCATAGAAGCCCACACAGTACTGAAATTATCCCACCAGACTGGAGACAGCCATCTTCTCTCTGTCTGCGGAGAAGAGGGGCACCTGCCAATAACCTTCTGTTAAGTCAAGAGTGGTGATGTAACGGGACTCAACCAGTCACTCAGTAAGTTGTGGGGTCATGGGTATATGCGTCAAGCTTCGACACCACATTCAACCAGTGGCACAAGTCGTTGCAGAACCGAATGCTGGCTTTAGGCTTGGAGACCAACACCCCCGAGGCTTGACCAGGGGTTGCAGGCTTCCTCTGTCACCCCCATTTCCTTCATCCGGCTGGCTGTTCTGTCACAGCTGCGATGTGGGCTGGCTGCTCTGTCACAGCTGCGATGTAGCCGCACGGTCGCCACCGTTTGACTTGGCGCCTTAATGTGGTGTTCAATTGGAGTGGTGCGCCCTGGGATCGGTGAACTCGTTCTCTGCCCCCGGGGACCTGCCTGAGGCTCAGGCCCCCTCCCCACAGCGCACCAGATTGCGAGCGGCGATGTTGTCCCTGTCCACCTGGTGAACACCGGGGCTGCCATGGGTCTGTCCCGCCCACCTCTTCAGCACACCTGGTGCGCTTTCCGCAAAGGCAGTTCGGCAAAACATTCCAAACTTTTAGCCGACCTAAAACCATAACCGTTGCATTTCTACTAAAATGTTGAGTGCAGACCTTTCCAAATGTAGTCATTCACTTCCTTAGATCTGCGCTGCTGGTTGTTACCCAAGGGTCTGACATGAGAGCTCAATACTTGTTTATAACCAAACTATTGTAGTCCTGTTTTACTAATCCCAGAAAGAATGGCATTACCCATCATCCCTTTTCTGTGTTAGTTTTATTGGTCATGTTCTATTAGAAGTACCATGTCAGACAGACTGTGTGTGTGCGCGTGTGTGCGTGTGTGTGTGTGTGTGTGTGTGTGTGTGTGTGCGTGCGTGTGTGTGTGTGTGTCTCAGAAGCAGGATGTCGATGGACGAGGTGGTGCATCGTGCGAGGAAGGCCTTCCAGAGCGGCAGGTCCAGACCTCTGGAGTTCCGGGTCCAGCAGCTCAAGAGCCTTCTGCGTTTCGTCCGAGACAGACAGACGGACATCACCACTGCCCTGAAAAAAGACCTCGACAAGGTTACTGAGCACTTAAGATCCCCCTTTACTGATCTCTGAACTTACTGACCATACTGAGCACTAAAATCCCCCCTTTACTGATCTCTGAACTTACTGACCATACTGAGGACTAAAATCCCCCCTTTACTGATCTCTGAACTTACTGACCATACTGAGCACTAAAAGCCCGCCGCTTACTGATCTCTGAACTTACCTAATACTGAGCACTAAACCCCCCCTCACTGATCTCTAAACGTAGACCATACTGAGCACTAAAACCCCCCCTCACTGATCTTTGAACTTACTGACCATACTGAGCACTTAAGATCCCCCTGCTTACTGATCTCTGAACTTACCTAATACTGAGCACTAAACCCCCCCTCACTGATCTCTAAACGTAGACCATACTGAGCACTAAAACCCCCCCTCACTGATCTCTGAACTTACTGACCATACTGAGCACTAAAATCTCGCCACTTACTGATCTCATAACTTACTGACCAGCTGCCAATAGAACCCAGAGGAGCTGCTATCTCTTGTTTGTTCCAGGCATTTTCCTTGTTGGAACTATGAGTGTAAAACAGGTAAAGCGCTGTCACAGACTGATTAAGGTGGTCTGTGTCTGTGTGTCTGTGCGTGTGTGCACCTGTGTCTGTGCATGTGCGCCTGTGTCTGTGTGTCTGTTCATGTGTGTGTGTGTGTGTGTCTGTGCGCCTGTGTCTGTGTGTCTGTGCGTGTGTGTGTGCGCGCACCTGTGTCTGTGCATGTGTGTGTGTGCGCCTGTGTCTGTGCGTGTCTGTGTGCACCTGTGTCTGTGCATGTGTGTGTGTGCGCCTGTGTCTGTGCATGCGTGTGTGCACCTGTGTCTGTGCATGTGTGTGTGTGCGCCTGTGTCTGTGCATGCGTGTGTGCACCTGTGTCTGTGCATGTGTGTGTGCGCACCTGTGTCTGTGCATGTGTGTCTGCATGTCTGCGTGCGCCTGTGTGTGTGTGTGTGCCTCTGTCTGTGCATGTGTGCCTGTGCTGTGCGTGTGTGTCTGTGCGTGCGTCTGTGCGTGCGTCTGTGTGTGTGTGTGCCTGTGTCTGTGCTCCCGTATCTGTGGGTGCTTGCGCAGAGTGAACAGGCCTCGCTGCTGTACGAGGTGATGTGCATGGAGGGGGAGATCTCCCTGGCCCTGGACCGGCTGGCGGAGTGGGCGGAGCCTCGGCCGGTGGAGAAGACCTTGCTCACCATCACTGACCAGGTGTTCATCCAGCCCCAGCCCCTGGGGGTGGTGCTCATCATCGGAGCCTGGAACTACCCCTGGGTGATCACCATCCAGCCCCTGATCGGGGCCATCGCTGCGGGTGCGTTTGACGGACACGCCCCCTGTCTGACCCACACGCCCGCAGTCTGTGACTCCCTTCTGGCTCTCCCTCTCCAGGTAATGCAGCCGTGGTAAAGCCCTCAGAGGTCAGCGTCCACTCTGCCAAGGTCATGCAAGAGCTGCTCCCCCTATACCTGGACCAGGTATGCATATGTCGCTGTGCAAGTGTATATATATATATATGGTGTTACTGCGTTTGCATTTGATGTTATTGTATTCATAGTGATCATATGCCCGCTGTGCGCGTGTGATGTATGTAGTGATGCCGCTGTGTGCGTGCGATATCATTGGATATGTGTCCCTGTGTATGTGCTTTCACTGCATGCCTGTCTGATGTACTTGTGTGTGATGTCACTGTGTGTGTCCAGGAGATGTACCCCGTGGTGCTGGGGGGGGTGCCGGAGACCCAGGAGCTGCTGGGGCAGCGCTTTGACCACATCTTTTACACGGGGAGCAGCAGTGTGGGGAAGCTGGTGATGGAGGCCGCCGCCCGTCACCTGACCCCCGTTACCCTGGAGCTGGGGGGGAAGAGCCCCTGCTACATACACAAGGACTGTGACATCAGCACGGCCTGCAGGTAAGCACTGTGACATCAGAGTGGCCTGAATGTAAGGACTGTGACATCACTATGGCCTGCATTTGTAAGTGGAGGAATGTTCAGCCTGTCTTCTGCTCTGACTCTCCACCGGTGCAGGAGGATCACCTGGGGCAAGTTCACAAACTGCGGCCAGACTTGCATTGCCCCCGACTACATCCTGTGCGAGCCCAGCGTCCAGGACCGGGTGGTGGAGGAGATCCGGAAGAGCACGCAGGTCAGAGCTCGGTCGCCACGGCGATCTGTTCCCGTTAGCGGTGGCCGCAGAAGGCGGAGTTAATGCAGGCGGCTGCTGCACTAGGACCTGGAGGGGCTCAGGCTGCGTTTGATTTGATCAGGAGTTCTACACGGACGACCCCGATGCCTGCCCGGACTACACCCGCATCATCAACCTGCGCCACTTCAAGAGGCTGATGGGCCTGCTGGAGGGCTGCCGCGTCGCTCTCGGAGGGACGGGCGATGAGACGCGGCTCTACATCGGTACGTGGCCACACCCTCACGGTCTCCAGAAAGCTATTTAACACGACTCACTACCATGTAACAAAAGGAGAGCGGGACTGGTGGAACCTGTTTAAAAAATAAAAAAAGGACAGAAAAGCAGTCTCCCTTCAGGGCTGTAAAACTCCCATCACCCATTTCCTATCAGCCCCCACAGTCCTGACGGACGTGTCCCCCGACGCCAGGGTGATGCAGGAGGAGATCTTTGGCCCCCTGTTGCCCATAGTAACGGTCAGCGGGGAGGACGAGGCCATTCGCTTTATCAACGAGAGAGAGAAGCCCCTGGCCCTGTACGTCTTCTCCTCCAGCAATAAGGTGTGATGCTGAGTCGTGTGTGTGTGTGTGTGTGTGCATGTGTGTGTATTGCTGCCCACAGAGTTCACTGTGCCTTAGCTGTGCCTGTAGTCCGCAGCTAATTATGATTTGCATCCTTAATTTTTAAATTTTACACATCCAAATCCCACCTTAATTTGGAATGTCAAATGAGCTATTTTCAGTCACGTTCATGCAGTGATCCCCGCTGCTGATTTGGCAAGAGTGAAAACACCCGCAGTTCCCCTCTGGACCACACGGTGTCGCCAGCCTGCTTATTTTCACATCGCAACTCTCAGCCGAGCTCACAGAAATCAGTCTGAGGACAGCATTTCCCCTTCTGGCTTTGGCAAGCAGTCCGCGGATGCCCGATCGCCCAGAGAGGGTCCCTAGAGTGCAGTCCCTTAACCGACTGAACCCTTCCGTCCCTCAGCGATGCATCACCAATTCCACAGGGCTGTCGGCGACGATAAGCACTGGCAAAACATTCAATCTACGACATGAGGCTCACTCAAGCCACAGAACGGGTGCCTAGCCCCGCCCCCTTCGGGTAATCTAATTTGGAAGGATTGGCCTGTGTTGAGTTTCAGGCATCCCTTCAGGTTGTGTGGCTGAGGCTTTTCCGTTGTGTTTGTGTTGGGGTCTGATTTCCCAGAATAAAAGGATGTTTGGAAGCCTCGCTGTCCCGTTTGCACCCCTCCCTCCCCCCACCCAGTTTCAGCCTCTCTCTCTCTTTCTCCAGGTGATCAAGCGCTTCATCACGGAGACCTCAAGTGGTGGATTTGTAGCCAACGACTGCCTGGTACACTACACCGTCAGCGCCCTGCCTTCGGTGGAGTGGGTAAGTGTGCACTACCGTACAGCACTGTGGGTAAGTGTGCACTACCCTACAGCACTGTGAGTCAGAGTGCACTACCCTACAGCAGTGTGGGTAAGTGTGTGCTCTAGCCTACAGCACTGTGAGTACAGAGTGCACTACCCTACAGCAGTGTGAGTAAGTGTGCACTACCCTACAGCAGTGTGGGTAAGTGTGTACTGTACCCTACAGCAGTGTGGGTAAGTGTGCACTCTACCTGTGAGTCAGAGTGCACTACCCTACAGCAGTGTGGGTAAGTGTGCACTCTACCCTACAGCAGTGTGAGTAAGAGTGCACTACCCTACAGCAGTGTGTATAAGTGTGCACTACCCTACAGCAGTGTGAGTAAGTGTGCACTCTACTCTACAGCAGTGTGGGTAAGTGTGCACTCTACCCTACAGCAGTGTGAGTAAGTGTGCACTATACCCTACACAGCATGGGTAAGTGTGTGCTCTAGCCTACAGCAGCGTGAGTAAGTGTGCACTCTACCCTACAGCAGTGTGAGTAAGTGTGCACTACCCTACAGCAGTGTGGGTAAGTGTGTACTGTACCCTACAGCAGTGTGGGTAAGTGTGCACTATACCCTACAGCAGTGTGTAAGTGTGCACTCTACCCTACAGCAGTGTGAGTAAGTGTGCACTATCATACAGCAGTGTAAGTGTGCACTCTACCCTACAGCAGTGTGTGTAAGTGTGCACTGTACCCTACAGCAGTGTGTGTAAGTGTGCACTCTACCCTACAGCAGTGTGAGTAAGTGTGCACTCTACCCTATAGCAGTGGAAGTGTGCACTAGGGATGTGACGATATACCGGTATGACGGTATACCGTAAAATTCAAATAGAAATAGCACTATCATAACGTAATACCGTGATAGTAAGTCACGTGACAAAAGCTATTTTTTCAACCAGAGCCCAAATGTACGATAATTTTGCCATTTCAAAAAAAGGGGAAGGAAATGACTAAATCCATTAGCTGCTGATTCAGGATCAGGTTTGCCTTTTCACAAATTTGTTCCTATTTAGAGGCAAAGTCTTTTAAAAACACAGGTTTCGTCTTTCCAGCCAATCATTATGCTTGATGCATGACGTGGGTGCCCCCACGGGAGCGAGCAGTTTTCCCCGCACGTTCTGATGTAAAATGCAAGCTAGCTTGCTACCTACAAATGACCAGCGATGTTATATTTTTCATTCATGTAAAAAACGAGTTAAAAAAACTAGCAAAATGAGTGCCGAGGAGTCAGGCGAAGGCAGGGGAGAGTCAAAGAGGAAGTCGTCGGAAGAACTAGGTTGAAGTTGAACTCACAAACTAGGTAGGGCCAGTTATGCACTGAGAGACTTTTTGGACGTTTTGAAAAAGAGACATGCTTTCACAAGAACAAACAAATGTTGATGCAGCATATTAAATACATTGACACAGCATAACGTTATAATTCTACACTGATGACTTATACAACTGTTGTTTCCATGCTGATGAATTGTAACGTTACAGCTCCCAATTATAACGATTACATGTTTGAGCGATTGCGATTTAATTGTAGGCTATTTGACGTTTTTCTGTCGACCAGGCTTTTTAGTGAGTCTCATTCATTTGAGTAGGGTCCAGGAGGTTGCCTGCTTCTACACAGCGTATGTGGTGCGCAAATGTTTTTCTCCCCTTTGTGGCTGTTGGTATTGCTCTCATTGGCTGAAGTATGTGAGTAGGCGTGTCAAACAAGGTTGTTGCTTACAATAAATATGCTATTTTTGTGAAATCACATACTTACACCTGTGATTTCTCTTTTTTTGGCTGTGTACAATAATTTTCTTTAAAATCTGTTAATTTTAAGCCTCCGGTACGATAGTAATATTTCCCATCAGGCAACGCGGGCTAGCTAGCTGTTATACATCTACACGGCATCCCCGTTTGCAGTCCCTTACAACACCTGCGATGTCTGATGCTGATTCTGATACCGACCGTAATGAAGAATTATATCCCCCAAAAAAGCGAACCTGTTCATCCGTGTGGGCTCACTTTGGATTCAGGAAAAAGGATTTTTATTATTTTAAATATACAATTACAAGGAGTGAACTATTCAGTTGCATTTTTTGTTTTATTTTTCAGTTAAAATGGTTTTTAAAAAAGGCCATAAATAAACAGATCGAGTTGTAAACTTTGTGATTTTTTTTAAAAAAACCTGATACTGTGATATACTGAAAATCGTGATATTGAGTAGTACGATTATCATACCGTGAAATTTTCATACCATCACATCCCTAGTGTGCACTCTACCCTACAGCAGTGTGAGTAAGTGTGCACTCGACCCTACAGCAGTGTGAGTAAGTGTGCACTCTACCCTACAGCAGTGTGGGTAAGTGTGCACTCTACCCTACAGCAGTGTAAGTGTGCACTGTACCCTACAGCAGTGTGAGTAAGTGTGCACTCGACCCTACAGCAGTGTGTGTGTGCACTCGACCCTACAGCAGTGTGAGTAAGTGTGCACTCTACCCTACAGCAGTGTGAGTAAGTGTGCACTCTACCCTACAGCAGTGTGAGTAAGTGTGCACTCGACCCTACAGCAGTGTGTGTGTGCACTCGACCCTACAGCAGTGTGAGTAAGTTTGCACTCTACCCCACAGCAGTGTTAGGAAATTCAAACTCCTATGCCCTAGTGCAGTGTGGATAAGATGGGGAAACAAGAGACCTTAATTCTGCACTTTAGTTAATGAGCGTAACATGGGAGCCAATGGGAGCGCACAATGGCTCTTTGTGTGCGTGTGCTCCATTAGAGAGAGTTAATGCGATTACAGATGAAAGTGTCATTTAAATCTGCCAGCGTTCTGATTAAAGAGTACACCGTCTCCATGGATACAGAAGTACTACAGTAAGAGTAGCACAGGCTGCCGCTGGGAATGACGGCATGGTTGTACCCCCCCCCCCTCCTGCCCCCCCCCCCCCCCCCCCCCCCCCCCCGCCGCAGGCAACAGCGGGACGGGGTGTTACCACGGCAAGCACACGTTTGACCAGCTGAGCCACCTGCGCGGGTGCCTGGTGAAGCCGCTGGGGTTCGAGAGGGTGAACGGCGTCCGCTACCCGCCGCACACGCAGAGGAAGCTGCGCTGGGCCTACTTCCTCTTCCTGCGGCGGATCAACGTGGCGCACCTGCGGCGCGTGGCCCTGCTTGCCGCCTTCGCCGCCCTGGCCGCGCTCCTGGCGCAGGTGAGGCCTCCCTACAGGTCTGAGGAGGAGTGAGTAGGAACTGCGTAAAAAAACGTCTCGCGGTAATGAGACGTTTGTTAAATTCACGAGAACAAGCTAGCGCAAACTTGAAAGACCGATTGAGGCTTAATAATCAAGTTTTTGATTTTATTTTTTTTTTATGGTGTAAAATAATTTCCGGTGAGTTGACGTTTAAATTCTCTGAGAGTCCAGCGGCGGGTACGTCAGTGAGCTGTTAGCAGGCCTCAGTTAGCGCATAGCCAGCCCCTCTGTAACAAACCGCCATTAGGGTGAAGCCACACCTCCTCCGACGACATCACCTGACATCGCTCTCTCATCCCACAGCTGGTCGCTTGTGGCCGTAATAACATTTTTGAATGGGGGACGAGTTGTACATCGGATCTTTAATCTGATTGGTTATCACGCCCGTCCTTCCGGTCGCTCCACCGGCTTGCCTCGTTTCGCCAGCTATCCCAGCATGCCTTGCGGGCGCGAAGAATCGGCTCCCATTGAAATGAATGGAGGTGATTGTGGCGTCACCCTTAGAGGGGAGGAGGGGATCCCCTAGACGGACTGAGGTCATCTCGAGTCACCCACAGCTGCCCATCCTCCACCGAACTCAGTCTTGCTCCAAATACACAAGTCTCATGAAGCAGGGAGTTCACATCGCAGGCATATTCATCTCAGTCTCATATTAACACGATTCTAAAACTCTTAATCGTGTTGCAGTTTGTTTACATGAAAAATGCTAAAATAAAATGATACCATGAAAATAATAGTATGTATCCTCCAGAACGCAAAAACATTTAGACTTTATAAGCACTGTACAAATTTGCTTTTTATACTCTCACTCAGTAGATGAATGCTGCAGAACGTTCCCATTGTGTGAGTCAGACAGTGCCCTGTTTTACGAAATATGACCCTAAATTAGTTCACAACCTTCCCTGTAATTATTCTGTACGCCCCGTTGAACTCTGAGCTCCACAATCCTGTGCGAAAACCTGAGTGATTCTCTGTGTGAAAGTGCTTGTTTACATGCATGTGTGCGTGTACGATATCTGCGTGTGCTCATAAGTATGTGTGCGTGAATTTGTGTTTTTCAGAGGTTTCGGCGAAGATGCTGAGGTGGATATGTCGGTACTGGTGACTGGATCGGAACCGGACACGAGAGAGCAGCCAAGTGGATCTTGGCTGCTGCATCTGCAGCTTCCAAATCGTGAACGTTATTCTCCTCACGCGTCTCAACTGCCATTTCCGAGTCCGTTTTAATGCGATGTTGAAGTTAAACTTAAAAGCAGTTAAAACGGACATAGCACATTAAAGTAATGTAAGCTTTATTAGAGCTTTGAACTTTAAGTGAACCAAGAGAGATTAGGTCCTTTTTGTAATGTTTGGGTGAGTTAATGGGTTTTTTGATGATTCGAGGCTTTTCTGCTTTATGGAAATAAAATATTATAATAAAATGCATTATCATTTTTGCTGATTTATTTTGTTTGTGGCTTAATTCTTTATATTCTGTAGTATAAACTACATTAATGCTGTTAATATTTTTTTCTAAATTGCACTATATATAATAATTTTACTGTAACCCTATGTGCACATTGGCTGGGTGTTCCAGCCAACAAATACACTCTTTGTCTCCACAGAGAAACCCTATCTAGTTCCAGGGTTCTTTTTCGGGCAAAATGGTTTAATCTGGGAGCTTTCACACTTTTCACACCTGTGATCCTATATGCATATATTTTTTTCTCTCTCTCCCTGCAAGCTGTCCTGTAACCGTGTTATCTAAAACGCACTTAACAACATCGTATAAAACAATAAGGTGTAGAACTAGAAGTAGGCTTTTATGTGTTAAACTAATATGCCATGTTTATCTAATCATCCTCGGCAGTATTGTTTCCATATAAACTCGGGTGTGTCCACTGTCAAGTGACCAAGTCTTGGGAACAAAGATTCATCTGTTAAGGGGATGAACACAGTTAGGTTATTCTCCACTCACCTCTGACAACGAAAGTAGTAGCCTACGTGACCGGACTGTGCACACGAGTTTATTTGGGCATTTGAACTATATTACTACATTCACCGAGCCCCACTCTTTAAGGTGAGTCTATATTTCATGCCGCCGAAATTGTTGCCAACTCAGTTAATTGTAGGCTATCCGCTGGTCGCACTTTTTAAAATTGTTGGCTAACTTGCTGAAATGTGCTTTTGCACAACTGTCAGGTCTAAATAAGTAACAATTATTTTTGACGGATTTGAACGCGCTACGCTTTAAGCGCACACGTTATTCAAATAGGCTACACTACAAGAGCACGCGATACTTTGGTATAGGCTAGGCTATATGGAGGCATAACCGTGCTAAAATATTTTACTGAAGGTACCAATAAAATCGGACAGTCCCGTGGGTATTCATGGTACAACGCTTGGTAAAACAATTGTTTTAACGTGGTGGTCTACAGATGGAGGCCGTTTGTTAAATTCAGCACACTTCTGGGACCAGTGTGCTGGTCAGCTGTTGGCCTGTATCTAGGTTAAATAACGGAAAACGTAGCCTAAGAATAGCTAACAGTATAGAAACGTGAATAGCCATTTTACAGCGCGAAATGAAAATGTAAGTATATAACGTTATTAGTATTATTATTATATAAAAATAATATTATCTCACATATTATTATTATTTATTCCACCCATTTTTTTGGACCGCTACTCCTCCGAGTTTTCGCACCACATACACGTGCAATATGTAAAATCGAGCGGCTTCATCGGGAATGGTGTGCTATTACTTTGTGGAAAGTTTCGGTGCATGGTTTTTGAAAAATTCGACTTTTGTGGGCAATTTTGCCCCATAGAGAATGAATGGTGGAATGTTGAACCTCTTGACATTGTAGCAACAACCTAGCAGCAACCTCATAGAACACCATAGCAACCACCTATTAACACCTGCCTAGAATGCCATAGCAACACACTAGCAACCATGTAGAATACCATAGAAACCAACTTGAACACTATACTAAGACCCTAGCAAGACCCTAGCTACCACCCGAATACCCTAGCAACCAGGTAAAACACCATAGCAACTACCTAGCAACATCCTAACAACTGCATAAAACACCATAGCAACTACCTAGCAACACTCTAGCATAAAACGCACTGAGATATCAAGTTTTGATGAAGAGTTAATTTAGCTCTATATATGTATCGCAAATCAACTCATTACCGTGATGTTATAGCACGTACACAATATGTCTCTGCTCATAGGCTACTACAGACACTGTTCACTCTGTTCAGCACAAAGTCGACTTTGCATTGGCGCAACCACACTTCACAATTTCTGCAGGAATTGTCTAGTTATTATTAGGGGTCCAAGCAGCGAAGGAATTGTCTAGTTATTATTACAGGGTCCAAGTTGAACTGTGCGGTTGTTCCCTGCACCTCTCTCTAGGGGTTTCGACACGCTTGTTCCTGGTTATAGTTATACACTTTGTTGCACGTCGCTCTGGATAAGAGCGTCTGCCAAATGCCTGTAATGTAATGTAATGTAATATTCCGTAGCAACAAGATAAACCCGACATTAGCCCTAAAATATGCTAATACAGCAGTGAAAACGCTGCTCACTGAATAACGAAATAAACGAGACAAAGTTTTTTTTTTTTTAATTATACCATGTCATTCTACAGTCAATATCTGGGATTAAACATTGAATAAATATACAATCTTACCATTGGTTTTACGCGTAGAGATGTCCCTTTTGCGACTGAGTGGTCATATATTGTCTTGGACAATCCGTTTGTGAAATATTCGCACATTTGTGATGCCTGGGTAGGCTACCTTCAAAAATAGCTGTGCGTAATACCACACCTGCTGCTTACGGCGTTGTCGCCCTTTTTAGTGCAATTTGGCTTGACTGACAATTCATTTATTTAGCTTTCTAACAATGTATAACATGTCTGATTTTTCTTTTGGAATAGCGTTTTATAAGTCAGCGTAACCAAAAATTTTCTTATCTGCCAATGTCTAAATAAATAATACGGTAGTCTACTCTGCGCGCAGCACGCAGGTCGCGAGTTGATTTTTCGTCTTTTGTTTCATTTTATCTCAATGTCATATTTATTATTTGAAATGTGTATTTATGTGTTATTATTCTAACTGTCTTTGATGCGCTCTGAAATGTGCATTCTCTGCTAAGCTGAGCAATGGATTGGAATATGTGTGTGCGACGCCTATTTTAGTTGCGGCGCGGAAGCGCTGCAGCTCTACATACACGCCGGACCATTTAAATGCTGTTTTATACTTTTGCGTAGTCTGCATAGTTTCCGTTGTGTGCGGCACTCGCGAAAGGCCAAATCATTTGTGCCGCATATTGCACAGGTTGCGCAGGCCACGTAATTAGATTGTTTATTAGACAATATAATTAGACAACACCTTCATTCATATTTCCAAACCTACTAAATACTGCACCAATGCCCACAATAATGCTCAGCTAGATGTAACTTGTTGCAACGAAGACATTCACCTGACAAAAGCGCTTTTATTCGCATATTAAATGTTGCCTATCGGTTTTGGGAATCAACTGCTATAACCT
The DNA here is from genome assembly GCA_025169545.1 of Anguilla japonica. Lineage (NCBI taxonomy): Eukaryota > Metazoa > Chordata > Actinopteri > Anguilliformes > Anguillidae > Anguilla > Anguilla japonica. The sequence continues at coordinate 7,702,161 of CM045894.1, forward strand.
GTTAGTCAAAGCCGTATGCCAGTGACCTCATATGCAACCAATCAGGCATGAACTACGCGCTTTTAATTTCTTGAGGAGGTCTGCGTCTTCAACGTCAGCACATGCCGCACATCAACCATTTTTACGTGTACTATCAGAAGTATAAAACAGCCTTTAGTGTTACGATATAGTAAAGGCGGCCTAGCGGCTAGGAGACATCAGGCGATGGTATGATCATGAGGACTTTACCCTCCTCTTATGTTTGCGACTTCAATTTACTGTCTTAAAAATTGGGTAGGCTAGGTATTTCATGCCTAACTCTTTAACTAAAAAAAATATTTTCAATGTCCTGTACACATGTTGTACGCATCGTGGTCTGCAACCGTCGCACATGCCGCACATTGCGCACAACCCCTACACAGACCCATTTTTACGTGTACTATGCAGAAGTATAAAACAGCCTTTAGTGTTACGATATAGTAAAGGCCTTTACGCCTAGCGGCTAGGAGACATCCATGGCGATGTTGTGTGAAGGTATATGATCATGAGGACAAAACCATTTAACCCTCCTCTTATGTTTGGGGTCAATTGACCCCATTCAATGATTACTGTCTCTAAAAATATGGTTACCATACTTTTTTTCAGCTAGATATTTCATGACTTTTCCTAACTTTATGGGGAAAACATGGCAAACATGAAATTAACTAAAAAAAATATTTTCAATGTCCTGTACACATGTTGTACGCATCGGTGTTGTTGGGGTCATTTTGACCCCAAGCTCTATTGTTATATAAAACCATTATTTTGATCTTGTTTTTGTTGTTGGCTGAGGGCACTTTCACATTAATTTGTGTGTGTGTGTGTGTGTGTGTGAGAGAGAGAGAGAGAGCATGTGTGTGTGTGAGGAGAAAACATAGTTCCCACGAGATCTCTGATCATTCTCGCAACATGGGGGTGGGGGCAAACTTATAATAAGGGCTGCACACACAGCCCTCTAAACCATTTCTCTTTGCATTTGTGCCTCAACTAAAGATTTTGAAAATGACCACCAGACAGAGGCGTATATTTTCTGCCACTGAGGTTCTGTCACAGATCTTGGAGGGTAAAAGTGATTTAGATGAGGATATGTCTGAGACTGAGGATAATGTTGAGGAGGACCCTGACTGTGTGGCATCCTCCTCTAATGATGAGAATGAAGCCTTTGAGATACCACATTCTGCCCCTCCTTTTGTTTCTCAACCACCACTAAACCGTCCTGTCATGTCTCAACCACCAAAAGACCCTCCTGTTATCTCTCAACCACCAAGAAACCCTCCTGTCATCTCTCAACCCCCAAGAAACCCCCCTGTCATCTCTCAACCACCAAGAAACCTTCCTGTCGCCTCTCAACCACCAACAAACCCTCCTGTCATCTCTCAACCACCAAGAACTGACATGTTACTTCCAAAATTGGAGAACTATCATGGTCTGGATCCCCAGTTGAAAGACAGGGTAGACTTAGTGCTGCTAATGTCATCAAAATGGTTCCAGGCCCCACCAGATATGCTAGCAGTCATGTACAAGACGTAAAGTCTGCATTTGAACTCTTCATAACACCATCAATGCAAAAGGATATTCTTGAGATGACAAACTTAGAGGGGAGGCATGTGTATGGTGACAATTGGAAAGAGCTGGATGTGACCCACTAGCAATGCTATATTGGGTTGCTTGCTTTGGCAGGAATGTACAAGTCAAAAGGTGAAGCAACAGCAAGCCTTTGGAATGCTGACACTGGTAGGGCAATTTTTCCAGCTACAATGTCTCTGGAGACATTTCATGTTGTACAGTCATTTGCATATTTCGCAATAGTCATAAAATCAATACTTGATGTATAAGGGAAGGATGGGGGGAGTCATGTTTTATTTACTGGGCTATTAAGATGGTCAGTAGAATGGCCTCAAGTAGCTGAGAGAGAAACTTGGGTAACGCTTTCAGTTACAATTATTTTCTGCAGATTTATATTGCTGGGGTCAGTCAAATTGACCCCAAACATAAAAGTTGTTAGTTAATTTGAACATAATTGGACGATTAAAAATCGCTCCATAGGGGGCGCAATTGTGCCAATGCTTGGACCCCTCCCAACGCCGCTTGCGGCTTTAATTATTACTATTATTATTATTATTATTATTATTTGAGTGCTTGTTCAGTTCAGCTCTCTTAGGAGGCTTTCACATCAGGGACCCAGGCCCAGATCCGGGTACACTTGACCCCAAAGTCCAGTTTGTTTGATTGGTGTGAACACTGTGTACCGTACCCGGGCACGGATCACCGAACCGCGCCCGGGTCCACTTGAAAAGGTGGGGTCGAGTACGGTTCATGTGTACTCCGGCACGGTTCGCATCAGGTGTGAAAACTACTGTACCAAAAACACGGAAGTGGACTGCTATTTAGAATGTGACGTCATAACTATTCTGGTCAACAACTGGTCTGTTTCTCACCTTATTGACGAACGCGAGTAGCAGTCAGCGAGTAGAGTTGCAAAGGCATTTCTCAACGCCGCCTTTCTCCTGCAAAATCTGCGCATGCGCGGACCTGCACTGCCATAGCTGATAAAGTAGGAAGGCAGGCGAGAGGGTCGTTTTTGACATTGTCTCCAAAATAGCAATAACAGTAGGCACGGTGCGAAGGCGACTCCATTGTATGGGCTTGGGATCTTGCGGTTGGCGCGCTTTTCTACACTGGAGCGGCAACATAAACAAATGTCGCGTAGTCGACGCAGTGTACTCGGGTACGGAACAACATCACTAATGTGAGAGCTGAGCGGCGGGGGAGTGGAGGGGGGGGGCAATCGTACTCAAGCACGGTACGAAGCAATCATACCCAATATGAAAACACCCTTAGCTACTCGTCTCAATAATTTGTCACTGATATCATTTGAAGGGGAACTAAGTGACTCACTGGACTATGACGAGATAATCGCAGTTTTCAACAGTAAGCCCAGTTGTCTCCGATTGATTATGTAAAGACATATCATAGTGAAGTCAGAACTTTTAAAAATATCTTCAGTTTTAAATATGTCAAACTTTATCTCTGGCTCTGTCTGCGTAGTCTGATGTTACTAAAGGGGAGGGCACACCACATTGTTTAATAATGTAAATGATGGGGCTGCTGGGGAAGGATAAGAACTCGTGGGGTCATAACTTCATAGTCTGAGCTCTGGATGCCAGGGCTGATAACCCATGCTATTAAGGTGTTTGAATGTGGGACCAGCCCTTTTTGTGTCTTCAGAGTTGCTAAAATGTGTGATTGTAGCTGCTATGGCTGTGCGGTAGCATGCACATTTTTTCACATTCCTTTACATGTCATAGTATACAGTGCCCTCCACAAATGTTGGCACACTTTTAGTTTAATTAAACTACCATTTGTATACATTTCAGTGTTTGCTGCTGCTAGTAGTAGTAGTAGTTGTTGTTGTTGTTGTGTGTGTGTGTGTGTGTGGGGGAGGGGAGACAAAGTAGGAGATATGTGGAGTAGAGGTGAAAATGGAGATTAAAATGGACATTATCTTCATATTGAAAATCCCATAGGCATACTAAATGGCTTTAAGGTTTGTGCAATCTAAATAATATACTAAGGTAAAACAACTAATTATCATTTTTCTTGATGAATATTGTTAGAGTCCCTCAGACTATGTGTGTATAAAAAATTGGGAAGATCTGAATATTGTTCAGTGACTAGTGCCCACCCTGTCTTGCCAAGGCCCACCTCCCGTTCCATTTCTGGTCTCGCCACTGGCCTATATAATAATTTTACTGTAACCCTATGTGCCCATTGGCTGGGTGTTCAACATATACGGTCCGTATACTTGGCGGCCAGTGGATTTTCGTTTTGAAATGAGGTTTGGTGTAAAAAGTTTGAATGTAGTTCAAAAACTGTATGACTAGTTAGAGCTAAAAAAAAACTGAGCAGAAAGTGCAGATCAGAAAGAGAAAAAAAAGAAAGATAGCAAGAGTGGGCTTGCCCGGAAGCAAGCCCACTAAATATGGAAATCCCTATTTCTAAATAGTTGTTGGGAAACAGCTCGTTTCCCGATTTTGGTTTTCTCATTTCAAAACGAAAGTCCGCTGGCCGCCAAGTACACTGACCCCCGAGCCCCACTCTTTAAGGTGAGTCTAAATTTCATGCCACCGAAATTGTTGCCGACTTAATTGTAGGCTATCCGCTCGTCGGACTTAAAAAAAAATGTTGGCTAACTTGCTGAAATGTGCTTTTGCACAACTGTCAGGTCTAAATAAGTAACAATTATTTTGTTTAATTGATTTGAACGCGCTACTAAGAGCGCACGTTATCCAAATAGGCTACACTATAAGAGCACGCGATACAGGCTTGGTACAGGCTACTGTAGGCTATATGGAGGCATAACCGTACTACAATATTTTACTGTGGAAGGCAAATAATAAAATCGGACAGTCCCGTGTGTATTCATGGTACAACGCTTGGTAAAACGCTTATTGTTTTAACGTGGTGGTCTACAGATGCAGACCGTTTGTTAAATTCAGCACACTCTTCTGGGACCAGTGTGCTGGTCAGCTGTATGTAAATAACGGAAAACGTAGCCTATAATAGCTAGCACTATATAAACGTGGGTTGCCATTTTACAGCGCGAAACGAAAATGTAAGTATCTAACGTAAATATTATTATTATTATTATTATTATTATTATTATTATTATTATTATATTATTTGAGTGCTTGTTCAGTTCAGCTCTTTTAAAGATCTTTTCATGCAGTGATTTGTAGACTATAACGCTGTGAAATTACTTTTTTAAAATTCTAATAGAACCTGGAATTATCTTTTATAAATGAGTAAAATAGACAAGTTATGTGTCTGGCTAAATAATACCGACAAATGAAAGCAATCCTTACACCTTGATGGAAGTATTGTGCCATGAAAAATTATTTACCCCCTTCCTGTTTTTTTCCATCGATTAGGCCTACTGCATCTTTCTCACACTGAACGGTTTTAGAACTTTGGACAAAATGTCATATTAAACGAAGGAAACTGAGTAAACAAAAAACACATTTGTAACACCCATATTTTTCACAGCACTGTATGTGATATGTACCTGGTATATGTGATTGAGTTCAGGTGTGCAAGCGTGTGAGATAAGGTGTGCAAGGTGAGACTGTGATGTTGACTTTACTCACGTGCAGATGTGTGTTCATAGCTCATTATGGAGAAGCAAGTGGTGGAAAGGAGCAGAGCAGCCTTCCTGTCTGGGAGGTCGCGACCCCTGGGGTTCAGAGTTCAGCAGCTGAAGGCCCTGCGTCAGATGATGGCGGAGCATGAGTCCGAAATCTCCGCATCTCTCAAACTAGACCTAAACAAGGTGACACCCCGCAGCACATCTTAAACTGTTTAGAACAGGGGTGCGCAGCAAGGGCCTTTTCCGTTTACGATTTTTGTGGCAACCTCTGCTCTTAATTATTTCATTTGCTCAAACATTCCTTGAGCTGACATTTGTATAAGCACCAGGTGCAGGCTGGAAGTGCATCCTAAAGGCTTTACTGTGCTGCACAGGAGGGAACCAGCGTAGTTTGTAGAGCTGTCAGAAAACTACAACTAAGGTATTCAGTTTGAACAAAAAGCACCACGCAGACCTGCCCTCCAGGACCAGAGTTGAGCGCCCCTGGTTTGGACTGTGAGAGTGTGACCGTGGAGCCCCCTGCTGGGCGGGGCTGTGGTTACGGTGCTGATTGACGGTTTTTTGGGTTGCCGTGGGCAGAGTGGGTTCGACGCGCAGCTGTTCGAGCTCATCGGCCTGGAGGGGGAGATCTCCCTGGCCCTGGACCGGCTGGCGGAGTGGGCGGAGCCTCGGCCGGTGGAGAAGACCTTGCTCACCATCAATGACCAGGTGTTCATCCAGCCCCAGCCCCTGGGGGTGGTGCTCATCATCGGAGCCTGGAACTACCCCTGGGCACTTACCCTCCAGCCCCTAATCGGGGCCATTGCAGCTGGTACATTTCCCTTCCTATCTACCTCTGTCTCTCTCTCTCTCTCTCTCTCTCTCTCTCTCTCAGATCAAATCCATTCACGTTTATCAATTCCATGTGCATTGGCACCATATACATTTAGTTCAAAATGCTAATATGAAATAGTACATCTCTGTAGGCAATGCTGCTGTGGTGAAGCCATCAGAGTTGAGTGAGCATTCCTCCAGACTTCTACAGGAGCTCCTCCCACAATACCTGGATAAGGTGATTTGTGTCAGGTCTGCTTGTGCATGTGGGTGTGTGTGTGTGATGTCACTGTGTGCAATTTCACTGTTTGCATGTGTCATTGTGTGAGTTGATGTCTTGCATGTATGTGATGTCACTGTGTTTATGATGTCACAGCACGCCTGTCTGATGTAGAGTGCCGTGATCTGCCCCCTCCCTGCTGTCCTCTATTATTGCATATTTGTCATACACTGAATTGTTTTAGATCTTTGGACAAATTGTAAAATTAGACAAAGCAAATCTGAGTAAACACAAAACAAATTTTTTAAATGAATGTTTAATTTATTTAACGATTGCCCTGTCCAGGATGTATTCCTGCCTCTCGTCCAATGCACGCTGGAATAGGCTCTAGTACTCTTTGCAACCCTGACCAGGATAAGTGGGAATAGATAATGGATGGATTTATTTCATTTAAAAAGTTATCAAACACCCATATCACTCGAACACCCATATTACTATGAAAAATTAATCAATCAATTTACTCAATCAACCAATTAACCAAATTGAATTAATAATTGGATTCAGCTGATTGAATACAGCCAGACTTGATTGCAGCCGGCCCTGTTGAATCTCACTCATATTGAACCTTACCATCAGAGTGAATTGGTCCCAACAAAATTTAGACAAACTCACTATGCCACAGTCAAGGATATTCCAAAAGAGATGAGAAAAAAGTTGTTGAAATATATCTCATCTCGCATTTGCAAAAAAAAAGCACCTGGATGATCCCCAAGCCTTTTGGATGGTGTTTTATGGACAGATGAGTCAGAAATGGAACTTCCTGGACAACACAGGTTCCATTATTTTTGCTGTAAAACTAATACTGCATTTCACAGTTAGAACATCACACATGGGGATGGTTTGCTGCCTCGGGACCTGGACCACTTGTCGTTTTCATAGGAACCATGAATTCTGCTCTGTAGCAGAAAATTATTAATATTAAGGAGATTGTCCAGTCATCTGTCTGAGAGCTGAAGCTGAAGCAAAATTGGGTTATTCAGCAAGAGAATGATCCAAGATCATTGGTTGCACCACGTTTAGCAAGTCATCACTGCTAAACGTGGTGCAACCAGTTATTAAGTTTAAGGGGGCAGTTACTTTTTCACATGGGTCATATGGGTGGTTGATAAATTTTTTCATTAATAATTTAAAAAATGTATTTTGTGGCTACTTGGGTTCCCTTTGTCTAATGTTACATTAGGTCTAAAGATCGGAAACCATTCAGAGTTACAAATATGCAATAACAGACGACATCAGGGAGGGGACAGATACTTTTTCATGGCACTGTACTTGTGTGTGATGTCACTGTGTGTGTGTTTCCAGGAGATGTACCCCGTGGTGCTGGGGGGGGCGCCGCAGACCCAGGAGCTGCTGAGGCAGCGCTTTGACCACATCTTCTACACGGGGAGCAGCAGTGTGGGGAAGCTGGTGATGGAGGCTGCCGCCCCTCACCTGACCCCCGTTACCCTGGAGCTGGGGGGGAAGAGCCCCTGCTACATACACAAGGACTGTGACATCAGAACGGCCTGCAGGTAAGCACTGTGACATCAGCACAGCCTGCAGGTAAGCACTGTGACATCAGCACAGCCTGCATGTAAGCACTGTGACATCAGCACAGCCTGCATGTAAGCACTGTGACATTACCACGGCCTGCAGGTAAGCACTGTGACATCAGCACGGCCTGCGGGTAAGCACTGTGACATCAGCACAGCCTGCAGGTAAGCACTGTGACATCAGCACAGCCTGCAGGTAAGCACTGTGACATCAGCACAGCCTGCAGGTAAGCACTGTGACATCAGCACAGCCTGCGGGTAAGCACTGTGACATCAGCACAGCCTGCGGGTAAGCACTGTGACATCAGCACGGCCTGCATGTAAGCACTGTGACATCAGCACGGCCTGCATGTAAGCACTGTGACATCAGCACGGCCTGCAGGTAAGCACTGTGACATCAGCACAGCCTGCGGGTAAGCACTGTGACATCAGCACGGTCTGCATGTAAGCACTGTGACATCAGCACAGCCTGCAGGTAAGCACTGTGACATCAGCACAGCCTGCGGGTAAGCGCTGTGACATCAGCACGGCCTGCAGGTAAGCACTGTGACATCACCACGGCCTGCTGGTGAGATGCAGGGGGCAGGTGCGGGATGAATCTAAAACTGTTTTTGGAGAGAAAGATTCTGTTGAATTTGATGATTTTCATGTAGCTCAGTTTATAAATGTGCGTGTGTCTCTATGTACATGTGTGTTAAGATGTGTGTGCACATCTTTGCCCTTCTGACCCTGTTTAATAAGGCGAATCACCTGGGGGAAGTTTTCAAACTGCGGCCAGACCTGCATCGCCCCCGACTACATCCTGTGTGAGCCCAGCATCCAGGACCGGGTGGTGCAGGAGATCCGTCGCACACTGCAGGTACACACCGTCTGAGCTCCACCCAAACATGCATGCTCACATGCAGGCTAGTCACGCACGCTAATCACACACGCTAATCACACACACTAATCACACACGCTAATCACACAGGCTAATCACACACACTAATCACACAGGCTAGTCACGCACGCTAATCACACAGGCTAGTCACGCACGCTAATCACACACACTAATCACACACGCTAGTCACGCACGCTAATCACACACGCTAGTCACGCACGCTAATCACACACGCTAATCACACAGGCTAATCACACACACTAATCACACAGGCTAATCACACACGCTAATCACACAGGCTAGTCACACAGGCTAATCACACACGCTAATCACACACACTAATCACACAGGCTAATCACACATGCTAATCACACACACTAATCACACAGGCTAGTCACACACGCTAATCACACAGGCTAGTCACACACGCTAATCACACACACTAATCACACAGGCTAGTCACACACGCTAATCACACACACTAATCACACAGGCTAGTCACACACGCTAATCACACACACTAATCACACAGGCTAGTCACACATGCTAATCACACACACTAATCACACAGGCTAGTCACACACGCTAATTACACACACTAATCACACAGGCTAGTCACACACACTAATCACACACACTAATCACACAGGCTAGTCACACACGCTAATCACACACACTAATCACACAGGCTAGTCACACACGCTAATCACACATGTTAATCACACATGCTAATCACACAGGCTAATCACACAGGCTAATCACACATGCTGATCACACATGCTAATCACACACGCTAATCACACAGGCTAATCACACAGGCTAGTCACACACAGATCACACACACTAATCACATACACTTACCACACAATTTAATCACAGGTCCCTAATCACATGCACTAATAATGGTTAATCATACACACTAATCACATACACTAGTTACACACACTACTCACACATGCTAATCTCACACACTAGTTACACACACTAATCATACATGCTAATCATACACTAATCACACACGCTAATTACACAATTAAATCACAGCCAGTGCTGTGGTCTAACTGCATGTCTTTCTTACTGTCTGTGGTTAATCTTGTGTCTGGTTATAGGAGTTCTATGGTGATGACCCCATGACCTCCCCGGATTATGGACGCATCATCAGTCAGCGCCACTTCATTCGAGTCATGGCCCTGCTGGAGGGCTGCACAGTGGCACTGGGTGGCAGCAGCGACCAATCACAGCGCTACATCGGTACTGTGTGTGTAGTACGGAAGTTACAGGTTTATGTGCTGGTGTGGGCACATTAGGTGTGTATGTAGATATCATGAGGAGCATGTTAAGATGTGTGTGTTTGACTTTCTCTCCGAATCAGCCCCCACAGTCCTGACGGACGTGTCCCCCGCCGCCAGGGTGATGCAGGAGGAGATCTTTGGCCCCCTGTTGCCCATAGTAACGGTCAGCGGGGAGGACGAGGCCATTCGCTTTATCAACGAGAGAGAGAAGCCTCTGGCCCTGTACGTCTTCTCCTCCAGCAATAAGGTGAGACTCCGCCCCCCTGACTGCGCTGTAGTGCGACTGGGTGAGACTCCGCCCCCCTGACTGCGCTGTTGTGTGGCTGAGACTCCGCCCCCCTGACTGCGCTGTTGTGCGACAGGGTGAGACTCCGCCCCCCTGACTGCGCTGTTGTGTGGCTGAGACTCCGCCCCCCTGACTGCGCTGTTGTGTGGCTGGGTGTTGACTCCGCCCCCTGACTGCGCTGTTGTGTGGCTGGGTGTTGACTCCGCCCCCTGACCCCGCCTCTCCCGCAGGTGGTAAGGCGCATGCTGGATGAGACGTGCAGCGGGGGCGTGACTGTGAACGACGTGATGATGCACTACACACAGAGCTCCCTGCCCTTCGGCGGCGTAGGTGAGACGGGCCAACTGCCATGTGGGAGGGGTGGAGGAGCCGGGTGTAGTTCAGCTACCGCCAGATTTGGGAGGGGTGGTGCCAGGTGTAGTTCAGCTACTACCAGATGTGGGAGGGGTGCAGGAGCCAGGTGTAGTTCAGAAGAAGTAACCCCATCCCGCTGTTCTATCCGCTGCAGGCCACAGCGGAACGGGCCGGTACCACGGCCGGCACACCTTTGACCAGCTGAGCCACCTGCGAGGCTGCCTGGTCCGACCCCTGGCTCTGGAGGGCCTGAACCAGGCCCGCTACCCGCCCCAGTCCCCCGCCCGACTACGCAAAGTTCGCTTCTTCATGCTCCGGCGCCTGTGCAGCTGTGCCAGGCTCACCTGCGTATGGGCCATTCTAGCCTCCATTTTGGCTCTGGGGCTGCTTATTGCTCTGCTGGTAGTGCTGCTGAAGGTGAGGATATAGCACTCGAACATGCATGTAAACAGACACCATTTTGGCTCTGAGGTGACTTATGCTGGCAGTGCTACTGAAGGTGAGGGTATAGCACACAAACACACATATAAACAGATGCCATTTTGGCTCCTGGGCTGCTCATTGCCTTGCTGGTAGTGCTGCTGAAGGTGAGGTTATTGCACACAAACACACACATACCCAGAAGCGTGAACAATTTGGTGCAGGTTGAAACTTGTTCCAGTGTTCTCCAGGTGAACCTTTAGATCTTTGGCAGTTGTGTGAAGTGCTTTTTCAACTGTCTAAACCAACTGGTTGCAAGAGTTGTGGTCAATTTTGCACTTTTGGTCTTGTACTTGGAGGACTTCAAACTTAACATTACGAACCGTTGAAAGAGGAATGCCACGGTATTGGAAAATAGCCTTGAAAATTTCAATTTGCAGTGTTGTGCAGAAAATTACTGAAGAAAATTAAAATGTAATTGAATGGTCATTTTTACCCTCATTTAAGGATGGAAATCAAGTCAGTAAAAGTGTGAAGACCAAAATGATTTTTCAGCTTTTTTTAAAACTTATTTTAGACATGTAATTTCAAAATAAGTAGAAATTAAATTTTAAGACATTCTAGGGTGTGCTAGGGTGCCAATACATTTTGACCACAACTGTATCCTCATCAGTTGTCCATTGGTTAATGTTGACTTTTGTAAAATAAATAAATAATAATAAATAATAATTTCATAACAAAATTACATGCAGTATCTGATCTAATGTACATTAGTCCAGTTTGTTCATATTTTGTCTCGATTGAGAACACAAGATGGAGACTATAATCCCACTGAATATACTCATATCTGTGTCTTTCTTTTTTTCTAGAATCCACCAGAATGAAACTTCATGGGTTGTGTTAGCAGAAGTGTCATTCTTTTCATGGTAATCCTCTTTCTATGTTAATTACCCATGGCAAATTAACAGTCAATAATTTAATACAATTGAATGAGGTCTTTATAAAATGATTAATCTTTTTGTTTAAATTTTATTTTTTAAATTTGGAATGCTCAATCACATTTTTGTGCCATTCCATTGCTGTAGAATGCTCTCAATCCAGGAGAGCTCAGGCTAGCATGTGCTAATGCTAAAGCTAGCCGTTACAGGTGCAGCTAGTCCAAGCACACTGCATGCACCTTATTGACCAGTAAAGGTGCTGTTCTGTGATAGGGCAGGTAAACACTAATGGCAAAAGCCTTCTGTCATGTGACCGGTTATGTGCTGGTCTGCAGTGCCGCTGGCCAGAACAGTATCCTGTCTGGAAGGTCATGCTAATCAGTCTTTGGCTGGGATGCCATCCTTTGCAGAACTGGAATGTACTTTAATATACAGTAAATATGTGGAATCTGTGGAAAATATAATAGATATATTTCACAGGAATCTGTTTAAAAGTATATAATTCTATATCTGAAAGCGGCAATAATTAGCATATTTGCCTGTACGCTTATTGTGAAATGTAAGAAATATCTCGATAATATGTTTTATTTAAATATAGTTTGTAGTATGTTCCATTTCTGTGATAAGGAATATTCGGCTAACTTTGCAAGATGCAATGCATTATGGGAGAACACAGAAAGAGCCTGCATAGCCTCTCTTGTGCAGATGGGGATTAGAGACCAGGGACTGGAGTCTGCTGCTCAGTAGACAATATTTAACTCTGACACTCTTTGGACACTGACACTGTTAGGACCTGTTTGATTTTACCTTGTCATGGTTTTTGGCATATATGTGGTATGAAGTGATAAAACCAGTGTTAATGTGTTATTAGATTAATATGTCACTACAAAGATTTGAGGGACAAACATTAGCTGGCTTGAGCTGACTACTTTTGAAAATTCAAAATTTTAAAGAGAAAGTTAAAATAAAAGCAGGCATTGCATAGTCAAAAGTGGTTGTATACAACCTGAAAGTAAAATGTCAAGTTTATATGAATTTTTTAATGCAGAAAATCTGAGAACATCTTTAGTTAGTTAGCCATTACATAGCTGGCTGGAACTTGCAGTCAAAGTTATGGTTATTGCATAATGTCCCCCTACTGTGCATTCTGGGTTGATAGAAGTTTATTCCTCGAAGCTACAGTAACTGCTGTCTGTAACCACTGGCATGTGTGGAATGTTTGTTTCCAGGCGTTCCCATGGTGATAGAGCTGCAGGACTGAAAGGGGGGTGGTCCAGACATCATGAGATCTCCACAGGACCAGTATCTATTTTCAAATACTTATATCAATATGAATAACTATTTCTTTCCTAATACTAGTGCAGTGTATTGTATTATTGTATTCTATGTCAAATTATTTTTTAAAATTTGGATTATATAAACAATAATGCATAAAGCAGTGTGTATGATGTAGAAGCTTAAGTGTAGAAAAGGCTTCCTGTGGCTGTTATATGGTCACACGCTCAGCAATTAGGTATTTCATACTAAAATTATGCTTACTTTGTAAATGCAGTATAATTGTCACTAAAATGTGTGCTTTTAAAAGGGATAGTTCACTTTATCGCATTTGTAAATAACTAACTTTAGTTTTTGATTGGCCCAGCTAGTTTCTGTTTGCTGTGAAGGATATTATGGATATTTAGAGAGTTTTCTGATGACCTGCCAGCTTTATAATCTCTGTTCTGGTGTTTGAGGTCTAAAGCACGAAAAACAGTCATTTGGCAGAACCTTCAAGGTAACAGTTTCCCTCCAGTGGTTTACACATGTAGCCTATATTGTTCTACGTAAAGATACAGTATGTTTAATGAAGCTGTGCAGGGGCTGCCTCTGACCACATGGTGTCGCTATATACCCTTTGAAGAAAATAAATACGGTACAATTTTTGGAAACTTCATGTAAATCAAACAGAATATGTATTTAATGTTTTTTACACATGCACATTTTCAATGAACTGGTAATCACAACTGAACCTGTGATCATCAGTTTACAAGACCAGTTCTTTACCCATTGTACTACACTGCTGTACTATGTACTACACTGCTGTACTATGCCCATGTCTGCATCTGTGTAGTGTCAGCTGGGTTACCTAGCCCTAAGCCTACCCCAAACCTACCTACTAATGACAGAATGATAAATTGCTATCTACGATCAAATAGGAAACTACTTTGTTAACACATAAATAAAATACTGTAGATCTTCATGTATTTTTTTTGTAAATAATGTGTGGCGAATATCTACTTTTTTTTTTTTTTTTACAAAAATCTGAGCCACAGGGCAGCTGGGTGGCAGGATTATGGCTGGATTAGTTCTGTAATATTAACATAACTAAGGCTGGATAACTGTCACAGAAAATATTGGCTGAAGTCTCCGAGCAGTCACAGCAAAGTCGAAAATCACAGGAAAAAGCAGAAGAAATAACTGAGTGGAAAAAAAAACGTTGATTTATTAAATTAATAGATCTCATGCGCAGCCGTGGGAAATAACATGCGCAACTATAGCAACCGGAATAAGTGTTTGAAGTTTCACTAAATCAACAGGCAGTAACTGGCTGCTGGGAACAAATGGCCTATGAGTAAGTGGGCGGCATGGGTGCAGTGGGTGGCACTGTCGCCTCACAGCAAGAAGGTCGTGGGTTCAAATCTCGGCTTGGGGCCTTTCTCTGTGGAGTTTGCATGCTCTCCCCGTGTCCGCGTGGGTTTCCTCCGGGTACTGTGGTTTCCTTCCACAGTCCAAAGGCATGCAGGTAGGCCAATTGGAGACTCTAAATTTCCCATAGGTGTGAGTGAATGGTGAGCAAAATGTTTATTGGCTGGTGCATTTAATCACAGGAATAAAGGGCTCGCTATTTAGCCTTTAATTTAACAGAACCTTCTTAGAAATAGGGCGTGCTCAAATTGCATTAGTGAAACACAACACGGTTACCATGCGTCCATTTTTTATTTATTACAATTTTGTTTTGGTGCAATATGATGTGCGTAGCCAGGTTTGGCCTTTGATGGAGCGTCTCTTGTCATTGATGTTATGGTAATGAGGGAAGGATCGCTGGGCATCAACATCGTTGACAGGGGCCGTCAAACATCTGATTGCAACAACTGACATGGACGGGTATTTTAATCTCGCAATCCAGGATCTGTATAAATTGTCCTGCTTTGCTTTTCCCAGCAATTGGCAATATTGTTAAAATGCATACGACAATACAAATAATACTGTAGGCTGTGTTAAGGTTGACAGTTATCATTCAAAACTGCCTAAAAAACTACGAAAAGCACTAAAAACAGAGGAAATCGCAGAAATGGCGAAAGGGGAAAGTCACTGAACTGCCAAAAAAAATCACAGAATCTGTGACACCTGTGACTTCTGTGTTAAGCACCCAGCTGTAATTACAATGCAGCCGAGTTCCCACACAGGAGCCCGATAACCAGAGCCGGCTTCAGGATTTTGGGGGCCCTGAACAGGACGTGACTGGGGGCAGGCGATTGGGGACCTGGGGGGATTTGTCCACGAACGTGGACCGGGGAACTGGCACAAGAACCATAGCATCAAAAAAGCTTTCGGTGTCCTCTCAACACTTCTCATTTAAAATATCTTTCAACGAATAATTAAACCTGAATTGTCAAACCTGAATCCATGGTTGTGGCCCTGAATAACTGCATAGACTGTTTGTGCCAGCAGCCAGTTCTGAAAATGACATCAGTATGAGGTCATGTGTCACGTGTAGGGAGTGGAACTGGGTTTGGGAGATGGACCTGTGGTTCTACCAAAATAACCCACTGCAGTAAAGTAATAGAGCTATTACATCGGCCCATAATCTGCAGACAATACGAAAAAAAACTTGAAACCTCTATCTTGCTAGCAAGGAGATATATTTGGGAGAAATCATCCATCATAGCACCCAGGATGCATAAGTTCTATTTTACCAGGTCAAAACAGGTTTCACCTGCATTCATATAATGCACAGTGAATCATCTCAAAATGAACTTTTAATCAGCAGTTTCTGTTCATGAAGAAGGAAACACTCTCATTAGCTGACTGCTCACAAAAAGTGGTATTGGACTACATCTATTGATTCTGGGTAGCAACCAATCAAAGTGCTTCAGTGGTTTTGTCAGGTAGTGACAAACAATTAGACAAGAATCCTGGCCTCCAGCCACTGGCTGGATTGCTGATTAGAACATTGTGACATCCCCACGCAAGCTGTACCATGACATCATCCTTCCTCCAATGTGTTCTGGCTCAGGGCTGGTTTTTTTCCTCAAATCTGGCCCAGTTTATCTCTGATTGGATTTCCCTTGAGTTGGGCAAAAGTCTACAGTGCCAGCCAACCTCAGACCATCTTGGTGCTGACCCGGCAACCTTCAGCCACCAGAGTGAGCCGAAGAGCCAAAGCACTGATGTGGTCAGGGCATGGCCAGTCAGAGCACAACAGGATAACATGTAGATGTGAGGGGAAACTGTTGCGATAGCTCCATACAGACAGCTCTGTCTGACTGCGGTGTGCTTGGGTTGGGGTTATGTTAGGAAAAATTTTCTTTCCCAAGTTACCCCTGCTGAGGGCCCCTTGGATAAGAACAGTTTGCACTGGCCATTCAGTGTACTGGAAAATTTAAGTAGAAAGAATTAGGTCCCTGTTGTGTTAATGTTTATGTGCATTTATTTAGTCCTCCTGGGAATCTGGTTTTGGGTTTAACAATCCAGCGTCTTTCTGTCCTGCATTTGTCTACTGGTGTTCAGTTAGCATTTGTTTGGAGGTACGATATAACGTAACGATTCTAATGCCTCAAGTCCACGGTGAAGGGAGTGAGCCACTAGGTGTGTGTCTCTGTGGATTTTAATGTCATGTATGTGTTGTGCTAATCTAGTCCTAATTGTATTCACTGTCTCTCCTACATATTGTATATCACAGTGATTATGCTTTATAACCTTTATGCAGTTGATTGTGTTGACTGTAAGTGTTTGCTTAATTAGGTATGTGGTGTTTGTCGTGTTTTTCTTGAGTGTAGCGCCCTTTTTGTAACACGCCGGGTCTTGCGTGGGTACCGTGCTGATTTCTGGTGGTTTGCTCCTTGCCAGATGGTCTTTGCGGTTCTTGTTTCTTTTGTAGGCAGAGGTGAATTTGTAGTCTGGAGCAGGCCTGGCTCGGTTCTCTTTGCTTTTCCTGTTTGTTGCTTTGCTAAATGCAGAGGAGGTGGTGATGAGTGGGATGATTTGCCTTGTGTCTTGTTGTTTTGTAGTAGGGATAGGGGTTAGGGGTTTGGGTTAGGGGACCGTGCTCCACTCTCTTAGGAAAGCAGTGAGTCACTATCAGCGACAGGATCTCTCCTCTTGTTCCTTCAGGTGAACATCCTGTTTGCTGACTCACAGGCGTTTATACCTCTTCTCTCGGCTCTGAAATTAGAGGGTTTTTTTCTGTGGGAAGGCACACGCTGCTGGACCTGCTTCCGTCTGTTTCAGAGAGAGAGCGGCTCTGCAGGATGTCCAAGACGTGGGTGGCTACGTGCATATAAACACACACGCGTGAAGACAGACACACACACACACACACACACACACATACATACACACACATGCACACACACATACACACACACACACACACACATACACACACACACATATACACACACACACACACACACACATACGCATACATACACACACACACACACATGCACACACACACACACATACATACACACACACACATATGCACACACACACACATACATACACACACACACACACACACACACACACACACACACACACATACATACGCACACACACGCATACATACACACACACACACACACACACACACACACACACACATACATACACACACATGCACACACACATACGCACACACACACAAACAGTGCATACACAAATAAGACGCACACATGCACATAGATGCGCACGCGCAGACCCGCAGACAGATGATTGAGTGTTCCTGAAACGCTCTAGAGCAGAGTGCTCATGGCGATGTGGCGATGTGGCTCGTCATTAACCCTGCCGTTTTCTAAGAAGCCAAACAGGACGTCGGTCGCTCTAATTGGCCGTTTCATTTGGGCGGCAGGAACTCTCCTCGGAGCCAATTCTGCGTCTCGTTCATCAGCAGGAAGTTAGCGTTTCTTCCAGCTGCGCCGACGGTTCTCTGCAGATTACGATCGCGTTAAAACGCCGAAGCTCAAACACAATTACCCTTGAAGCGTCGGCCTGTAAGAGGCGTGGGATTCGCCAGCAGGCCAGACGCCTGGGCTTCTGTACGCGCGATCGCTCTGCACGTCCGGCTCTGTGCTGAACAGAAAAGCCTTTCTGCCGCACATCTGGATCGCATATACGCCGTGAAAACCGGGACTTTTCCTCTGGACGCTTGTACAATACACGAACGAATGCAATCATGCAATCTCGGCTCAGATATATGCGCAGCGAACGGAAAGCGTGCAATCTCCGTCCCCTTTTTATTACTGACTCCTCCGGGGCTGACCTTGGAGGATCTCCAGGCGTGTGTTTGCATGTTTTACCGCCAAACCTGTCTGGGGGCCTAAAGCAACGAGCATTTTATCTGTCTTGAATTAGCGTGACTGCTGCCGGCCAGCGGGGGGCGCTGTTGCTCTTGCCCACAATTTAGGGCTGAGAAGAAATAATGTGTGGGAGACAAGGCAGAGTGGTCTCCCATAATGCACTTCTCTGTAAGAAATGCTTTACAGGAAGGGTGCTCTGTCTGGGGGCGTGGGGGGGGGGGGGGGGGGGCAGTGTAGCCTGACACTGATCTGCTCTTGCCTCTGTTCTTTGAGAAGGAAAAAATATGACTGTCCAAGGCCACATGTATGCAGGATCAGCATCCCCCCCCCCCCCCCCCTCCCCGGGCTATGACAGGATAATAAGTAACAGCTGTCCATAATTCTGTCCATAACAGCTGTCCACAACAAACTCAGAGTCAGTACATGTCAGTTTGCATGTTAGAAAAGACAGACTTAAAGTCAGCACAGAAACAGATACAGACATTATATGTTAGCACACAGACTCAATCAGTACAGAAGCAGGCGCTACATGTTAGCACACAGACTCAATCAGTACAGAAACAGGCGCTACATGTTAGCACACAGACTCAGTCAGTACAGAAACAGGCGCTACATGTTAGCACACAGACTCAGTCAGTACAGAAACAGGCGCTACATGTTAGCACACAGACTCAATCAGTACAGAAGCAGGCGCTACGTGTTAGCACACAGACTCAGAGTCAGTACAGAAACAGGCGCTACATGTTAGCACACAGACTCAATCAGTACAGAAGCAGGCGCTACATGTTAGCACACAGACTCAGAGTCAGTACAGAAACAGGCGCTACATGTTAGCACACAGACTCAGAGTCAGTATAGAAACAGGCGCTACATGTTAGCACACAGACTCAGAGTCAGTACAGAAACAGGCGCTACATGTTAGCACACAGACTCAGAGTCAGTACAGAAACAGGCGCTACATGTTAGCACACAGACTCAGAGTCAGTATAGAAACAGGCGCTACATGTTAGCACATAGACTCAGAGTCAGTACAGAAACAGGCGCTACATGTTATCACACAGACTCAGAGTCAGTACAGAAACAGGCGCTACATGTTAGCACACAGACTCAGAGTCAGTATAGAAAGGTGCAGGCGCTACATGTTAGCACACATAGACTCAGAGTCAGAGTCAGTACAGTACAGTACAGAAACAGGCGCTACATGTTAGCACACAGACTCAGAGTCAGTACAGAAACAGGCGCTGCATGTTAGCACACAGACTCAATCAGTACAGAAACAGGCGCTACATGTTAGCACATAGACTCAGAGTCAGTATAGAAACAGGCGCTACATGTTAGCACACAGACTCAGAGTCAGTACAGAAACAGGCGCTACATGTTATCACACAGACTCAGAGTCAGTACAGAAACAGGCGCTACATGTTAGCACACAGACTCAGAGTCAGTACAGAAACAGGCGCTACATGTTAGCACACAGACTCAGAGTCAGTATAGAAACAGGCGCTACATGTTAGCACATAGACTCAGAGTCACATGTTAGAGTCAGTACAGAAACAGGTGCTACATGTTAGCACACAAACTCAATCAGTACAGAAACAGGCGCTACATGTTAGCACACAGACTCAGAGTCAGTATAGAAACAGGTGCTACATGTTAGCACACAGACTCAGAGTCAGTATAGAAACAGGCGCTACATGTTAGCACACAGACTCAGAGTCAGTATAGAAACAGGCGCTACATGTTAGCACACAGACAGTTGTCTGCATTCTGCTGCGAGAGACAGTTTCTGTTGGACGGCAGCCATTCTGTTTGAGCTAGAGCCTCAGAACGTGCTGCAGCGGTGCTCTGTGATGGAAAGTTTCGGGGGAAACAGCCGACCCCAAAGAGCGCTGTGAGGAGCCATGTTTCCGGTCAGCTTTTTTTCTCGCCCGTGGCTGCCAGAACTTTCTCCCCCTGTCAGGGAGGAAAGTGCTCCTGTTCGTTTTTTGGGAATTTCCCGGAAAAGATCAGGCTTAGAAGCCAGTCTCCGGAGCTAAGCTGGGCCTCATTAATAGTTTTCCTGGATCCTTCTGAGATGTATATATTTTTTTTTTTCAGGTGTGTAGTGTCACAGTGAAAGGGAGAATGAAAGAATGATAAATTAAATGACTGCTTTGGGAGTGGAAGAATTACAAGAGCCAGCATTTTTCGTTTTCCAATAAAACCACATTTGGCACCACAAGCCACTCGTCACCAGACAGTCATCTCTGGTTTCATTCCTGTTACACTGCGTGTGTTTTTCCGAATACCCCCACACTGTCATGGCTACTGCTATGTCTCTGTGCACCTCTATCCTACGTTCTTGCTCTTCTCTACATCCCCCACACATCCTCTACTCTGCATCCCTCTACACATCCATCCCTCTACACATCCTGTACTCTACATCCCCCCACACATCCTGTACTCTACATCCCTATACACATCCTCTACTCCACATCCCCCTACATATCCTTACTCCACATCCGTCTACACATCCTCTACTGTACATCCCCCCACACATCCTCTACTCTACATCGCTCTACACATCCCCTTCTCTACATCTCTCTACATCCCTCTAGTCCACACTCCTATGCACCTCCACTATTCCACACTGCATCTTCTTTACTGTAGACTCCTCTACTTCCCATCTCCTCTGCTGTACACCTCTCTACTCCCCAACTCCTGTACTCTCCTCTACTCTACAGCTACTCTCGGCTGGTTCTAAGAGACTGTCACCATGGTTACTCATTAAGACACACTGACCTTGGCTTGTAAAGCGGTTATTATGAGGAAGTGGCCCCAGAGCACCCGCCCCCACAGGGAGAGGATGGGGTCTCATCACCGTGGTGACAGACTTGCTGACGCAGGTAGGGACAGTCATTACATATACCTTTGCCGTTTGACATCAGTGTTTAAAGCTCAGTGCGTGGCCAATCTGAACCCACTGTGTGTTTTTTCCCAGGGTATGTCAGATTTCTTCAGATGAGCATTGTATTTTTACACAGTGTGCTTCTAATGAACATTAGTATTGTTTACACAAACAGAGAGTGTGCCGGATGCTGTGTGACACTGCTGACCACAGGTCTTGCACAGTTTTAACCCTTCCACTCTTTTCATGGCGGCCATTATTGCAGGCTGATTTTTCGTCGTTTATACGGCAGGGCAGTGGGCGGGGCAGTGGAGGGGACGTGGGCGTTGCAGTGGGCAGGGCTACGGCTGGGGCAATGGAGGGGAAGTGGGCGGGGCAACGGGGGAGCGTGGGCGGACCAATGGAGGGGAAGTGGGCGGGGCAATGGGGGGCGTGGGCGGGGCAGTAGGGGGGACGTGGGCGTTGCAGTGGGCAGGGCTACGGCTGGGGCAATGGAGGGGAAGTGGGCGGGGCAATGGGGGAGCGTGGGCGGACCAATGGAGGGGAAGTGGGCGGGGAAATGGGGGGGCGTGGGCGGGGCAGTGGGGGGGCGTGGGCCGGGCAGCAGGTGCTCTGAGTCACACGCCAATGGGTTAGAATTGCTTACCCTTTACCTTTGCCTCTCTCCCCACTGTCCTCTCTCTCTCTCTCTCTCTCTCTCATCTCCTCCCCCCTTGTCCCCTCATCTCCACTCCCTCAGGCTTCTTGGTTCACTGCCACCTCACAGCCTCCCTTCTGTGCACTTAATTAGCATCTCTCTACTTCTGGCAGCACTTCCCAGTGTTATTTTGGGTCAGTGCTTCCCCCCCCCCCCCCCTCCAGCACTGCCTGGGGACGATCTGATCAGCTGACCACTGACCATGGGTTTTCTTCTCGGGGAGGGGGGGGGGGGGGGGGGGGTGCTGCTTCTCTTGTGTGTCTGAGCCCTCGGGAGCCTTTGGGGGCGGGGGTGGGGGTGGGGGGGGTGTCTGAGCCCTCGGCCAAGGGCCCTCGGCTCAGGGACCGCCATGAGGGCCCGTTTTCCCGCGAAGGTGAACGTGACCCCGCGACCCCGTGACCCCGTGACCCTGCACTGAACCGTCCCGTCCTGTGGGGAAGGGGTCAGCTGCGGACAACAAGCGGCAGCATTTACACACAGGTCTGGTCGGTGTCTGGCAACTTCCACGTATTGGCCAATCAATCAACCTCGTTTCATGTCATGTAGTACTGCTGCTCCAGGATTCGCAAACCAGACTTTACAGTGTGACTTCATAAACGCGCCTGCGCCCAATTAGGAAAGAGTGTTCACACACAGTCTTGATGTCAGCTTATAGAAAAACAAACTGAACATTATTCATAAGTTGTCCTTCAGTGAACCCTCCCAGTGGTGTGCGCTGGAGCTAATCAGTTCATCCTTTCCTTTAAAAACATGAAGGAAATGCAGGCGTATTTCCATCTATAAACATGAACGCATAGCATACATGCAAATCTTGGCGAGCAGGGTAGATTGCATCATCCCTCTGGGCTCGATGACAGAGCGGTTGTGCCTCTTGCGTTACTCGCTCGAAATCTTCGGCGCTTTCCTGCGGAAGCGACACGCGCGCGAACGTGTGCCTCCGCTCCTCTGTGAGTCACGCGGACGGCTGATCTGACGCTTCAAGTCGCAGCGATTCGCGGGAACAAAGGCTCAGGGCCGTGAGATGGTGAGATGGTGGTAGTTGTGTGTGGCGGTGCGGCGGGTGTGTGGGGAGTCTGGGAGAGCGGGGCGGCTCTCGAGAGCGATGCATCCTTTCGCGGCGTGGCCCAGTTCACCGCTCCGCACCGCCGCGCCGCGGCTACGGTCCGGCCGAGCTTTCGGCGGGGACCCCGAGGCTGGCAGCCTGTTAGCTGGGCACAGTGGCAGCGTGGGTTAGCGCAGGTAGCGTAAGAGGTGGAGCGGGGAGGAAGTAATCACACAGAGTGACAGAGGGGGGGAGGGGGCTGTGGCAGATGGGGGGGGGGCTGTGGCGGATGGCGGGGGGACAGGCTGTGGTGGAAAAGGGGTGGGGGGCTGTGGAGGAGGAGGGGGGGAGGGTGTGGAGGAGGAGGGGGGCTGTGGAAAGCAGGTACTGGCCTCTCAGTGGAACACAGTCTCCACACTGCTCTGATGTTCAGCTGCCAGCCACACAGTAAAATGTCCAGTGTTGATTCAACTCTTACAGATAACATTTGGTCCCACTCTGAAATGTGAGACCAAATGTTAACTGTTAAAAGAGTTGAATGAACACTGTTAGAGTTGAATGAACACTGGATGTTTTCCTGCGTAGATGTCCTGGTGCAGAGGAAGCTGCTGACGGGCCTGTGATTTATGCCCCCGTGATTTAAAGCTGGGCCGTGAGAGGACTTTACTTCAAGGTCACCTTTTAGTTGAGCGAGATCCTCCTCACTGTACAGTCGCATAATCAGCCTCACACCCCTCCCGAGCTGAGACACAATGGGGTGATGTTCAGTCCGCAACAGATGAAAACAGAATTAGGAATTCATGTTGTGCAGTCGGCCGAGTGCTTTGGATCTCTGACGTGGTTTGCTCACAGTCACGGCCATTTTAGTTAGAAAGGCTTCTTCTTCTTTCATCTGCAGTGTTTAGCTAATCGACCTGTATTGACTTCTGTTCAGCTCCCATTCGGCCATCTGTCTGTATCATTCCGGGCCATTTAACGGTTATGATATTAACGGGGTGAGTTTGCAGCAGAGACAGCATGGGTACACCGCCCCCCAACCCCACCCCCCCCCCCCCCCCCCCCCTATCCTCTATCTCCCCTCTCCATCTGGTAGGTCTGCTTGGTGTTTTCAAGAGAATAGATAGCCTCAGCACTCCAGCAAGCGCAGTCAAAGCAGGCAAACTCGCCAGGGCCCGTTTCTGACAGTACTCGTCTCTGTGTAAAGTGAACCTATGAGGCGTGGCACAGAGTCCGTGCTGTATCCCTGTGTTGTCTAGTCTGTGACTGTCTGCCCAGGCATACTGTGAGCAGGGCTCAGCACCACAAAACACCATGATTGGTTCAAACCGGAATGCTGTTCACACAGATAGTGACAGCAGCCACAGCAGCAACATCTTAATACTGTATCTTAGCTGGAGGAGAGGGCTTGTGAAGCCGTGCTGTGTTGGTTGCATTGTTTTGTGTTGTTTCGGTCTGTGTAGCACTGTGACGAGCTGTGTTTGTTTGATTGTGTTGTCTTATGCTGACTTGTGTTGCACTGTTTTGTGTTGTGTTGTGTCGTTTTATATTTGTTCATGTTGTGGTTTGTGCTGGGACCTGTTTCATGAAGCAGGATTACTGAGTTAGCTGGATAACTGCGCTGAACAAACCCCAGAGCAGCTCTTTTCATTCTATTTCCATGTTCTAGATTTGGGAGGGTTCTGAGTTTTACTCAGTACAGTTATCCAGCTGACTCAGTAATCCTAACTTCACAATCCTTTGTGAAATACCCCCCCTGGAAAGTTTTACATCCAGATAAGTTCACTCCTGTTTCCATTGTCAAACTTTCATGTAATGTTTTGTGTTGTGTTTGCGTTATTCTGTATTTGTTGACATTGTAGTTTGTGCTGGTTTGTGTTGTGTTGGTCTGTGTTGGTTTGTGTTGTGTTGGTTTGTGTTGTGTTGGTTTGTGTTGGTTTGTGTTGTATTGGTTTGTGTTGGTTTGTGTTGTGTTGGTCTGTGTTGGTTTGTGTTGTATTGGTTTGTGCTGGTTTGTGTTGTATTGGTTTGTGCTGGTTTGTGTTGTATTGGTTTGTGTTGGTTTGTGTTGTGTTGGTCTGTCTTGTTGCGTTGTTGCTGCTGGTTGACCCTCGCTCAGTGTTGGTGGCGATCCGCGCTGGCTCGGTGGGACCGGGATGGAGAGCGACGTTAGCGGAGGGTATGGATTTCGGATTAGCGAGCGTCCCGCGCACAGTAATTACGGAGGAACCGCACGCGCCCAGTTTCCACGCCACATCGATCGGGGGTGTCTCCTTTCCCCCGGCGTGACGGCCGCCTCCACAGATCCGTCGGACGGCGGACGTTTGCGTTTATGGATCTGTTTACCAAAGCGCGCCGATTGCCTCTGAGGAGATTGCGAACACCTGGCCGTTCTTCACTCTGGGCTGCTTTTTTAAAATCTGAATCACGGAGCTTTCCTTCTCCTTCCCAGCCTGTTACGCAGGGCCAGTTTCCATCCAAATTGACGCTTTTATACTTCTGCTGATTGCGTTCAGGATGAAGCTCCTTTAAATAGCAGAGTAGGGGAGGTGGGGAGCAGGTGTGTAACCAGGCCTTCTGTCATCTGTCCATCAGTCAGTCAGTCAGTCAGTCAGTCTGTCAGGAGTAATATTATACCTGTACACTGCTGCTACACCCTTGAGTGCAGCACCTACTCTGAGCTGCAGTAACTGTCCAGGCAAATGTAAAATATTAAATATCTCTGAAGGAAGCCGAGAAATTATGTTCGTGTTTGTGTCACCTTGGCCATGTTGTGTGCGCTGCTGTTTGTGTTGTTGTTGGTGCTGCTGCACATGTTGTTGTGTGTATCAGCCTGTGTCCTCTTGTGTTAGTGTTGCTGTGTATGATGCTGTGTGTGTTGTTGTGTATATTGTTTTATGGGCTGCTATCCATGGTGTTGTGATTGTTGTTGTGTATATTGTTTTATGGGCTGCTATCCATGGTGTTGTGATTGTTGTTGTGTATGATGCTGTGTGTGTTGTTGTGTATATTGTTTTGTGTGCTGCCGTCCATGGTGTTGTGAGTGTTGTTGTGTATGATTCTGTGCGTGTTGTTGTGTATAAAGCTGTGTATATTGTTTTGTGTGTTGCTGCTCATGGTGTTGCGAGTGCTGCTGTCCATGGTGTTGTGAGTGTTGTTGTGTATGATTCTGTGCGTGTTGTTGCGTATGAAGCTGTGTATATTGTTTTGTGTGTTGCTGCTCATGGTGTTGTGAGTGCTGCTGTCCATGGTGTTGTGCGTGTTGTTGTGTATGATGAGTCGCTGGATGTTCCCAGTCTGTTTGAGATGAAGTTGACGCAGTGATCAGGACTGCGACCGTAGTTACCAGAATAATGAAATATGACTGTTCAATCTCCTCTGCCAGGATGTTTATGTTTCCTGTTTAAGCTCTACACAGAGCCAGAATGTTCCCTCCTTTGGTATCATTTAAACACAGATAAGTCCTACAATAAATGTGGCCATATTTTCCCTCTTTTTTTTCCTCTTGCTCTCTTCACATTTAGTTACACGTCTCGGAGCACGACCGCATGAGTCACGGTCATGAGTCACGGTTATGAACCCTGGTTCCCCGTCCCCCCCCCCCCCGGGGGGACAGGAGCTGGCCTGTGAGAGATGCACCGAGCTCTGGCATCGCCCGGCGGCCGTATGGGCCGCGCGACGGGGGGGTATTTCTGTTCTGCTGACACCGCGCGTTCGCAGCCGTGAGTCACAGCCGCACCGCCGGGAATCGTTCTGGGCACGAGACTGAGGTTTTTATCTTTTCTTTTTTTATCTCCGGCGTCTTGGCCCCGGTGCGGCGCGTTTCGGCTGTTTGTTTGCGTCCCCGCGCTATCTCTCTCTGCCCGGGGCGGGGCGGCCCGGCGGCTGATAAGACGGGCGCTTTTGGCGGCGCTGTGACACGCCTCGCTCGCCGCTCGTAAAAAAAAAAAAAAAAAAGGGACCTGGCGCAGTTACGGGGCAGTTGAAGGAAGTTCGGAAGCCTTCAGGTGATTGGCCGCCCGCGCAATCTCCCATCAGGCCCCCTTCCTTGTCCCGAGACCGGCGCTGTCTGGCGTTCGCGCCGCGCGGCGTCCTCTCTCTACGCGCACGGCGGAGGTCGGAGTGAGCTGCGTGCGTGTTCGTGCGTGTGGAGCGCACGCCGACCCGCATGACAGAACGGAGCTTTGTACATCAGCAGCGTGCATGCTGGGTATTGTAGGCGAGGCTACCAGGCAGTGAAGAATGCCTTCATTCATTATTGGAGGCAAGTGGGGGTGATAATAAAAACAAAAAACATTGAATTCTTTATGCCTGTCTCATCCTGCATCAATCTCTGGCAATTCAGGAGTGGAGACAATAGTGCCCCTCATTTTCGAAGTGTGTTTCGCACTTTGCAGTCCCCCTGCTGAGCTGCACAGTCATTGTGACAGGAAGCTGGTACAGTAGACTTCCTGCTCAGCTGGCACGTCGCAGCAGGCAGCCAATCACAGGGAGGAATGTGCGGTTAGTCACACGTGATCCCATCGCTTAAGCCCCTCCTTCTCTGGTGAAAACTATGGCCAATCATGCACTTCCCTGCAGCCGGCACTGGACTGGAGAGGAAGCGATACCAGTTTGTGGGCCCGGACGCAGCACTGGAAATGAGAGATTTAGCAGGACAAGCTACCTGGCAGCCCGGGCCTATTCACTGTAATGAGGGAAATCAGCTGTGTGTGCTGCTGGGTGCCAGACGGAGATTAGCGCAGTGCCGTTTTGCGGAGATGAAATGGAGTTGGCAGGTAATTCTTTGAGTCACTCTGTATTAGTCCACCCAGCCGGTGTCACGGCGTGTCAGACCTTAATGAACTGCACGCTCGCACTCAGGCGCCGCCCTGGAGGGCCAAAGCTGCCAGGAGACCACTTTATTATCCTCTCAAAAAAGCCGCCTTCGCAAGTCGCATTTCATATCCTCAGAGAGACAGGGCCTCGATATTACAGCTGGTGTTTTTTTTCCCCCAGGTAGTTTATATTGTTCAGCTCAAAGTCACAAATACCCGTGTGAACAGCTCTGGGATTCCGGCCCTGGAAATGGAAAGCAAATAGAGGGGTAGAGTTTTTGCAGAACCCATCTCACAGTCTGATGCTCTTCTGGGGGATCTGGTGTGTCAGCTTATCCACAGAAAATAAACTGTCGCCGTCGACAACGAAAGGGCTGTCTGCCGCAGCCTAACCTGTTCAAAAAACCGCGAAAATAAAAGTGTCAACGCTCTGTCACACTACACTCTTGTGTGTGAGGCAGTGAGATGGAGAGATGGAGAATGTGTGCGTGTGTGTGTGTGTGTGAGAGAGAGTGAGTGTGCATGTGTGTGTGTGTGTGTGTGTGTGTGTGTCTGTGTGTCTGTGTACGTTTCATAGAGTGAGCGTGAGAAGGGTGTGTGTTGCTAGAGAGAGAGAGAGGGGGTCTGTATAGCCATTTCCATTTGAAGCTGTGGGGGGGGGGAGGGGGGGGGGTTGTGGAATGTTCTTTGTGGTCAGATGTGCAGTGGAACTGTGGTCTGAATCACAGACTTCAGCAGAAATTTACGGCATTGAAAAATGGAGCGCCACCACAGAAAGCTGATCCCTTTTTCTCCTGCAGCACAGATGGGCAGCCTCAGCCTCCTCTCGCCCCAACAGGAACGAGCTGCGGGGAGCTCCATGCCACACCCCAGCACCTCCAAACCCTCACGCCCCCCCCCCCCCCAACCCCCACCCCCCACCCTACTGCACTCTCCCCACATTCACACCCCTGCTGTTTACAGATGAGTCATGTGATCGTATGAGACGGGATATTTTGAGAAAGAGCAGCTGTGATGTCACAATGCTGTCATGTGACCACACTGTATGCGGTATCCTGTGTGGGGGTTTAAGGTATGTACTGATATCGCAGGGTGTACAGTTACTGCTTTAATAATTCAGCGAAGGATCACAATGGTACCTTACTGTCATCACGCCGCAGTCACCTTGTGACTGACTGCAGAGGCTATTCTCATCTGCCCCACCCCTCCTCCCTGCCTCACCTCCACCTGCCCCACCTCTCCTCCCTGCCACGCCCCTCCTCCCTGGCTTACCTTTACATGCTACGCCCATCCATACTTTACATATAGTTCTGAGAGTGGCTTAATGAACCCAAATTCAGGTGTAGTTTCCATACATTAGCAGTGTGCCAGCAATTTGGAAAATTCAGTGTTTTGCATTGCAAAGCAATGTATTCGATTTTTTAAGGTGAGGCAGCGATTGACAATAGGGAAGTTCCATTCACTGTGCCATTTCTCTTTTAGACTTTACCTGCTTTCAAATTCAGTTTCTAAGCTTTGTTTATCATAGGTGCCAATTTTCTTTTTTCAAAAACAAAAATAAGAAGTAAACGTTCTGTCCTCTAGCTAGTTCACACTGTGCCTCATTTTGGCATCACTGTGAGAGATGGCAAGCGCGTACATTTCAATATATCCTGATATCACTGAGCCAATCGTCTGTCTCCTGAAATCCCTGAGCCAATCATCTGTCTCCTGAAATCACACCAAGCCAATCACCTGCCTCAGCTCCTCAAGTTCTCTGCTTTATACTTCCTGTGTGTCCTTGGTCATGTCTGTACACATGGTTTGTTTGTGCTTGACATCTGAGATCACAGATAACAAGAGTTAGGTTTTCCTGCAGAAAACAGAACTGTGTTTTGTTAGTTTAAATTTTAGTGTAATTCAGAACAAATGCAGTGTCACTCCAGTAGAAAAACCCTTAAATACTTTTTACTGCAAGGGACACATTGTGCCATCAATACTTGGAAAGAGAAGCGAAAGCTTTTATGGAAATTAATGTAGTGGAAACTAAAATGATAATTCACTCACTCTCACGCACTGTTTTCCTCTCTGCCATAACTGCTACTGCTTCTACTCAACAGTGACGGTCCACCATGAACTGTAGCAGGTGTGTGTGTGTGTGTGTATGTACGTGTGTGTGTCTGATGGAGAGAGTAGTGTGTGTGTGTGTGTGTATGTACGTGTGTGTGTCTGATGGAGAGAGTAGTGTGTGTGTGTGTGTGTCTGATGGAGAGAGTAGTGTGTGTGTGTGTGTGTGTATGTACGTGTGTGTGTCTGATGGAGAGAGTAGTGTGTGTGTGTGTGTGTGTGTGTCTGATGGAGAGAGTAGTGTGTGTGTGTGTGTGTGTATGTACGTGTGT
>CM045894.1:7735000-7777500 GCA_025169545.1 Anguilla japonica
CTACACTAACACACACACGCTCCCAACACACACACACACACTCCCAACACACACACGCACACTCCCAACACACACACACACACTCACACACACCTACACTAACACACACACTCTCCCAAGACTCACACACACCTACACTAACACACACAGACTCCCAACATACACACACACACACACCTACACTAACACACACACACCTACACAAACACACACACGCTCCCAACACACACACACATACACACTCACACTCACCTACACTAACACACACACACTCACACACACCTACACTAATACACACACTCTCCCAAGACTCACACACACCTACACAAACACACACACACTCCCAACACACACACACCTACACTCACTCACACACTCCCTCAGCATTCACACACACCTACACTCATACGCACACCTACACTAACACACACACGCTCCCGCATACCTAGTTTACATTTCCATTTCATTTGGCCATCTAGCTGGCGCTCTTATCCAGAGTGACTAGCATAAGTGCACAAAAAGGTTTGGGCAGCAATGAGCTTATGTGGAGTCATTAGACTCACAGCCCATCGTTAATACATAATTTACTGAGAGGTATTAAATACATCAACCTACAGCAGAAAGTTAAGTGCCATAGCAGGTGCAAGAGGGATGCTAGAATGCATTGCTTCAAGTAGCAAATGGGTTTGGGCATATGGTTTTTGATGGAGCCTAGGTTGGGCTACGAAAGACATTTAGCATTTGGCAAGCTGAGATGCCATTTTAAACAGGTGTGCTTTCTGCAACGGAAGACATTTCAGTCTGCGGTGGAAACACTGTCTCCCACACACCTACTCAAACACACTCTCCCCACAGACACACCCACCTTACTGTAACACTCTCCCCATAGACGCACCCACGCTTACTGTAACACTCTCTCACACCCTCCCACACACTTAGTGTAACACACTCACACTCTCCCACAAACCTACATTTGCAGATACTTTGTAAATCCTGTAGACTGAACCCTCACTCTTTCACAGTCTCCCACGGATTCTTAGACTCACATGAACTCCCCAAAACACATTAATCAACCCCGAGACACTGCCAGGTGTACTATCCTGTCCTGGCTGTCTGTATCTGGTTCACTACCCTGTCCTGACTGTCTGGATCAGGTGTACTACCCTGTCCTGGCTGTCTGGATCAGGTGTACTATCCTGTCCTGACTGTCTGGATCAGGTTCACTACCCTGTCCTGGCTGTCTGTATCAGGTTCACTACCCTGTCCTGACTGTCTGGATCAGGTGTACTACCCTGTCCTGGCTGTCTGGATCAGGTGTACTATCCTGTCCTGGCTGTCTGTATTAGGTTCACTACCCTGTCCTGGCTGTCTGTATCAGGTGTACGACCCTGTTCTGACTGTCTGTATCAGGTGTACTACCCTGTCCTGACTGTCTGTATCTGGTTCACTACCCTGTCCTGATTGTCTGTATCAGGTGTACTATCCTGTCCTGACTGTCTGTATCAGGTTCACTACCCTGTCCTGACTGTCTGGATCAGGTTCACTACCCTGTCCTGACTGTCTGTATCAGGTTCACTACCCTGTCCTGACTGTCTGTATCAGGTGTACTACCCTGTCCTGACTGTTTGGATCAATTTCACTACCCTGTCCTGACTGTGTGGATCAGGTGTACTACCCTGTCCTGGCTGTCTGGATCAGGTGTACTACCCTGTCCTGACTGTCTGTTTCAGGCTCACTACCCTGTCCTGGCTGTCTGGATCAGGCTCACTACCCTGTCCTGACTGTCTTTATCAGGTGTACTACCCTGTCCTGGCTGTCTGGATCAGGTGTACTACCCTGTCTGACTGTCTGAATCCAGTTCACTACCCGGTCCTGACTGTCTCTAACATCTGTAGTCCAATATCTGTGACTCTCTCTGGATAATGTGTCCCATGCAGTCAGATATGGCTGTGCCAGGGGTGACAACAGCACCCGGAATACTGCAGGGGGCGCACTACTCAAAACAGGAGTATTCATTCCAAAATGCACAGCAATCTGTGGTTTTCAGGTGTTACTGGAGAATAAATGATCTGTTATCGTGTCTTTGTGGCAAAAGAAAAAAAAATTAATCATAAATATTTGAAATATTACCAGGGCCTCCACAACTCCAGCTCTCTGACTCAGGGAGGTGACTGTGGGTTCGAGACCAGGCCAGGGGGTCAACCTGAGAAAGAAAGAGGAACGGAATGTTCTGGATAATGGACTTTTTGAGTGACACATTGTGGGGGGAGGCGGGGGGGGGGGGTTGAAAATTGGTACTCCCAGGCACACCAGGAAGGGGTTACATTTTTGAGGAAAGAGGGAGTTTCACAGGGAGCTGGCTCACACTAGCTTCGGCATGTGGTCACGTGCAGAGAGCAAAGCAACTGAAAGGCATAAATACTGCGATGCTTGTCACGGGATCCTAATCTGTTCCGTTCGGATAGCACGGCTGTGCAGGCATGGTGGAGTGCGGGCGCAGGGCCTTACCTGTGCCAGGAGACAGGTGGCAGGCCCCGTGACCTTTTTCGACATGGCTGTGCTCTCAGACTCCGGGGTTCAGAGTAGATTAGGAGGAGTTTCAAATCCGGAGTGAAACTTGCAATGTGGCTAATGCCACACAGCCCACTTTCCGATGGCCCGGTTTAATGGATCGGTTTGTGAATTGTTTTCTGTCTGTGAGGGAGGCCAGTAATTTGCACGGTGGGGAAAGCCTGCTGTGATGGACTCTCTCAAGGCGTAAGGAAAACAGCGGCGTACACGTCGGAGAGCTGAGTTCATCGTAAGCACTCTGCGGTACGCATGCAGAAGTACTCTCAGGGCTTCCCTCCTGAAACACCTCATTTCACCTCCTCTCCTGAGCTCCTCTCCTGAGCACCTGAGCTCTTCAGAAACAAGCAGAACAAGCGTTAGAGTGCACTCAGTGGGGAATGCCGGTTGCAGGCTCTCATATGAGACAGAGGCCAGGGTTCAGAGGTCGAAGGTCAGCCCTCAGTCTCTGTACATTTGATACAGTACACGAGCCAGCGGTCAGTCACTGGCCTTATAGATGGCATGTCGTGATAATATATACTGCATGTGTATATGTGTGTGTGTGTGTTTCTGTGTGTGTGTGTGTGTGTGTTTTTCCATCCAGTCCTCTGTGATTTAGACTTTTAAAAAAACCCAAAGCTGCAAAGTGTGGAATAACGAGGCTAGCTGTCTCACATGCACGCATGTATACATGCACACACACACAAACACACACACACACAGACTCCACTCGGCTTATGCATTAGCAGCACAATAGCCCCTGTTCCCCAATGTCAACACCAAGACCCAGAGCAAGTTACCAGCATGAGATCACTGAACCTTTCTTCATGGGGAGCTGTTTCTGGGAGGGAGGGACTCCTTAATTTCTGCTTTCATAATGCCACTACCACCCTGGCGTGCTCATTCTTACATAGCTCCTGAAATTCCTCCCTGCCTCTCCGGGAGACACGGCTGAAAGGGGGTGTTTGTTCGTTCCCCATTTGAATTTCATTGCGGTCTTGCAGCGGACCGTTATGGTGTTCAATACCAGAACAAGGGTCTGACTTTTATTTTGAAAAGGCGTCAGCATTTCAGTTTGTTCAGCAGGTTGACAGACTGAAGAGTCAGTGCATATTTTCAGTGGTAAAGTAAGCGATAGAAACAGAAACAGCTCAAGAAACGGGGTACCGGTACTTCCTTCCGATCAAAGGTCTGACACTGGAATACGTCCAAAACCCGAGGTGACCCTGTGATCTGTTCCAATGACCTCACCGTGACCTCACGTGGACCCTACAGTGACCCCTGTGAGAAGCACCCGGATGCTGATCGATTAAACCTGCCGCGGTCTCCCTGGCGCTCTCACGCAATATCGAAGAAACGTTGAGAAAACGTTGCGCCGAACATTAAGAGGAACTTGGTAAAAATAAAAAATAACTGTTGTCTGACTAGTTTTCATGTTTGCATATGGCCGTCTGTCTGGATATATGTTTAACACATGGTGGTGGGCTGGGGTGGGCAGACTAAATATCTGCAGCACTGTCATAGTTATTTCTACTTTATTATTAGTATTACTACTGCCAGTATATCTGTATTTAGGAATTATATAACGGATGGGGGGGGGGTATGCTCTAGGGGGATTCTCAGCTTATATTGTATAGTACGTTGTAACAATAAAGATGTCCTCCGAAGAGAAGGGGTGGTGGTAGGGGGAAAAAACTGTTTTCGGGAGGACTCTGGTAGCACGGTAGCGACTGCGCTCTGTCAGCCGCCGTGGCGGGAAGGGCAGGAAGAGAGCTCTGGTCCGTGTCTCGGCGTCCCGGGAAGACTCGGATCTGTTAACGGGACCTTTGAACCGCGTGGGAGATGAGTGGGCGGTAATGGGGGCGACTTCTCTGCCGCAGTGAAACTGGAGGCTCGGAAATAATGGCCTCATTCATCACCCTCAATCCTCTCTTCCCCCCCATCAGCCTTCGGCTCACAGGACCTTCGCCTTGAGATGTGTCAGTGCAACGGGAACCTGATCCCTTTCAGGGTGCTGCAAACCCCGTGGTGCTTTAAAGGGCCTGCGTGGGGATCTAAGAGCCCTATTCTCTCTGCCTGAGGTGTGAGTGGGGTTCTAAGGGCCCTGTTCTCTCTGCCTGAGGTGTGAGTGGGGTTCTAAGGGCCCTGTTCTCTCTGCCTGAGGTGTGAGTGGGGTTCTAAGGGCCCTGTTCTCTCTGCCTGAGGTGTGAGTGGGGTTCTAAGGGCCCTATTTTCTCTGCCTGAGGTGTGAGTGGGGTTCTAAGGGCCCTATTCTCTCTGCCTGAGGTGTGAGTGGGGTTCTAAGGGCCCTATTCTCTCTGCCTGAGGTGTGAGCGGGGTTCTAAGGGCCCTATTCTCTCTGCCTGAGGCGTGAGCGGGGTTCTAAGGGCCCTATTCTCTGTACCCCAGGGGGAGTGTGGGGTTCTAAGAGCCCTATTCTCTCTGCCTGAGGTGTGAGTGGGGTTCTAAGGGCCCTATTCTGTGTACCCCAGGGGGAGTGTGGGGTTCTAAGAGCCCTATTCTCTGAACTTTAGGGTGGGTCTGTTTCACCATTACCAGCGGTGGTCGTCACAGTTTAACCTCTAAATCAGCCATCACCACCGCATCCAATATAGAGCAGGCTAATACTCTGTAATTCTGCTCCTGTGACATGAACATGTATAAGAATAAAAGTAAATAAGAACACCTTTATAATAATAATAATAATAATGGAGAAGAAGGAAAGAAGAAACCTTCATGGGCCAGCGACCTGGGTGAAAGAGCAGGAACATGTAGATAGGATAGGTGTGACTGACAGGTGTGACTGACAGAGTTTGCAAGCTGAAAGTACATGCCAGCATATGTGCTGTCAGGGTGAGGGGGGAAAAAGCATGCAAAATGAGTGAATTTGCATTGTGGCTGATGGTAACTTTGGCTGCTCTGGCTCCACCTTTGTGTTTTGTGAGATGCGATTATCTTTATTGATTGTGGCACGGCAACGCTGAACCTCTGCTGGGAACCCCGTCCGGGAGAACCAGCCGAAGCGGCCGCCATTTGACTGACTGCGATCGCCCTGGCTGCTTCAGAAAAAGAAGGGAGAGAAAAATTAAATATACGAACTGAGTTACTGCAGGAATTCATTCAGACTGGAGTCTGCGTTTTACCCCCACTGCTAAGGTAAGTGGAAAAACTGCACTGAAGTTTGAACTCATAGAGGGTGAGACCTCTGATTTCTTTCTCTCTCTCTCTCTCTCTCTCTCTCTCTCTCTCTCTCAGAAACCTCCCAATTGCGTGCTCAGAAAACCGAAATAAGTTCCAAACATTTACCCCAATGGGGGCATCCACTGCCCCCTAACCCAACCCCACTCCCCCGACCCACACCCCACACACGGCCTCAGTCTGCTGGTGCCAAAACATGCTGTTGTGCTCAACGAGGAATGAAGCCTATGACTGCTCTGGCTCGTTCTGTGATCCAACAAAAGACACGAACACGATGTCTTTTTGGAAACCAGAATATAAATGATTTATCGGCGCTGTCCGCGGAGTCATTCGCATGCAGTGTGTTTTCGCTCGGGCAGATGTAGCTCAATGTGTCAGTCCGGTGCGGATCCCGCCTCCGCAGCATTCTTCAGAATCCGAAGTTAGAGCCAAAATGACTGGGTCACAATCAGAGTTTTGTGACGAGCAATCGCAGCAGAGAAGATGACTCGACTGTCGAAACAGTGAAAAGACATGTACACAACCTCAATGTATCTCAAAGCTCGTGAACATGATATGCGCAGTGATGAACTGTAGCTAATGTGAGAGCACGTAATCTCGCGCCTTTCCAAACTTTCCGTTTTTTATATTTCTCTGTCGATAAACAAATTTACCAAGACAAAACTGAAATAAACCTGCAGGTTATCAACAGGACAGCAAAATGCAAACACATTTATCGTATGCCATTTCTATAATATGACATTCATACATGTTTTATTAAACGTATTTTAAAAGTGGGTTAACATTTACGATCAGAAAAGCTAAAGCATATGTAATGTATGCTATATGTATGCTGTATATCTATATGTATACCTATATACAGATAATGTATGCTTAGTAGGCTATATACCAATATATATTATGTTAGAAAATATGTTTGTTATTGGCTATTTAAGGCTTATTTTTGTGGCCAGCTGTTCAGTGCATGAGGTCAGACAGTTATCCAAAAACTAGGCTATATTTCAATATTCCAATGTATAGGCTACCTAGGATACCCATTTTATCAGCGCTTACTATTTTTCCTGTCTGGTATTCCTTCGGTTTCCCAGACACTGGTCTTAAGCAGGTCTGGTAACCTCAAATTGTTCAGCAGGATTTATTGTGATTTTTAATATTCAAGATCTATTAGGCCTATGTGTGCATACAGAAATACAGAAATCAAATAACGTTAAGGTGCTGTCTGTGATAAATAACAATTTGCGTACAGAAGTACAATCTACAATGGGGCAATATATGCCTGCTGTTACTGTCGCTTTAAGAGTGTCGTCGCGCGGTTACGCCCATTCTCCGCGCTGTGAACCAATCACCTGCTCAGAGTAAGGCTAGTTTCTCATTTTTCTTTCTCAAGCGGCCCAATCAGGGATGTGGTATTTTTTTTCTTGCTTAAAAACATATACCAGCGGAGCCTAGAGCTTGAGGAGGTGACGCGTTTGCAGGCAGTGCCGGAGAGAGCAGATAACTGTTTCCTCGCACTACGGAGCGTACAACGCTTTGAAAATAATACGGATGGAATGTACGGACAGTGGTGTTCAAGTCGTTCGGAACTGTTAGCTAACTGACCATCTCTCTGTTGCGACGGGTCTGTAACGCTAGGTGAGTGGGGCAGTTCATGGTTGCGGGCGATGAATGGCGATAGTGTCTATGGCTTTTTTTCCCCCTTATTCCAACAGCGGAATGTCACTGCACTTTCGGTCAACAGCTAGTTGATTACACGGGACAGCAACTCGGCGACTAGTGTTAGCTAGCTGGGGTGCACGGCTACGGGTGTCCCCCCGTGATATCTGAATGGAGTTGACGTTAGACGGCCCTTTGAAACAATGTAACCGCTTCACTCGCGGTCGGAATTTGGATTAATCCCGGCACGTGCCACCCACCATGGCCATAGAGTTGCGAACTGGGTTAATAAGGCTGAAATAGTTTTGCTCACTGCGTAAGATTAGTGTTTTTCGCCCCCCGGTATGGAGGATCATATCAGGGATATCTGACGAGCAGCAACGCGGTTTGGGGTTGTCGTTTTTCAAGTGCGTCCTTGTGTTCAGAATTTGTAAAATGAAAAACATTGGTGTCTTTCTG
This sequence comes from Anguilla japonica, assembly GCA_025169545.1. NCBI lineage: Eukaryota > Metazoa > Chordata > Actinopteri > Anguilliformes > Anguillidae > Anguilla > Anguilla japonica. Next base: position 7,742,861 of record CM045894.1, read on the forward strand.
GATTTCGCCTGCTAGACACAACGAGGAATAGGCCATGCACTGGTTTTCGCAAGCATATTGCCGTTAATCAACATTTTATTATGTACAAACAGCGGCGGATTGTGGAAATAACCCTAATGTGTTTTTATTGCTACATATATTACTGCGATAAATGATTTTTTTTTCCACGAGAGTTTACTTTCGAGAGAGGCAGTCAGGCAACACATGATAATAGAGATAATAAAACCTGTGTGTGTTTAGGTGGTGATTGTGACTATGATAGATTATCTTACAGTAATCGGGTACACTGTAAACACTACATATTGAACTATATTATCAAGATTTCCAACATTCCATAATATAACTACAAATTATATTGTATATATACAATCTAATAGCCTTGTTGTAAATATATAATAGGCATGTATTGCAGTACATTCAATTTCCAGAAGGGTTCGTAACATCTGAATTAGTGACTGTTCCAGTAATATGCTTGGCTTTGATGATAGGTTATATTTTATAACGCGCCCTTTCTTTCTGTTGAGACGAGTCGAGATATTGGGCACTTTTGCCTGACTCTTGCTTACCCCGAATATTCAGGTCGGTGAATTATGTCTGATCGTTGATACTCAGACAGACACGGGCCTGTGTGGACAGCGATGTGGCGGAGCTTGACAGCATACGGGCATATTTCATTCAAAGGGAACGCAAAAAAAAAAAAAAATCACTGCCGACACTTGTCTTTTCATAGTAATGTAATTTAAAGTATCGGTCCGTCGGTAAAGGACTGATTAAGGTCAAAGGTCACTGCAATGTTTCCCCCTCTACTGCTCAAAGGCCTGTCTCTTTAATGCTTTTGTGTTCCATTCGCAATACAATTAAGTGACACCCCGTGTGTGTACCCAGAGAGGGCAGCGTTCCTGTTTGTGTTGCAGTAAACTCGGTCCCCTTCTTCCTATTTACAGAGAAAAGACTCCATTAGAAAAGCTTGAATGACTTCAACCCACACACTTACGGGAAGTAACGCAAGTTCTATTGTCTAACGCAAGTGCTGGAGTTCGCTTGCGTAACAGGCCCGTGTGTGTCGGGGTTGCGTTGACAGTTGGCAGACAGAGAGCCGAGACTTCAGCCAGATGCCGTTGCCGTGCAACTGTTGTCGCTTTATTTTCTATTTACCATTTAATTCTCGCCGTCCGGGGTAGCCTGTGCAGCGATATGAGATGAGACAGATTATTCGCTCATCCTGGCTCTCAGCAATGGTCGTGAAATGACAAAGCAGACCCTGCGACAGTTCCCAAGACGTACCAGTTAGCAGATCAAAATGTAGATAGAAAAGGGCTTCTGGTTCTTATCACTGCTCACGAAGGGGAGGCTAGATGGCCTAGATGGCTAGCAACTGGGGGGAAAAAAAAAATACTTTTCCCGAGAGCGCGAGCCAATGTGTTGAGTTGTTATTCTCACAGAAAGATCTGGAGTTTCGTACACCGCAGGCTGGAAAAACAGAAGGCCCGTCACTCAAACGCTCGGTCCTGGGAGCCGTGGAGTACGAGAGATGATTTCGCCAGGCTCAGTGCCGTCATGCACTCAGTTTCAGTAAAGGCATCAGTGCTGGAGTTATAATCTGATCGTCTGTAAAGCGCTTTTTACAGAAAGCTGTCCCAAAGACGCCTTACAGAGTAGCAGAAAAAGGGTCAAAAAACAGAGTGAGAAACCGGGCCTGAACCCCAGATGGCAAGCTCCCTGTGGGGGGGGGAAACCCTCAAACGGTGGTGAGAAAACAAACTCCCCGGTGGGAGGAAATCTCGGGAGGAACCCTTCTACAGAGAGGGAGCCCATCCTCCCCTGGCTGGCCTGGTGTGAAGCAGTGACAGTATGAGGATGTTGTAAGGTTGGGGGGGGGGGCTGCTGGAGGAGCTCTGTGGGGGGTGGGGGTCGGGTGGGGGTGGCGGTGGCGGTGGGGGTGGGGGCTGGTTTTCCCCCCCAGGCTGGTTTGCTTTCTAAGAGTTTCCAGCGCCCTGGCTGTCGACCTTTGGCACATGACCTCATTCCTGCTGTTCCTGGCCCTGGGGCCAGATCAAACAGCCAAAGCTGGGCTGCGGTTTTGACGCTTCGCTTCCAGGGTCTTGTTGGGAGACGTTGCTTGCTAGTGCCCGTGCGGTTGGCTCCAGTATAGGTTCTCAGCCACCTGTTTCAATGGAGGTCGTTGGCTACAGTATAGTCAAAGTACAGAGTATTTTATTCCCCACAAGAAAACGTAGTCATGCTTGGCCTAATGTCTCCCCGTGTGCTAATTTAAGCCATTGTGTTATTTGGCAAAGATTGTAACATTTTGTGGGGACATTTTGCGTCTCTGCCGAGTCACTGTATCTTGCTGTATCTCGCGTGCTTAGCGGACGACCCAGATTCGGCCGGACTTCATGCCCATATAAGGGCCGACCCTTTCCCCTACAGCAGAGTCTCTGGGTCCTGTTTGTACAACGTGGCGGTGCCCGCAAACCGCACGTCAATGGGTGACGTCACAGCGACACGGTCCCTACAGCTCTGGGACAGGCGTTGCGTTTCCACACAGCGTTTGTGGAACGCAGGAGATCCCCAACCTCACCTCAAGGCCCCCTGCAATGAGTACACTGTGACTGAGATCCACACCTCCATAAATTTCTATCCAACGTCCACCACAGACTGTGGTGCTGTAGCTGTTCGACACACTAGCACACGGAAGCAGGTCTGAATCGTGGTGTCCTTATATTGTGTATACAGTCAAAACGTGTAAGGCATGTAACTGATTTGTTCCATATGTATATACAGTTATTTTAAAAGGTCACAGTATCGGCAAGGATGCCAAAGTCAAAAATTTCCCCCCACTTAGCTTAAGACCACCAGGGACTGGACGAGGAGGGCGGGGGGGTCTCTTTCAGTTCAGGAACCCCCCCCCCCCAGCGCCCCATCACTCTTTCCGAAACTTTATTGAAGCCAGACTACAAGCCGTCTGGGAGCACAGCTCAGGGGGGCAGTGGAGGGGGGGGGGGGGGCGGTTCCTGATGTAATCTCTGCATGTCTCGCTCAGTTTGAGGCCTTGGCTGTTCTGGCAGCGTTCTGGTGACCTTGGGTGCGGCCTCGCCCTCTGAGCGTGATTTGGCAGCCCCCCCCCCTGCCCCGGCTCATTCCCACTGCTCTTAGCTCCACACCCCCCCCCCCCCCCACCCTGTCCCGTCCCACCTGCACCTGTTGGGGGTGGGGGGGGGGGGGGGCTGTGTTTGGGGCCCTGCTCTCCGTTGGGAGGTGTCCGCAGGGGTGAGTTTCGGGGGGTGGGGGCGCAGGAAGCCCTGAGGATGGCGGGCGGTGAGGTAGGCCCCCCCCGCAGCTACCCCTGTGCGTGTCGGGCCCAAACAGCAGGAACAGGACGGGTCCTCTAGGGCAGATGGGCCGGAACAGCGGGAACAGGACGGGTCCTCTAGAGTAGACTGCTGGGACAGCCTGAACGGGACGGGTCCTCCAGAACAGACAGGGACGGGGCGGTAGAACTGGGACGGGCCCTCTCAGGCACCCCCGCGTGGGCTCGTCGATCGCTGCGGACATCAGGGGCCGTTCCGCCCCCGAATATTTGGCCCAGAGCGGCGCGCCCCTCCCCCTGAGCGCCGAAGCGCTGTGCCAGATGTACTCAACAGGACACGAGAGTCACAATAGAGTATTGATTTCCTCCTTTGTCTCCGGCTCCGTCTGCTCTCCTCTCAAAGCAGAGCTTCTCTCTCAGGACACTGTGTGCCCAGTCCTGGACCTTGCCCTGCCGCAGCCACCCACTGTGACTGATGAGGGCTCTGCCCGTAATCTTTCTGCTATGCACACACACACACACGCACACTCAAACACACACACGCACACACACACGCACGCACACACACACACACACACACACACACCCACACACACACGCACACAGTCAAACACACACACACTCAAACACACACACACACACGCACACACACACACACACACGCACGCAGTCAAACACACGCACACACACACGCACGCAAACACACACAGTCACACACACACACACACACACGCAGTCAAACACACGCACGCACACACACACACACACACACACTCAAACAGAGGCAAACACACACTTCCACAGGCACTGAAACACACACACACACCACCCACACGCACTCACCCACACACACTCCCACACGCACCCACACACACTCCCACACGCACTCAAACACACACACACACACACACACACACTCAAACAGAGGCAAACACACACTCCCACAGGCACTAAAACACACACACGCACTCAAACACACTCCCACTCGCACTCAAACACACACCCACACACACACACACACACACACGCTCACACACACCCTGGAGGCACATGCGCCGTGTGATGCGACGGCCGTCGGTTCTCTGTGCTGATGCGGCCGAGGCGGCCCCTCCTGAGAGTGGGCGGGGCCAGACGAGTGCGGGGGCGGGCCTGACCTCTGTGCGGAGACGGTGATTGATGTGCGCGCTCGGTCGCCAGGCGGACGGCGAGGCGCCGGTCGTCAGGGGCGGTAATGAAGTGGCGAGAGGCCGTCTCCACACTGCCCCCCCCCCCCCCCCCCCCCCCCCCCCCCCCCCCCCCCCCCCCGCAGGCTGGAGCTCATTCAGCTGCCTCTGTGATGAACTGCATCCCTGTTTACACTGCTGTCCTCTCCCCCTTACCCAGCTCTCCTACCCCCCTCACACAGTTCTCCTGCCCCCTCCCTTACCCAGTTCTCCCCCCTCACACAGTTCTCCTACCCCCCCCTTACCCAGCTCTCCTACTCCCCCTTCCTCAGCTCTTCTGCCCCCCCCTTACACATCTGTCTTACCCTCCCCCCCTTTCCCACTGAAAGGTGGTGATGATTCTGGGGGGGGCCACAGCTTTGGAGGGGGCGGGACTCTCTCAGGTCAGCTAGCTGCATGTATCGCTCAGCCGATTGGAACTGCTGAGTGCGTTTAGCCGTTCCTTTATCCTGCAGCTCAGGTAATGCTAACGCTCGGCACGGTTCGGTCTGTCCAGGTGCGCGTATCTGTAGCAGGTTTTGTCCTTTACAGAGGGACGGTTCTGACGCCATATGGAGGAGCTGCCTTGCGGCACAGCTTTCCTGTTTTGTCCCGCAGATCAGACCTCCTTGACCGGTGGTGTTTAGCCCTGAGTGTGAATGCGGCGGGCTTATCTCTGGACAGCCGCATTACGGGCCTCAACCTTGGGCTCAGCGATGCGTCGCCTTTGTCAAGATCACTCAGGCGATTAACCGTTAAGTTGTTGGGATATTCAGCCGAGCGCTTAGCCGACCGACTCGCTGTGCATCGGGATATTGAGCCTGGACATCGAGGTTTCAGTGTGTGTAATTGGCTGTCTGCCTCCACCCTCTGCAGCTTTTGCAGTGAGGAATGAAGCTGCTCGGTGTGAGCCGGCCCGCTGCATCGTGGGAAATGGAGTTCTGAGCGCTGGACAGAGGGAGAGGCTCTTGGCGGTGAGACCGGCTGGCTGGCGTGCTGGGCGGCGGTGCTCTGCGCGCGCGGACTCTGTAATCACCGCGGCGACGCAGCACGGGCCCTCAAAAGGCCGCGCGTCAGAGAGAGCGGCGCGCCCCCGAAAAAACCCAGAGTCGCACGAAAATTTAGGGCGAAACGCGTCGGCGCGTAGGACCGCCCCAAGCCACAGATACAGCAGGCCCGGAAACGCTCCTTTCCACAGCCCGCTTGACCCCATTTGCAAAAGTTTAAATATGAAGTTCACTAATCTGCCACTGACTTTCTCCCTCAACCTTTTAAAGGTGCGAGATCGCGGATGTGCCATTAGCATGAACGACTTAGAATTTCGAAGGGAAAAAAGCATTATGGAAAAACCTGCTTTTTACATGACATTACAGGCGTTTAGCAGACGTTCTTATCCAGAGCTTATACAAAACACAGCTTTTTTTGCGTAGCATTTTGCATCGCATCCGTTTACACAGCTGAACATACACTGATGCTGTGCCGGTTAAGTGCCTTGCTCAAGGGTACAGCGGCAGTGTCCCACCTTGGAATAGAACCTGCAGCTTCTAGGTTACAAGACCAGGTCATTACACATTATACTACACTGCCGCCTTTTTGAAGGGTTAAATCTTTTTGCTTCACACAGGAAAGTAATTGCAACAGCCGATGCATTAGCCAGATAAATACTGCTGATTGCTCCTGTTAGTGCTTTAGCTGCAGAGGACGTGCTCAGGTGAAGTGTGTTAAGGTGTTAAAGGCAATGGGCCTGTTACCAGGTGCAGTTTAGCACAAAGGAGACAGCTGATGATGGGCGATCTTTTTAATCCCGCACAAAGAGAGGATGACTCATAAGAGCAGCTGTTCCTATTGTTCCTATTGGGTGACGGAAATGAAACGCGGGCCTCTGATTGGGCCCCGCTACCCGGTACCCGGTCCTTCGGACTACTACTTCAGCAGGCCGCTGAATTCTGTCTGAAAGGCATGAGGGGTGGGGGATCTTTGTTTTTTTTCCCCCTCCGGTCTTGGGAGCGCTGCCAAATTAGAAGTAAATAAGGTCAGAGTGCGGTTTTAGGGTGGGGCAGGATGGGAAAGGAGGGCAGAGGGAGGGGGGTGATTCTGAAGTGAACTTTTCGGGAGAGTTCTCGCTGCGACGGTCTGGATTCTCTCTCAGCCACTTCAGTTTAGCAGAATCGCAGCTCCTGGGTCGAACGCAGCCACTGGGTCAAACACAGCTGTTGGGTCAAACACAGCTGCTGGGTCAAACACAGCCACTGGGTCAAACACAGCTGCTGGGTCAAACGCAGCCACTGGGTTAAACGCAGCTGCTGGGTCAAACACAGCTGCTGGACTAAACGCAGACACTACCGCTGGGTTAAACACAGTCACTGGGAGGAGGGAGGTGCAGCTGCTGGGTTAAACACAGCCGCTGGGTCAAACTCAGCTGCTGGGTTAAACACAGCCGCTGGAAGAAGGCGCAGGGTCTGGGAGGGGCGCAGCGTGGCTGAGCCTGGAGCTGGGTGAAACTGGCCGGTGTAGGAACACATGGCTGAGCTTGGAGCTGGGTTAAACTGGCCGGCGTAGGAGCACATGGCTGAGCTTGGAGCTGGGTTAAACTGGCCGGTGTAGGAGCACATGGCTGAGCTTGGAGCTGGGTTAAACTGGCCGGTGTAGGAGTACATGGCTGAGCTTGGAGCTGGGTTAAACTGGCCGGTGTTGGAGCACATGGCTGAGCTTGGAGCTGGGTTAAACTGGCCGGTGTAGGAGCATATGGCTGAGCTTGGAGCTGGGTTAAACTGGCCGGTGTAGGAGCACATGGCTGAGCTTGGAGCTGGGTTAAACTGGCTGGTGTAGGAGCACATGGCTGAGCTTGGAGCTGGGTTAAACTGGCCGGTGTAGGAGCACATGGCTGAGCTTGGAGCTGGGTTAAACTGGCCGGTGTAGGAGCACATGGCTGAGCTTGGAGCTGGGTTAAAACTGGCCGGCGTAGGAGCACATGGCTGAGCTTGGAGCTGGGTTAAACTGGCCGGCGTAGGAGCACATGGCTGAGCTTGGAGCTGGGTTAAACTGGCTGGTGGTGTAGGAGCACATGGCTGAGCTTGGAGCTGGGTTAAACTGGCCGGCGTAGGAGCACATGGCTGAGCTTGGAGCTGGGTTAAACTGGCCGGCGTAGGAGCACATGGCTGAGCTTGGAGCTGGGTTAAACTGGCCGGTGTAGGAGCACATGGCTGAGCTTGGAGCTGGGTTAAGCTGGCCGGTGTAGGAGCACATGGCTGAGCTTGGAGCTGGGTTAAACTGGCCGGCGTAGGAGCACATGGCTGAGCTTGGAGCTGGGTTAAACTGGCCGGCGTAGGAGCACATGGCTGAGCTTGGAGCTGGGTTAAACTGGCCGGTGTAGGAGCACATGGCTGAGCTTGGAGCTGGGTTAAACTGGCCGGTGTAGGAGCACATGGCTGAGCTTGGAGCTGGGTTAAACTGGCCGGTGTAGGAGCACATGGCTGAGCTTGGAGCTGGGTTAAACTGGCCGGTGTAGGAGCACATGGCTGAGCTTGGAGCTGGGTTAAACTGGCCAGTGTAGGAGCACATGGCTGAGCTTGGAGCTGGGTTAAAACTGGCCGGTGTAGGAGCACATGGCTGAGCTTGGAGCTGGGTTAAACTGGCCGGTGTAGGAGCACATGGCTGAGCTTGGAGCTGGGTTAAACTGGCCGGTGTAGGAGCACATGGCTGAGCTTGGAGCTGGGTGAAACTGGCCGGTGTAGGAGCACATGGCTGAGCTTGGAGCTGGGTTAAACTGGCCGGTGTAGGAGCACGTGGCTGAGCTTGGAGCTGGGTTTAAACTGGCCGGTGTAGGAGCACGTGGCTGAGCTTGGAGGGGGTTAAACTGGCCGGTGTAGGAGCACGTGGTTGAGCTGAGCTTGGAGCTGGGTTAAACTGGCCGGTGTAGGAGCACGTGGCTGAGCTTGGAGCTGGGTTAAACTGGCCGGTGTAGGAGCACGTGGCTGAGCTTGGAGCTGGGTTAAACTGGCCGGTGTAGGAGCACGTGGCTGAGCTTGGAGCTGGGTTAAACTGGCCGGTGTAGGAGCACGTGGCTGAGCTTGGAGCTGGGTTAAACTGGCCGGTGTAGGAGCACATGGCTGAGCTTGGAGCTGGGTGAAACTGGCCGGTGTAGGAGCACATGGCTGAGCTTGGAGCTGGGTTAAACTGGCCGGTGTAGGAGCACATGGCTGAGCTTGGAGCTGGGTTAAACTGGCCGGTGTAGGAGCACATGGCTGAGCTTGGAGCTGGGTTAAACTGGCTGGTGTAGGAGCACATGGCTGAGCTTGGAGCTGGGTTAAACTGGCCGGTGTAGGAGCACCTGGCTGAGCTTGGAGCTGGGTTAAACTGGCCGGTGTAGGAGCACATGGCTGAGCTCTCAGACATTAGCGTGTCGGGTTAGCTGTGCGTTTCCTGTCTGGAGGGTCAGGAAGTGAGGTGTGGCCCCTGGGGCCGCTGGGTCTGAGGGTGACCCCGCAGCGCGAGGCGGGGCCCGACAGCGGCCTTCCAGCCTTACCGCCAACTCCGCCACTCTCCCCACCGCAGCACACAGCGCACAGCCCACCTCAACAAAGACTCCTTCATTCCAAACGGAAAAAGGCCTTTCCTCAGCCCCAGTCCTGTATGTGTGTGTGTGTCTGTGTGTGTGAGTGTGCGTGTGTGAGTGTGTGTGTGTGAGTGTGCGTGTGTGAGTGTGTGTGTGTGTGTATCTATGTGTGTGTATCTGTGTGTGAGTGTGTCTCTGTCAGTGTGTGAGTGTATGTGTGTGAGTGAGTGTGTATCTGTGTGTGAGTATGTGTATCTGTGTGTGTGTCTGTGTGTGAGTCTGTCTCTGTCAGTGTGTGAGTGTATGTGTGTGTCTGTGTGTGTGAGTGAGTGTGTATCTGTGTGTGAGTGTGTGTGAGTCTGTCTCTGTCAGTGTGTGAGTGTGTGTGAGTGTGTCTCTGTCAGTGAGTGTGTATCTGTGTGTGAGTGAGTGTGTATCTGTGTGTGAGTGTGTGTGTCTCTCTGTGAGTGTGTGTCTGTGAGTGAGTGAGTGTGTGTCTGTGTGTGAGTGTGTGTGTCTCTCTGTGAGTGCGTGTCTGTGAGTGAGTGAGTGTGTATCTGTGTGTGAGTATGTGTATCTGTGTGTGTGTCTCTCTGTGTGTGAGTGTGTGTGTGTGTGAGAGTGAGTGTGTATCTGTGTGTGAGTGTGTGTGTCTCTCTGTGAGTGCGTGTCTGTGAGTGAGTGAGTGTGTATCTGTGTGTGAGTGTGTGTGTCTCTCTGTGAGTGTGTGTGTGTGAGTGAGTGTGTATCTGTGTGTGTGTGTGTGTGTGTCTCTGTGAGTGCGTGTCTGTGAGTGAGTGAGTAAGTGTGGTTATTAAGTGTACAGTGGTCTGGTTTCAGGCTCTGCTCCCTGTTGAGTGCTGGCTCATATGGATCAATGTGAGTGTGGGGAGGAGGTGTGAGGGGAACATTAGAAGGTGTATTAATCTGACCCGTCCAGCGCTGCGCTGCGCTCCCCAGGGTGGAATCTGAACCGGCTGCCTTCACACCGCCGCTCCCACTGCTCCTCGCCCGCTGCGGCACCTTACTCCTCCTGCTCCTCCTGCTCCTCCTGCTCCTGCTCCTCCTGCTGCTGCTGCTGCTGCTGCTGCTGCTTCTGCTACTTCTACTACTCTTTCTGCTGGGCCTTCTCCTGCTGCTGCTGCTGCTCCTCCTGCTCCTTCTCCTCCTGCTGCTGTGCCTCCTGCTGCTCCTTATCTTACTGCTGCTCCTCATGCTGCTGCTACTGTTGCTGCTTATCCTACTGCTGCTGCTGCTCCTCTTCCTGCTGCTCCTCCTGCTGCTGCTGCTGCTGCGTTTCCTCCTGCTGCTGCTCCTCCTGCTGCCACTACTCCTGCTACTGCTGCTCCTGCTGCTGTTGCTGCTGCTTCTCCTGCTGCCACTGCTGCTCTGGTTTTCAGCACTTTCCTGCCTTCTCAAGTCCCTGCTCAAAAAAAAAAAAAAAATCTATTGGTTCCCTAGCCTGGAATTCCCCCGACAGTTTGGGAGAGGACGAACTGGCACTCGTGCCCTCTGAAACGGGTGGCCCGCTGTGGGACTGACCGGTGCAGCCAATCACAATCCCTGGGTGTTGTTTTAGTATGGGGGGGCGTGGCACTGCGCTGAGATCTAGTGATTTACCTGAGTCCCTTTCCTGCCTGTTTTGAAGTGTTTCCTGTGACTCTGTGGCATTCCGCTTAGACAGGAAAGCTGTGCTCCGTGTGGGCGGGGCTCTGTGGTGTGTGGGCGGGGCTCTCTGGGCAGTCACACAGAGGCAGCTCTTGGACAAATTTTGCATATGAAACATGTTTTACTGCGGAGTATGAGAGAGGTGTGTGAGATGTGTTTGTGTGAGCCAGGTCTGCGTTGTGTGAGTGTGAGGGAGGGGGGGGGGGCATGGTGTCACTGTGGGGCTGCTGTAGACAGTAGCACCTGTCCTGTTTCCTGACGGGCCCGTCCTGCCAGCTCTGAATTTTGGATGGGAGGTGTGATCCATGAATACCTCTTCTGTTTTTACCATGCTGTTTTAAGGCTGGAAATAGGGTTTATTTTACTGTGGACAGAAGCCTACTGTACCGGCCCACAGCTGCAGCTGGAGAAGCACGGTCAGTCTGTGGTTTGTGTAGGGCAATTTTTAGCTCATGTAGATGTATAGTCAGTAGTTTGTGCAGTGGCATAGTTAGAAGTTTGTGTAGCGGATTAGTTGGTTCATGGAGTGGCGTGGTTAGTAGTTTGTGTAGAGGAGTAGTTGGTTTGTGGAGTGGCGTGGTTAGTAGTTTGTGTAGAGGAGTAGTTGGTTTGTGGAGTGGTGTGGTTAGTAGTTTGTGTAGGGGATTAGTTGGTTCGTGGAGTGGTGTGGTTAGTAGTTTGTGTAGGGGATTAGTTGGTTCGTGGAGTGGTGTGGTTAGTAGTTTGTGTAGAGGAGTAGTTGGTTTGTGGAGTGGTGTGGTTAGTTGCTTGTATGGAGGCATATTTTGTAGTTCCGTGTAGCTTGCAGTTTATGTGCAGGCATGGCTGGTTCGTGGAGTGGTGTCTGCTTGTGTAGCGGTGCAGTTAGTAGTTTGTAGGGAGATGTAGTCCTTTGTGTGGCGGTGTAATTGCTGGTTTGCGGAGCGGTGCAGTTGGTTTGTGGAGAGGGGTGTTTAGTGGTTTGGGGGTGAGGTGTGAAGGACTCTGGGACTGCGCTGTGGTGTTCCAGACCGGCTGCTCTGGCACCGTGGTGGAGCAGATGTCCCCGTGTGAAAGAGACCGTACTGTCCCGCCTCCAGATTAATGCTGGGGGGGTGATGGGCCTTATGGTCTGAAAAGGGGGTTCCCCTTTCTGTGGGGCCCCCTGAGACTGAACACCATGGTCTGAGCACCACTGTGTATCACCCTGAGACTGAACACCATGGTCTGAGCACCACTGTGTATCACCCTGAGACTGAACACTATGGTCTGAGCACCACTGTGTATCACCCTGAGACTGAACATTATGGTCTGAGCACCACTGTGTATCACCCTGAGACTGAACACCATGGTCTGGGCACCACTGTGTATCACCCTGAGACTGAACACTTCCTGTGGTACTTCCTGTTGGCACTCATCCCACAGGTTTGTGTGTGGTCTCTGAAGATTGTGGAGTGGCGCACCACCCCACCTTAACACTGTTTGTCAGTCTGTCAGTCCGTTGGTCCTTTGCTGTACACTCTGTCCTCTGTCCTTATCTCCCACCAGCACGTTAAATGACATAGCATTCCAGAGTATTTGCAGTTCAGTGAAAGGCAAACTCACTTGGAGCGCATGGTGTAGTCTCATGTCTAATCACAGACCTTCAGTGAGTAAATCAAATTAGAGCGTTTGGGCTTTCGCCGAATGAGTCAGTGTTTCTGTAAATAGTACTCCTCCCCCCCCCCCTTCTTTTGCTGAAATGCAGAACTTTTCAGGGAAGTGGGTGGGGCCCGCCGCAGTTTCCTCGCCCTCCACTCTGTTCGGGCAGAGGAGAGGAAACTGGCGGTAGAGAGGCCCGCGGGAGCCGGAGCCGCTCGCTCGCTGCGTTTTTTTGGAGGCCGTCTGAAAACGGAGGCTTTGCAGCACCTGGGAAAGCGACAGACAAACGGACGCATGTCTTTTTTTTTTTGGCGAGGGTTTCGGACCGCGGGGGGGGGGGGGGGGGGGGGGGGGGGCGGAGGTTACGCGCGTCCAGGAGGAGGCGGGGCCAGCGACTCTCGCGAGGCCCCATAGTTTCAGACCGCCGTCTGTTTTCTGAATTTTTCAGGTGTTGGGATGCTGGCCTCCCGTAGACGAGCGTGTCGGGGAGGACGTCGCGCGCGTCGCTAACGCTGTTTCCTGTTCTGTCTCTAACGCTGTTTCCTGTTCTCCGCTCTCCCCCCCTGCGCAGGCCTGATGGAGCCGGGCTCTCGAGGTGGGCTGCACTCGGCCGGACGCCGCCGCTTCCCCCTCGGGGACCTGCCTTAAAACGGACCCGCCCTCCTCTGCCCCGCCCCTTGCCCCGCCCCCCCCCTGCCCCCCCCTCCCCTAGCCCCGCCCAGCTCCTGACAGGATGGGCAAGCTGAAGCAGAACCTGCTGGTGGCCTGCCTGGTGGTCAGCTCCGTCACCGTCTTCTACCTGGGCCGCCACGCCATGGAGTGCCACCAGCGCATCGAGGAGCGCTCGCGGCCCGGCGCCATGGCGGCGGCGGCGGCCGGGGGGGCGGGCGTCGGCCCTGGCGACCCGGCTTCGCGTGGCGGCGGCCTCAACGCCAGCCTCGGCGGCGTCGGCGGCGGCTACGGCAAGGACACGCCGCTGGTGTTCATCGGCGGCGTCCCGCGCAGCGGCACCACGCTGATGCGCGCCATGCTGGACGCCCACCCGGCCGTGCGCTGCGGCGAGGAGACCCGCGTCATCCCGCGCGTGCTCGCCATGAAGCAGATGTGGAGCCGCTCGGGCCGCGAGAAGATGCGCCTGGACGAGGCCGGCGTGACCGACGAGGTGCTGGACGCCGCCATGCGCGCCTTCCTCCTGGAGATCATCGTGCGGCACGGCGAGCCGGCGCCCTTCCTCTGCAACAAGGACCCCTTCGCCCTCAAGTCGCTCTCCTACCTGGCCAAGATCTTCCCGCGCGCCAAGTTCGTCCTGATGATCCGCGACGGGCGCGCCTCCGTCCACTCCATGATCTCGCGCAAGGTGACCATCGCCGGCTTCGACCTGGGCAGCTACCGCGACTGCCTGACCAAGTGGAACCGGGCCATCGAGACCATGTACACGCAGTGCCTGGAGGCCGCCAACAAGTGCCTGCCCGTGCACTACGAGCAGCTGGTGCTGCACCCCGAGCGCTGGATGCGCACGCTCCTGCGCTTCCTGGACATCCCCTGGGACGACGCCGTGCTCCGCCACGAGGAGCTCATCGGCAAGGCCGGGGGCGTGTCCCTCTCCAAGTGAGTGACCCTGTCGCCGGCCCCTCCCGAACCCTGACTCCTCCTCCTCCTCCTCCCCCCCCGCACCCCTTCCCTTCCCGAACCGGGCTTAACTCGGATCCTCACTGGAGCTTTCCGGCGGAACTGCCAGAGAGCCTTTAGTTTGCATTGCGTGCAGACCTGGGTCAAATACGCATTTGTTTTGGATTCAAATGCTTTTCTGTGCTCTGTTGATCTTGCCTGGTGTAAATGAGCCTGCCAATATGACCAGATGGTGGGGTTTGCACTGTTTGAGAGTATTACTTTGATTCCAGTACACCAGACAAGATCAGTAAAGGTCAGAAAAGTATTGAGGCAGTGCGCTGAGCTCACAGTGTTTAGTGCTACAGTGTGCTATGAGCTCACAGTGTTTAGTGCTACTGTGTGCTGAGCTCACAGTGTTTAGTGCTACTGTGTGCTGAGCTCACAGTGTTTAGTGCTACAGTTTGCTGAGCTCACAGTGTTTAGTGCTACAGTGCGCTGAGCTCACAGTGTTTAGTGCTACAGTGCTATGAGCTCACAGTGTTTAGTGCTACAGTGTGCTGAGCTCATAGTGTTTAGTGCTACAGTTTGCTGAGCTCACAGTGTTTAGTGCTACAGTGTGCTGAGCTCACAGTGTTTAGTGCTACAGTGCTATGAGCTCACAGTGTGCTGAGCTCACAGTGTTTCGTGCTACAGTGTGCTGAGCTCACAGTGTTTAGTGCTACAGTGCTATGAGCTCACAGTGTTCAGTGCTACAGTGTGCTGAGCTCACAGTGTTTAGTGCTACAGTGTGCTGAGCTCACAGTGTTTAGTGCTACAGTTTGCTGAGCTCACAGTGTTTAGTGCTACAGTGCGCTGAGCTCACAGTGTTTAGTGCTACAGTGCGCTGAGCTCACAGTGTTCAGTGCTACAGTGTGCTGAGCTCACAGTGTTTAGTGCTACAGTGTGCTGAGCTCACAGTGTTTAGTGCTACAGTTTGCTGAGCTCACAGTGTTTAGTGCTACTGTGTGCTGAGCTCACAGTGTTTAGTGCTACTGTGTGCTGAGCTCACAGTGTTTAGTTCTAGTGTGTGCTGAGCTTGCTGGACTTGCTCAGTGAGGCATCACTGAATTCCTGCACGGCCAACATGTAGAGACAGGCCTGCACCAACCAGACTGGGGCTCTTTCAAAGAGAAACTCACACGCACACACACACACACACACACACACACACACTCGCTCACACATACATTATAAAGAGCAAGACAGATTCCGAGCAGACAGCCACATTTCCCTCTGACAGGTTTTTTTGGCAGAGGCTCTCTGAAATCAGCGCAACCCTGCTGAGCCACTGTGTGTGCGTGTGCGTGTGTGCGTGCATGTGTGTATGTGCATGTGTGTGCGTGCATGCGTACATGTGTGTTTGCGCGTGTGGTGCCTGTGCGTGTGTGTGTGTGTGTGTGTGTCTCTGTGTGTCTGTGTACCTTTGTCAGCGTGTGTGTGTTTGTGCGTGTGTACATGTGTGTGTGTACCTGGCCTGTTTTTGCAGTTGTGTTTCTCTCTCCGGATCACTCACTGTTCGAGTGTCCGTCTGCTTCAGGACACGGACTTTGAAACCCAGCAGGCCGCTCAGTCACAAGCCCCTCTCCTCGGTCAGGCCTGGAGCGTGTTTTTTTTAGCTGAAAGCACACGGTCGATGCTTCAGACAGCACCCCCCCCCCCCCTTCTCCTTCTCCTTCTCTTTCATCTTTCGCTCCCCTCACCAGCTCCACATTTCTCCTTCCTCCTCCTCCTCCTCCTCCTCCTGGTCGCTCCCTCTCGGGAGGACATGTCTGTGACCTCTGCTCCCCGTTTCCCGGCTGCAGGATAGACTCTTGCGGGGCAGTTACGTAATGGACTCCGCAGATGAGCAGCAGCGCAGGAAGTCCGGGGGCTCCTTGCCCCTCAGAGAGGGACATTCCAGCTGCAGCTTCGGGGTCCTCTTCACGAGGCTCTGTACCGTGCGTACGGAATGCTATTTGGCATTAACCCTCTGCTCACAAACTCACTCCCAGATATACCCTCTGCTCTCTCATTGGCTGGCTCGGTGGCGGCCCCAGCAGCGTGAGCCAATGATGCGGCTGGGGCATCTCGAAGAGGGGCCTCTGAACAGTGTGTGTTCTTCGCACGTTTGGGTCCTTTTATAATCCGGTGAACCCGTCCCGTTTCCTGGAAAGTTAGAACCCATCTCTGAATTACCTGGAGGTGCAGGTACCGTGGAAACGGTGGAGTCAGCCTAACAGATTCAGCGGGACAGAACGATCGTAAGGAGTTGCAGTATTTTAGTTACTCATGGGTCAAGTTGAGTTTTGGTTGATATTTCCTGTGTCCTGGGAAACCGTTCTGTTTTCCCAAATGTTGAGCAAGGTCAGTGGGCTAAAACTGGGATGTAAACAATGAAGAACGTGCTTGAGAAATTGACATTTTTGTGAACACGTTTGCTTTACGTTTAGATGCGTCACATAAACTGATGTAATTGGGTCGCCCGCGGGTGCTGGAGTCCTATCCCAGCATGCACTGAGCAAGAGGCAGGAATACACCCTGGACAGGCCGCCAATCTATCGCAGGGCACACACACACCATTCACTCGCCAGTCATTCCACACTCATACCTATGGACAATTTAGAGTCTTTAATGAACCTGCATGTCTCTGGACTGTGGGAGAAGGAACATGCACCACACAGAAAATCCCAGGCTGGATTCTAACCCAAGACCTTGCTGTGAGGTGACAGTGCTACCCACTGCACCGTTGTGCCACCCCCCTCTAAAACGAATGAAAATGAAATAAAAATGAACATAATGTTATCATTTATATTATACAAAGAGGTGAGGCAAGAGGCTAGAATTTCTTCTAGGTAGTTGTTCACCCGCGGTGGTAATGGTACCTTGCTATCATTACTCTGAAGGGAGAACTTTACAGTTTTGACAAAATGGCGACCAAACGTTGCTAGCTATCATAGTGGAGGCACATGCCCGTTGTTCTGCACATTGTAGGGTTGCTTTGAATGCACTCTCAACAGTGTACCGTACCTTTTAAATTTGAGTGCCTGTTTTTAAAAGTTTTCTCCGAAGGTTTTTGTTAGGTAGACGGTAACTTCATTTGATCCTTAGAAGCTTTGAACGTGCGGCTTAAAAAAAACAACAAAAAAAAAAAACAAAGTGGACTGTCTGCTTCTGCATTTTTTTTTTTGCTTTTTATTTTTTATTTTTTGCTTTGTTCAGACAGCGAGAAAGTGGACAGGAACAGATGGAGAAAGGATCTCAGTTCAGAGGGTGCCATGGCTGGAACTGAAGCCCCCGCTTGTGCGGAGGGTGGGGGGGGTGGGGTTCTGTACGGCTTGAGAGTCAGTCTACGAACTGCACCACACGTCTTACCAGATCTGTCTTAATTACAGGTCCGCTTTAAATTGAGGCCGTCTCTTAATCTGCGAAACGTGCCCCTCTTTTTAAGAAATGCTATTGGTTTCAGCAAATGAAAATATTATTTATACTTGCGCAATTAGACATTAAGCATCTTACAAGAGGGGGCTTCTCTTAATACCAGAGAACAAAAAAAAAAAAATATATATATATAAAGCTAAAGAGCTAATGAACAACGGTCTCCAGTAACAGGATCACTCTGGTGATGATAACCGGGAAGAGGTTTGTTGGTGTCCCACTGCAGCACGGTTAACGTGGCCTCTGCTTCTCTTAGAGATCTTGCCATCGTGGCAATGGTAGACAATTAGATGTAAAATTCATATGAGATGCTCTCAAATACATCTCATTTGTGAAATTATGGTGGAGCAGCAGGGAGTGCTTTGAAACCGGCCCAGAGTTGGCGAATGAACGAAGGGGAGAGAGAAGGATTGTAAATATTCTGCAGCCCGAACGACACCGGACATGATCCACACGTCAGCGCTGCTTAAAAATGATACTAACAGCGTTCAGAGATAAACAGGCTACCTGTTCGCTGCTTTAAAAACACATTCTGTTCTGATCTTATTGTTTTGATCATCCCACTAAGACTGTTGTACATGACTGTGAAAACCTAAACACTGAATACTGGTAGAATGATTCATTTTATTTTTGGGTTGAAGTATGTACTCGTTATACAGCCCGGAGGATAACACGTTAAACTCTTGTTTTCAATATGGTCCTCGATGGAATATTGATCACAGTAGCCTTGTGTTAGACTGAAGCGTAGCCTACCTGTGCAGTGGGTAAAAACAGTAGACACCAGCCTCCAACTACAGCCAGCCTTCAACGAGAGTCAGGGCTTCCATTACATAAGCACTGAAACACCAGGACCGCTAACTGAAGTTCTGCAGTATACTGCGAAGCCCAATTTCAGCATCTGATCTCATTTTCTGTCAATTTTATTCTCTGTTAAGGCAAAAGCTGCTACATACTTACAGAATCTGCTGAGAATAGGAACAAAGACGAGTAGGAGGAAAGACGAACAAGTTTCTTTTTCAAAAAATTCCAAATAACAGACAGCCCAACATGGAGGAATGCATGGGTTCTATGAGCAGATTTGTTCAAGATGAGGAGGTTCACGTGGAAGAAATCTGGGGCATGTAAGTGAAATTGGCTGAAAATAAATACACCTGGAAATGAATATGTCAGGAAATAAATAAATGAGCCAACGTGCCCAGCGTCCTTTGGAAATAACAATGCCGTGGAAAAAATGGGACTCAAAATAATGAACAGATCGTTATCTCATTCCTTATTTATTTCACGATATAGTTCATTGCTTGTTTGCTTATCAGTTGATCACTGTTGGCAGTTATTTATTTGATTCTGCGTAAGTGATTGGCTGGGCTGTAGGGGCGGGCGGGTCGATGTGCCGGTCCCCCTGGGAGGATGTGGCAGTAACGGTATACCGCCTGTGGGAGGCGCTCTGCGCGGCTCTTCGTTAACTGACGATGGGTTTCCCGTTTCCCTGGCGTGGAGGAGTCGAGGCCGCTGGGAAGGATAGATTGCTCCGGTCCCCCGCGGCGGCGGGTTTGGCGGCTTCGTATTGACTGGCTCTGTCACAGCGCCCAGCTGGACAAGCTAATGAGCCTCCCACACAGCATCACACATGAGCGTATACGCGTTTATATAACACACACACACATACACACACACGCACACACAAACACACACACACTCACAAACACACAGACACAGCATCACACATGAGCGTATACGCGTTTATATAACACACACACGCGCGCACACGCATACATATATATATATACACACACACACATATACATGCACACACATGCACGCGCGCACACACACACACACACACATGCACGTATACGCATTTATATAACACACACACACACATATACAGACACACACATATATATATATACACACACACTAAGGCTGTCAAAAGTGCCATGACATTGAGTTCGAATATTAGCTTTTGTAATTAGTTAGAGTTCGAATATATTCGAATATCATTTGCCTATAATTCACAAAAATAAGCCGCTTATTGTCGGGCGCAATATGCACGTGACGCTCCCTCTAAACTGGCCTGAGCGTTATTTTCCACGAGCGGGCAGTAGAATAGAGGATATCGGTGAACTTTAATACTAGGTTACTAGATCTGGGGCCTCATTTACAAAACGTATTTTAGATCAACTGTGTGGCGCGTGCGTAGAAAATCACGCCAAAGTAGTGATTAAAAAAATTTCAACATGACTCGATTTGACCGTGGAAACGGTCCGTCGCTCTACCTCAGGTCTTCACTTGACGTATGCACACGCAAGTTAATTTTATAAATGAGCCCCCTGCAGTTTCTATAGCCTAATGCGCAAATTAATAAAGCACTTTCACGTGGATGTAATTTGCCACACATCGGCATTTATTGATCATCGGGAAATGATTGTTTATAGGAAATCCGTTTTTTCTTGACAGAGGAAGTAACGTTAGCATCGGAAATTAACTTTGCGTGCATGAACATGATTCGCCGCATGAAATTAAAGCCTGCATGTTAACTGTGCGTACATGAACATGATTCGCCGCATGAAATTAAAGCCTGCATGTTAATTACAATACGCGGGATCCAAAACTAATATTCGAATGTTTAGTTTTGGTTCGAACTTTAAAAAAAGAAAGATTTTCGATTAGTTTTCGAACCTCAAATATTTTTTGACAGCCCTAACACACACACACACATATACATCCTTGCATACACACATACACACACAAGTGTGTGTTTCTGGTCTCAGTACCTCTCCAGTGTTCAGTGAAGACTGTGTTTACCTCTGCTGAGCCTTAAGGAGTTGACTGAACACTGGAGTGGTACTGAAGCTATTAATCCTCTCACTGATGTACCGTGAAAAATGCACAAGCACACACCCACACGCATGCACACACACACACACGCATGCGCCCTAGCAGTGTGTGTGTGTCCCTTATGGAGCACATTGTTCATTTTAAGTGATTCTCTTAGACTGCAGAAGCGTGTTTTAGGTTCATGGTGACCTGCTATAATACGTGACCCGATAAATAAAACTCCTCCCTTCTCTAGGCCCCGCCCCTCTAAGCTCCGCCCCTCCCCAGCCCCTGCCCTCGGTGTCCCACGCAGACCCCAGGCTGCACTCGTCGCTCTGCAGCACAGGGACTTCTAATGCACCTTAATGAATACAGATCTTATCCGAACCCGAGACAATGTGAAGATCTGTCTGCCGGGCGCTGCCATGGCAACGCTCGGTGTGAACGGGTGAGGGGGGGGGGGGGGGGGCTGTGTTTGCACTGTTTTAAAGGAGATTTACAGAATGGCCAAGTCCTCCCCTTGGACTGTTTAGGGTGGAAAATATTTCTGATATTTATATAACCGTAACTGTGTGAATATGGACGTAAGCCCGCTGAGCTTTGTTCCAAACCGTCTCCACACTAAATTCCGACAGGCTACAGAGTGCAGGCTTAACGTTTGAAAGGCTGATGTGTCTGCTTCCTGGGTCAGAGTTCAGACCGGGCTCTGGGGCCGCAGTACTGCTGTAGAACTCGCAAACCGCGGACTATGGCAGAATGCAGTAAAGCTCAAGATGGTTTGGACTGGATTAAGGCTTTTAATCTGCTGGTGAGATTAAACCCCGGGGGGGGGGTTGGATTTCTCACTGAGGGGTGGCTAATGGGGGGGGGGGGGGGGTGCGTTTGAGATGACTAGGGACAGAGGGCCCCTCCCTGTCTGGTCCGGCGGGACGCCAGGGTTTGGTTTGGCGATGCGCCGGTCATAACTTCACCCCCCGTTCAGGCGTGCTTCAGCCTGGCTTCACTTCCTGTGGGGGTGGCGCGCGGCTCGCTCCGGCGCTCCAGCCGAATTACCCAGAGTCCTCCGGGGCGGAGCCCGGGCGCCTGTTTGCGGCGGCTCCTGGGTTTCCGGGCGGGGCCGGCGAGAGACGGCGGTTCTGGGAAAGAGGCAGGGCTCTAAGCCTGCATTAGGGCCCGTCCCGGGACACCTGACTGCGGGGGCGGGGCAGCGCCCCCCGGCACTTAGAGACGCCAGGACAACAGGTGCACCCCCCCGCCCCCCCCCGCCCCAACCCCCCCGGTCCCCCCAACCGCCTCCCCGACCTGGTCTCCAGTGGCCACCTGTCCATTAACACCACTTACAGCACCATCAGATAGGTCCCCCCCTCCACCCCAACCCCTCCACCCCCCCCCCCCCAGCGGGCTCTTATCGGTTTCCACGCGGCCCCTCCCTCGCTGGCCCAGGAAGAGCATGAATAATTGAGCGTCAGACAGAGGCCATTAAGGTGCTCTCACGGCGGGGGCGGGGGCGGGGCGGGGCGGGGCTGCGCGGCCGCCTGAGGGGGGCCGGGCCCGCAGACGGACACCCGAGCGACAGAGGGGCATTAGCGCATGCAGTATTCATATCCGCGGCAGTAAACAGCCAGTCCGGCGGGGAGGGAGGCCCCATTGCAGTGCTTCTATCACTGCTTTAAGTGTCTCCCCCCCGGGGCCTGGCCCGGACCCCGCCCCCCCCTCTCCAAACTGTCTCTAACTACCCGCGTTCCCCCCGGAGCCGTTCAGAGAAAGGCAGAGCACTCGTCTGTTCTCTTTCTCTCTCCCCCCCCCTTCTCACATCACTCTCTTTTATCTGGGAGACGGGCCCTGGCCCACGGCTCCATACCCAGTCAACGCTTGCACATGTTCTCCGTGTGTACACCTGCGCACATTCCATACGTGTACTTGGACACCTTTACACATTTCTGCATTTATATGTTTCTATATCTGCATGTTTCCTCCATGTATTCATTTATGCATGAGTACATTCTGTATTTATATATTCATTTGCGAATGGTCTGCGTTTGTGTACCTAGACATATTCTTATAGCTGAAAGGAGAGGGGTCTAATGGCTGCGATGGTCGCCGTGGAAACTGCCTCTGTGTCATTTTGCCCATTAAGGCGTGAGATCACGAACACGCCATTAGAATGTTGTTGACTGAACATTCCAACGCTGGTGTAATGGTCACTACTGGCAACTGAAGGCAACCGAGTTCTAGAAAACTGGCTGATCATTTTGAAAAGGTAATCCGACAACCTGCTCTTCCAAGGGTGAAAGGTTGCCCCGGCTGACAGCCCCTGCCCTTTGTCGCCCCCTACAGGATACCGGTCAGTTCATAAATATGCTGCCAGTTAGCGGTTGGCCTGCTAGCTACAGTAAGTGTTGCTGCGTGATTGATGGGGCAGACATTGTGACCCTCTGGCCCAGTTTGGAACGCGCTCTGTGGCATTATGGGTCCTCTCTGACGCCGGATACAGGAACCGCACCCCTTGAGCGAGCCACTTTGTGCCGGTTCCCATCGGCCCATCCGCCGCTTAATTATTCATGAGGGGCGTTGGCATGGCGTGCGGTGATTGGACGGCAGGTGCTCACACCCAGGCCGGTCTGTTCTTCAGGTTGGGATTTACGGCAGGGATCTCAAAGCCCAGTCCTGGAGGGCCGTTGTGTCTGCTGGTCTTCTGATGTGTTCCTGCACTTAAGTGCTTCATTTATGCCATTGATTGGCTAAAGAGTCTGCACAGTTTGTTTTGATTGGCTAAAGAGTCTGCACAGTTTGTTTTGATTGGCTAAAGAGTCTGCACAGTTTGTTTTGATTGGCTAAAGAGTCTGCACAGTTTGTTTTGATTGAGAGGAGATCCTAAAAACCAGCAGTCACTGTGGCCCTCCAGGACTGGAGTTTGAGAGCCCTCATTTACAGGGACTGCAGTGTTCTAAAGGGTAGGATCTGTGAGGAATGGTCTGTTCTAAAGGGTAGGATCTGTGAGGACTGGTCTGTTCTAAAGGGTAGGATCTGTGAGGACTGGTCTGTTCTAAAGGGTAGGATCTTTGAGGACTGGTCTGTTCTAAAGGGTAGGATCTGTGAGGACTGGTCTGTTCTAAAGGGTAGGATCTGTGAGGACTGGTCTGTTCTAAAGGGTAGGATCTGTGAGGACTGGTCTGTGTTCTAAAGGGTAGGATCTTTGAGGACTGGTCTGTTCTAAAGGGTAGGATCTTTGAGGACTGGTCTGTTCTAAAGGGTAGGATCTGTGAGGACTGGTCTGTTCTAAAGGGTAGGATCTGTGAGGACTGGTCTGTTCTAAAGGGTAGGATCTGTGAGGACTGGTCTGTTCTAAAGGGTAGGATCTTTGAGGACTGGTCTGTTCTAAAGGGTAGGATCTTTGAGGACTGGTCTGTTCTAAAGGGTAGGATCTTTGAGGACTGGTCTGTTCTAAAGGGTAGGATCTGTGAGGACTGGTCTGTTCTAAAGGGTAGGATCTTTGAGGACTGGTCTGTTCTAAAGGGTAGGATCTTTGAGGACTGGTCTGTTCTAAAGGGTAGGATCTGTGAGGACTGGTCTGTTCTAAAGGGTAGGATCTGTGAGGACTGGTCTGTTCTAAAGGGTAGGATCTTTGAGGACTGGTCTGTTCTAAAGGGTAGGATCTGTGAGGACTGGTCTGTTCTTAAAGGGTAGGATCTGTGAGGGCTGCTCATTCTCACAGTCCTCTCTGTGAGGCCAGTGTGAGTCACGGAGCATTCTCGCAATCCTCTCTCAGTGAGTCACCGAGCATTCTCACAGTGCTCCCATTTTCTTGCTGTTTATGTCCTCTTACAGATGTGCTGGAGTGCCTCTCACACAAAGGGGGAAATTACCTTCTGTCACTCGTGTGCTTTGGAGAAGTGTGTGTGTGTGTGTGTGTGTGTGTGTGTATTTGTATGCTCTTGTGTGTGCTGTGTGTTTGTGTGTGTGTGGTGCTCTTTATTTCCACTAACATTTTGGCATTCATCATTTGTTTTGTCTGAATTTGGTCTTTGTTACACTCAAAATCTGTGTGTGTTTGGGAACATGCGTAAAGGCATATGCAGAAGATGTTTCTATTTAGAATGCTTTTATTATTCATGCAAAGTCAATTTAAGTATTTACAGACCTCATATTAACAACCAAATGTTTTTCGATACAATTATTATATTAATATTATGATATTAATATTAAATAGGCTATTGATTTTAACTACATTAACTAACCTATCTGAATGACCTGAGATTTTCTCTCTATTTTTTATTATTTTATTTTCGTCTTGATTTCCGTTGAGTTTGATTTTGCTCATTTTAGTTTAGTATTGATTTTTTCCAAAAAAAAGTGATTCTTGAAGAGATAATGACATATATAAAAATCGACTAGCACGCAGCCAAACCCGATTGGCGTATTTGGTCCTTACTTGGATAACTTGCGTTTCAGACCGCACAGATATGTTTGTGGAGAGTGAGAGATTGCTGATGTTTGCACACAAAAAAATTTAATTAAAATAAAAATTTAATAAAATAAATTAAAATTAAAAATTTAAGCACTTTTTATGGGATTGCTTGGGCGTGTCCTTATGTTAATAACGTGAACGAGCACGTGCATTCCATTTACAAACAATCGCCATTCATCCTCTGATACACCTGAGATAAGCACAAAATCTATCGTGAGAACTTTTGTTAAGAACAAAAGTAAGAAGAATTTGAGAAGTTTTGAGAATGAGCACCATTGTTTTTTATGCAGCCAATCACAGATGACGTCTCAAGCGGCCAATCGCATGAAGTCTTTTACAGCAGTTCCAGGCTGTGAAAAGCCTGCTTGTGTTAAATCTGCCACAGACCTTGGGTGACCTGCAGGCTACCTGTGACATCATCTTTATTTTCCAGAGATGACCAGCCGGCGACCCTAAAATTTCTCCTCTGATTGTAAATATTTTATTTCTCAGATAAATAATTGACGTAGAGAGAGACAATGTGCTCAGTTCATTTTAAATATTGTTCCAGTGTTCCAAATTTAAAATCGCAAGCTGCGTATTTTAGGCTTATAGATTCATGTACTGGGGGGCAGACCTGGGTCAAATACATATTTATTTGTATTCAAATACTTTTCTGTGCTCTGTTGATCTTGACTGGTGTAATTGAGCCTGCCATTATGACCAGAAGGCGGGGTTTGCACTTTTTGAGCGTATTTCATTGGTTCCATTACACCAGACAAGATCAGTAAAGCGTAGAAAAGTATTTGAATCCAAAACAAATACGTATTTGACCCAGGTATGCATGGAGGGGTGTTGGGGCTGCAGGGGAACAGAGCAGGGGTTAGGTGAGGATTTGAGGTGAAGAACATATGTTTGGTGGTGACCTTTTAGCATTTGAGAACTTTCCAGAAGAAGCCAAGCCTGCAATTACTGACAGGTAGAAGCTTCCTGTGCAGGTGCTGATAAGATCGTCATTAAATCAAATACAGATTCGCTGGCAGGTAAACTAGGTGACTCATTTAGAAGAGGAGCCTCCAGCACCCCCTCCACCAGCCCCGACTCAGCCTGTGGAAATTTCCTCTAAGACCCCAATAGTGTTGACCCCTCCCACATTCCCCTCTCAACATCTCCATCAAATGGAATAACCCTCTGGAACTCCATAGTAGAAAATCACATGACCGGAAGCTACTTCGCTGTGGTAGAGGGCAGTGTGTAATTATGTGATAGTGACCCGTGTGTGGTGATGTGGTAGAGACCGGTGTGTGGTGATGTGGTAGAGACTGGTGTGTGGTGATGGTATGTAGAGACCAGTGTGTGGTGATGTGGTAGAGACTGGTGTGTGGTGATGGTATGTAGAGACCGGTGTGTGGTGATGTGGTAGAGACCGGTGTGTGGTGATGTGGTAGAGACCGGTGTGTGGTGATGTGGTAGAGACCGGTGTGTGGTGATGTGGTAGAGACCGGTGTGTGGTGATGTGGTAGAGACCGGTGTGTTGTATGTATTGCAGGGTGGAGCGGTCCACTGACCAGGTGATCAAGCCGGTGAATGTGGAGGCCCTGTCCAAGTGGGTGGGGAAGATCCCGGGCGACGTGCTGCGGGACATGGCCGCCATCGCGCCCATGCTGGCCCGCCTGGGCTACGACCCCCACGCCAACCCCCCCAACTACGGGAGGCCCGACCCCAGGGTCCTGGACAACACCAGGAGGGTGAGTGCGCCGCACTGCATGAGTCACATCCAGCATTATACTGTATGAGTCACATCCTGCATTATACTGTCAGGTCACATCCAGCGTTATACTGTACGAGTCACATCCTGCATTATACTGTACGAGTCACATCCTGCATTATACTGTATGAGTCACATCCTGCATTATACTGTACGAGTCACATCCAGCATTATACTGTACAAGTCACATCTTGCATTATACTGTCAGGTCACATCCAGCGTTATACTGTACGAGTCACATCCTGCATTATACTGTATGAGTCACATCCTGCATTATACTGTCAGGTTACATTCAGCGTTATACTGTACGAGTCACATCCTGCATTATACTGTACAGGTCACATCCTGTATTATACTGTACAGGTCACATCCAGCACTACATTGTACAAGTCACATCCTGCATTATACTGTCAGGTCACATCCAGCGTTATACTGTACGAGTCACATCCTGCATTATACTGTACGAGTCACATCCTGCATTATACTGTCAGGTCACATCCAGCGTTATACTGTACAAGTCACATCCTGCATTATACTGTACAGGTCACATCCTGCAATATACTGTACAAGTCACATCCAGCACTGCATTGTACAAGTCACATTCTGCATTATACTGTATGAGTCAATTCCTGCATTATACAGTACAGGTCACATCCAGCACTGCACTGTACAAGTCACATCCTGCATTATGTGAATGGTAAATGGACTGCATTTATATAGCGCTTTTATCCAAAGCACTTTACAATTGATGCCTCTCATTCACCAGAGCAGTTAGGGATTAGGTGTCTTGCTCAAGGACACTTCGACACGCCCAGGGCGGGGTTTGAACCGGCAACCCTCCGACTACCAGACAATCGGTCTTACCTCCTGAGCTATGTCGCTATGTTGTACGAGTCACATCCAGCTCTGCACTGTGCAAGTCACATCCTGCATTATACTGTACAAGTCAAATTCTGCATTATACTGTACGAGTCACATCCTGCATTGAACTGTACAAGTCACATCCAGCATTATACTGTACAAGTCACATCCTGCATTATACTGTATGAGTCAAATCCTGCATTATACTGTACAGGTCACATCCAGCATTATACTGTACGAGTCACATCCAGCACTGCTCTGTACAAGTCACGTCCTGCATTATACTTTACAAATCACAAATTGAATTATACTTAACAAATCACATCCAGCACTGCATTGTTTGAGTCACATCCTACATTATACTGTACGAGCCACATCCAGCACTGCACTGTAGTATCCATGTCCAGCTCTGTGTGTGTGTGTGTGTGTGTCTGTTCAAAATCAGTTTCAGTATAATGCCTTGTGTCTTGTGACTGAAGTCTGCCCACACCATTGTGGTCTATAGTATTCAGATAGCAGAATGTGTGTTTATAGACCCAGACACTGACCTTAGACCAGGCTGCACGCAGCTCTTAGACACACATTCAGTAACTTCTTATCCTCTCAGATGAGATCAGGTCTCAACGCGCCTTTTGTGGAATAGATATAATGTTAATATGACTCATTTGTGTTCGTGGAATCCAAATAGTTTCCTTCTGAAATGCAAGGGGGCTTGTAACGTCTTCTACAGATGTTTATTGGAGACCGTTGCATGTGAACTTTTACCTTATCGCCGTGGCAACAGTTTTCATTAGTTCCAGTTTTTTTTTTGGCTCTTTTTCCAGCACCTTGTGGTTAACACAGTGAGGATCTGGAAGAGCTCCCACAATCCCCCTGATCTAGAGGCAGGGGACCTCTTAATCTCACGCTCGTTTTATTCTCTAAGTTTCCTGCTTTTCACCGGCAGAGCTGAGCCAGCGCTGAGAGGCTGGCCAGACACGTGCCTGCGTGCGTTAGCAACGCCGCCGCCGTGTGCCTGCGTGCGTTAGCGCCGCCGCCGCCGTGTGCCTGCGTGCGTTAGCGACGCCGCCGCCGTGTGCCTGTGTGCGTTAGCGACGCCGCCGTGTGCCTGCGTGCGTTAGCGACGCCGGTGTGTGCCTGCGTGCGTTAGCGCCGCCGCCGCCGTGCGCCTGCGTGCGTTAGCGACGCCGCCGTGTGCCTGCGTGCGTTAGCGACGCCGTCGCTGTGTGCCTGCGTGCGTTAGCGACGCCGCCGCCGTGTGCCTGTGTGCGTTAGCGACGCCGCCGCCGTGTGCCTGTGTGCGTTAGCGACGCCGCCGTGTGCCTGCGTGCGTTAACGACGCCGCCGGCGTGTGCCTGCGTGCGTTAGCGACGCCGCCGGCGTGTGCCTGCGTGCGTTAGCGCCGCCGTCGCCGTGCGCCTGCGTGCGTTAGCGACGCCGGTGTGTGCCTGCGTGCGTTAACGACGCCGCCGGCGTGTGCCTGCGTGCGTTAACGACGCCGCCGGCGTGTGCCTGCGTGCGTTAACGACGCCGCCGGCGTGTGCCTGCGTGCGTTAGCGACGCCGCCGTGTGCCTGCGTGCGTTAGCGCCGCCGTGCGCCTGCGTGCGTTAGCGACGCCGTCGCTGTGTGCCTGCGTGCGTTAGCGACGCCGCCGCCGTGTGCCTGCGTGCGTTAGCGACGCCGCCGTGTGCCTGCGTGCGTTAGCGCCGCCGTGCGCCTGCGTGCGTTAGCGACGCCGCCGTGTGCCTGCGTGCGTTAACGACGCCGCCGGCGTGTGCCTGCGTGCGTTAGCGACGCCGCCGTGTGCCTGCGTGCGTTAGCGCCGCCGTGCGCCTGCGTGCGTTAGCGACGCCGTCGCTGTGTGCCTGCGTGCGTTAGCGACGCCGCCGCCGTGTGCCTGCGTGCGTTAGCGACGCCGCCGTGTGCCTGCGTGCGTTAGCGCCGCCGTGCGCCGCCGTGCGCCTGCGTGCGTTAGCGACGCCGCCGTGTGCCTGCGTGCGTTAACGACGCGCCGCCGCGCCTGCGTGCGTTTGCGACGCCGCCGGTGTGCCTGCGTGCGTTAGCGACGCCGCCGGCGTGTGCCTGCATGCGTTAGCGACGCCGCCGGCGTGTGCCTGCGTGCGTTAGCGACGCCGCCGTGTGCCTGCGTGCGTTAGCGACGCCGCCGGCGTGTGCCTGCGTGCGTTAGCGACGCCGCCGGCGTGTGCCTGCGTGCGTTAGCGACGCCGCCGGCGTGTGCCTGCGTGCGTTAGCGCCGCCGTGCGCCTGCGTGCGTTAGCGCCGCCGCCGCCGCCGTGTGCCTGCGTGCGTTAGCGCACGAGACAGTAGGCCTCGGTTCGGTGTTTCCTCCGGGGCGGGAGCACAGAGATGGTCCCCGCAGGCGCAAACGCCTCTCCAGACCAGCGGCGGTCCGACATGCACGCCGGCGCGCGTAACACCATCGCTAGTCTCCCGGCTGCCAGCGGCTGTCGCTAGGCTAATACGCTCGACGTGTCGGTACCTTTTACACGGCTAGCTGGCCTTACCATGCTGGAGAGCCCAGCTTTCGTATTTGAACAGGCGTGTACACATGAGTGCGGTGCAGATGTGTTCATATGAGTGCGGTGTGGCCTCTCTTAGCGGCTCGCCGGCTAAATGAGGCGTAGCTTTCTCGCTCGGTCTGGAATGCGAGCCGGGCGCTAACGGCTCCGGCTGTTAAACGCCTCCCGGTGCCAATAGATTTACGGCCCTGAAACTGCAGCGAGAGAAACTGAACACACCGAACGCCTTCGGCGGCGCAGTGTTGGTGGCTAAAGCCGCAGCGCTCCGTGCGCTAATGCCTCGCGCCGTAACCCGTAGCGACACACCGGCGGGTCCTCGCTGTGCCCCGGAGCGGCGCGAGCTTCCGTGCCGTGCGACGGGAGCGCCCTAATCGCCCTCGCGTGGCGGGCGTAAGGAGCCCGGCCGGACGGCGTTAAGGGGACGTGGGCATTTCGGGTGCGAGAGCCTCGCGTGCAGTAACTTCACACCGCAGGCAGCCCGGAATCTGCCGCACACTGTTCTTATTAGAGGACCCCCCGCTGCGGCGAATCTGACTGTGTGGGTGAGCGTGCGAGCGCGAGCGTGTTCCTGATAATAACGTGCGATTGCGTGTGTGTGTGTGTGTGCCCCTGCACGTGTGCGTGTGTGTATATAAGTGTGTACATATGTCTATCTGTGTGTGCCCTTCATACGAGTGGTGACTGAGTGCAGTGTGTGGGTGTGTAGCATGTGGTAATCTCGAACCGGGTACTTAACTTTGGCGCACACTCGCATGAAGCATTGTGGGCGTTTGAATGGCTGACAAGTTCAGTCCATGCTCGGTGAGTAACCTTGTCTGCCGGGCAGGGAACTGGAAGTGGAAGGCAGGAATGCGTAGGCTTGTGTGAGGTTTGAGGTGGGGTGTAGTGAAGACTCCCCTCCTCCGTGACCTCGCGTGTGTCTTCGCTGTTATGAAATTCATTAGCGAAGCGCCTCCACTGTACCGTGCCGACCCCCAACCGCTCCGCTCTCTCTCCAAACGTCGGTTTGCTTTTCTAACTGACGCTGGGCGTAGGGGTGAAAGCTGAAGCTGGATTTAGGGGGGAAAGCTGAAGCTGGATTTAGGGGTGAAAGCTGAAGCTGGATTAGGGGGGAAAGCTGAAGCTGGATTTAGGGGGAAAGCTGAAGCTGGATTTAGGGGGGAAAGCTGAAGCTGGATTTAGGGGGGAAAGCTAGGGGGGAAAGCTGAAGCTGGATGTAGGGGTGAAAGCTGAAGCTGGATTAGGGGTGAAAGCTGAAGCTGGATTTAGGGGGGAAAGCTGAAGCTGGATTTAGGGGGGAAAGCTGAATCTGGACGTAGTGGGGAAAGCTGAAGCTGGATGTAGGGGTGAAAGCTGAATCTGGACGTAGGGGGGAAAGCTGAAGCTGGATTTAGGGGAGAAAGCTGAAGCTGGATGTAGGGGTGAAAGCTGAAGCTGGATGTAGGGGTGAAAGCTGAAGCTGGATTTAGGGGTGAAAGCTGAATCTGGACGTAGGGGGGAAAGCTGAAGCTGGATGTAGGGGTGAAAGCTGAAGCTGGATGTAGGGGTGAAAGCTGAAGCTGGATTTAGGGGTGAAAGCTGAAGCTGGACGTAGGGGGAAAGCTGAAGCTGGATGTAGGGGTGAAAGCTGAAGCTGGATGTAGGGGTGAAAGCTGAAGCTGGATGTAGGGGTGAAAGCTGAATCTGGACGTAGGGGGGAAAGCTGAAGCTGAGAGGGGAGAGTGACTTCCTGCGTGAGGCCGTGTGGATGTCAGCCTTTCTGTGAGCGGTCTGAGCTTCCTGCTGACAGGCTACGGAGAGCTCTGAGTGATGGGTTCCTGGGTTAGAGCCTGTTTCTAGGAAAGGTGTGTGTGTCTGTGTGTGTGTGTGTGTGTGTGGGTGTATGTGTGTGTGACTGTGTGTGTGTGTGGGCATGTGCGTGTGTGTGTGTGTGTGTGTGTGTGTGAGAATGTGTGTGTGTGTGTCTGTCCGTGTGTTTATGCACTGTGGTCCTGATTCAGAGAGAGAGGTATTTATGTGGCCCTGCATGTTTATGTGTTTATGCACTGTGGTCCTGATTCAGAGAGAGAGGTATTTATGTGGCCCTGCATGTTTATGTGTTTACGTGCTCTGGTTCTGATTCAGACAGTGACATATATTGTTAGCGTGTCTCTTCTGCTCAGAGTTCACTCTACATCTGCTTTGCATTACAACATTTCCCTCCGAATCACACAGCTCCCTGCATGCACGCATGCACGCGCACACACACACACACACATACACACACACACAGAAATACACAGCCCTGCACACACTAGGTCTGTGGAAGGCTTGAAATCAACAAGAGGCTGAATAATTATAATAATAATGATAATAATAATAGTGTTTCCCACAGGTCTGAAATGTACTTGTGGTGGCAGTCTGTGCTGGGTGGGAGGATCATCCAAAACACGGTCTGTTTGTTTTATAAAACAGTGCTTTACTGCATGAAAAACAGCCCTGTAGTTATACTAAACAGTGCCTTACTGTATGAGAAGCAGTCTGGTAGTTTTATTAAACAGTGCTTACTGTATGTGAAGTAGTTTGGTAGTTTTATTAAACAGTGTGCTTACTGTATGTGAAGTAGTTTGGTAGTTTTATTAAACAGTGCTTACTGTATGTGAAGTAGTTTGGTAGTTTTATTAAACAGTGCTTACTGTATGAGAAGCAGTCTGGTAGTTTTATTAAATAGTGCTTACTGTATGTGAAGTAGTTTGGTAGTTTTATTAAACAATGCTTACTGTATGAGAAGTAGTTTGGTAGTTTTATTAAACAGTGCTTACTGTATAAGCAAGTAGTTTGGTAGTTTTATTAAACAGTGCTTACTGTATGGAAGCAGTTTGGTAGTTTTATTAAAACAATGCTTACTGTATGTGAAGTAGTTTGGTAGTTTTATTAAACAGTGCTTACTGTATGTGAAGTAGTTGGTAGTTTTATTAAACAGTGCTTACTGTATGAGAAGCAGTTGGTAGTTTTTATGAAACAGTGCTTTACTGTATGTGAGAGCAGTCTGGTAGTTTTATGAAACAGTGCTTTACTGTATGTGAAGTAGTTTGGTAGTTTTATTAAACAGTGCTTACTATATGAGAAACAGTTTGGTAGTTTTATTAAACAGTGCTTACTGTATGAGAAACAGTCTGGTAGTTTTTTAAACAGTGCTTTACTGTATGAAAAACAGTCTGGTAGTTTTATTAACAGTGGTTTACTGTATGAAAAGAGTCTGGTAGTTTTATTAAACAGTGCTTACTGTATGAGGAACAGTCTGGTAGTTTTATTAAACAGTGCTTACTGTACGAGAAACAGTCTGGTAGTTTTTTAAACAGTGCTTACTGTATGAGAAACAGATTGGTAGTTTTATTAAACAGTGCTTTACTGTATGAGAAACAGTCTGCTTACTGTATGAGAAACAGTCTGGTAGTTTTATTAAACAGTGCTTACTATATGAGAAACAGTCCGGTAGTTTTATTAAACAGTGCTTTACTGTATGAAAACAGTCTGGTAGTTTTATTAAACAGTGCTTTACTGTATGAGAAACACATGACAAACTGTACATGTAATGATTTCCACAGATTTTCACCATAAGAATACTGTTAGTCACAAAGACGATTGTCTCCAATATTTTTCGTTGTGTGTTAGCAAAGTTTCCCGTGACATATTTGGAAAGTTCCAAACAATGAAGTTGTGCCTGGTTTGCTCGAAATGAATGCTAGGTAGTGCAGTGGGGCAAATGTAAAATGTTTTTATTCTTAAATTCTACTGACTGAATTCCACCAAATCCTAACTATTTCTTTCTGCCTGTTCAGACTGATGGCTAACATCAGCGAATGTTCACGCTGAACATAAGCTAACAGAAAAAAGTTTGATTATGTTGGAAAGCGCTCATGATGATTTGCTTTCTTGAAAGCATGTCTGCTTGAGGAAGAAATGACACTTGATTCTGTAACATTTCGGAATCAAAACTGCGCAGTTGGTAGTTCGCACGTATCAAGTCATCTGATCTGCAGTGCATTAGAATAGGCAGGAGCGAAACGAGGCAGGTTTTGGTGAAGTTGACTCTTGTTAAAAACTCGACTTGGCCTTAAAATGGGTCTAATACACCTGGGTGGCCACTAGTATACCTGGGCAGGTAAAGCCGATATGTGGGGAAACACTGAATAATAATGACACCGGCCACGATCGCTGATTTCTGGTCTCGGGGTCAGACGGGTGGCTCTCTGAGGTTGGTTTCCAGGGTAACGGAAACAGATAGTCTATCTTTGGAGAAAATGTTATTTATGAATGTTATTTATATACTCCGCTCCGGCATGGGCGGGGCTCGATACACCGCCACTTTACACCGAGGCACAGGGTTTCAGCTGCTCTGTTTCAGCTGCCCTGTTTCAGCTGCCCTGATTCAGCTGCTCTGTTTCAGCTGCCCTGTTTCAGCTGCTCTGTTTCAACTGCCCTGTTTCAGCTGCTGTGTTTCAGCTGCCCTGTTTCAGCTGCTCTGTTTCAGCTGCCCTGTTTCAGCTGCCCTGTTTCAGCTGCTCTGTTTCAACTGCCCTGTTTCAGCTGCTCTGTTTCAACTGCCCTGTTTCAGCTGCTGTGTTTCAGCTGCCCTGTTTCAGCTGCTGTGTTTCAGCTGCCCTGTTTCAGCTGCTGTGTTTCAGCTGCCCTGTTTCAGCTGCTCTGTTTCAGCTGCTCTGTTTCAGCTGCCCTGTTTCAGCTGCTCTGTTTCAGCTGCTCTGTTTCAACTGCCCTGTTTCAGCTGCCCTGTTTCAGCTGCTGTG
>CM045894.1:7782500-7795000 GCA_025169545.1 Anguilla japonica
TTGGTATGGTCTAGTTCCCCGCCCACCCCCCCACCCTTGGCCCCCACTGTCTGAATTCTTCACCCCTTCTGACCCACAGGAAGTGAGCTCACTCTAACTCTCTGATCATGACTATTGCCCCACCCAAAGCTCTGGCTTCCAGAGGCTGTAACCTCCCACAATGCCGTGCTCCTCCTCTCACTGTTTCCACTGTGTCGGTACGAATGTAGCAGAGGCTCCTGAAATGAGTAGAGCTGTGTAATAAAGAGTAGAGAGATTATTGAATACAGAGTTGAGCTATTTGTGGAAAAAAGAGTAAATATAGAGCAGCCTCGATATTAATGAGTTCAGCTGCATGCATAACTCATACTCTGAGTGGGAGGCGGAGTTTCATACAGCTTTCACTCAGAGAGAGGGGGGCGGAGTTTCATACAGCTTTCACTCAGAGAGAGGGGGGCGGAGCATACAGCTTTCACGAGACGACGGGGGCTTTCACTTTCAGAGAGAGAGGGGGGCGGAGCTCCGTACGGCTTTCACTCAGAGAGAGGGGGGCGGAGCTCCGTACGGCTTTCACTCAGAGAGAGGGGGCGGAGCTCTGTACAGCTTTCTCTCAGAGAGACGGGGGCGGAGCTCCGTACGGCTTTCACTCAGAGAGACGGGGGCGGAGCTCCGTACAGCTTTCACTCAGAGAGAGGGGGCGGAGCTCTGTACAGCTTTCTCTCAGAGAGACGGGGGCGGAGCTCCGTACGGCTTTCACTCAGAGAGAGGGGGCGGAGCTCTGTACAGCTTTCTCTCAGAGAGACGGGGGCGGAGCTCCGTACGGCTTTCACTCAAGGAGAGGGGGGCGGAGCTCTGTACAGCTTTCACTCAGAGAGAGGGGGGCGGAGCTCCGTACGGCTTTCACTCAGAGAGAGGGGGGCGGAGCTCCGTACGGCTTTCACTCAGAGAGAGGGGGGCGGAGCTCCGTACGCTTTCACTCAGAGAGAGGGGGGGGCGGAGCTCCGTACAGCTTTCACTCAGAGAGAGGGGGCGGAGCTCCGTACAGCTTTCACTCAGAGAGAGGGGGGCGGAGCTCCGTACAGCTTTCACTCAGAGAGAGGGGGGTGGAGCTCTGTAGACCTTTCTCTCACAGGTGTGGTCAGCTGGTCCCTCTCACTGTGTGCCTCACAGACAGCCGTTGCAGATCAGAGTCAAACAAAGCTGTGCTGCCTGCGTTTTTACTTCCCGCTTCTGAAACCTTTGCTTTGTTTTTCCAGGTGTTTAAAGGTGAATTTCAGCTGCCTGATTTTCTTAAAGAACAACAACAGGTACTGTAGCTGTTCTGCCTGCTGTTCTATACCTTCTCACCCAGCCCCCCCCCCAAAGTGATCTCTTTATTTCCCCCTGCATCATTGTACAGACATCAGCAAAGTGACGTGTACTGGGACCATAGTTATTTTTCTCTCTCTTTTTTGTCCTCTTGCATTTGCTGTCTCTGAATATCTTTTTTCCATTCTGTACTGGCCTCTTCGATCAGTTTTCCTGGGTTAAGGTTAGGAATGCATCATTTCATTTTAGTGGGTAGTTCATGTCTTAAATCATTTTGCTTTGCCAGACAGTTCTTTTACTCTTTAGTAGGAGTGTGCTGCCCTCTGTTGACCACAGGCAGCAATAACATGTTTACACGAACACTTTTCCTGTGTGTTCCAAGTGGGAGAGAAAGAGAGACAGACAGAGTGAGCAGGGCTAACTGGGCAGAACAGTCATGTGATCTCCCTGTCTGTTTTGGGACAGGGCAATCATGACCACTCTGTCTGCCTTGGAAAAGAGCAGTCATGTGATCTATCTGCCTGTTCTCTATCAGGGGCTGCTTGTCTTGAAATAGGGGCAGTGTACTGGGTGTAGCGGTCAGGCTCTGTGTCTCTGTGTGAGGGCTAGCGTAGTGTAGCAGCCAGGCCCTGTGTGTCTCTATGTGAGGGCTAGCGTAGTGGTAGGCTCCCTGTGTCTCTGTGTGAGGGGTAGCGTAGCGTAGCGGTCAGGCTCTGTGTATCTGCGTGAGGGCTAGCGTAGCGTAGCAGCCAGGGTCTGTGTCTCTGCGTGAGGGCTAGCGTAGCATAGCGGTCAGGCTCTGTGTCACCGTGTCAGGGCTAGCGTAGCATAGCGGTCAGGCTTTGTGTCTCTGCGTGAGGGCTAGCGTAGCGTAGCAGCCAGGGTCTGTGTCTCTGTGTGAGGGGTAGCGTAGCAGTCAGGCTATGTGTCTCTGTGTGAGGGGTAGCGTAGCATAGCGGTCAGGCTCTGTGTCTCTGTGTGAGGGCTAGCGTAGCGTAGTGGTCAGGCTCTGTGTCTCTGTGTGAGGGCTAGCGTAGCGTAGCAGTCAGGCTCTGTGTCTCTGCATGAGGGCTAGCGTAGCGTAGCAGTCAGGCTCTGTGTCTCTGTGTGAGGGCTAGCGTAGCGTAGCGGTCAGGCTCTGTGTCTCTGCATGAGGGCTAGCGTAGCGTAGCAGTCAGGCTCTGTGTCTCTGTGAGGGCTAGCGTAGCGTAGCGGTCAGGCTCTGTGTCTCTGCGTGAGGGCTAGCGTAGCGTAGCAGTCAGGCTCTGTGTCTCTGTGTGAGGGCTAGTGTAGCGTAGCGGTCAGGCTCTGTGTCTCTGTGTGAGGGCTAGTGTAGCGTAGCGGTCAGACTGTCTGTGTGTCTGTGTGAGGGATAGTGTAACGGTCACGTTTTGTGTCTCTCTGTGAGGGCTAGAGTAGAGGGAGTGAGCTGTCCTGGGTGCTACACTAAGCGATTTTACTGCCCTATGTTGTATAGCTCACATACATTCTGCTGCTATTAAAAGGTGTTGCAGCTTTTTATGAGGGTTAATATACTCTGAAACTCCACTGAGGGCAGAGTAAGGAGGATTAAACGGCACTCAGTGTTTTACTGCTCCTACACGGCCTCTGGCCCAATAAATCATGGCCTGCTTTAATAACTCAGTCTACAGCCTGCCTACTGCGTGTAGGGTCTACCACTGCCTACACACACCCTCCCAGTGCGGGGCCCAGGGACTATGACTGTGTGTGTGTGCGCGCGTGTGTGTGTGCGTATATATATGTGTGTGTGCGTGTGTGTTCGTCCGTGCATGTGTGTTTATATAATCTGCCCTGTCCTGCCTCTCACAATGCTCTTCCTCTCTCTGCAGCTGCAAAAGTCTCCAGAAAAGCCTGATCCCAGTTAGGAGGAAGAGGAGGATAGCCACGCCCACAGAAGTGTGTGACACTCTTGCTCATTAAGCCACACCCACAGAAACATGACTCACTTTTACTTTCAGCCCCATCCAGCGTGTGTGGCTCTCTTTTGCCTTCAGTCTGAGGACAGTTTGGCACTGCTAGGTCCTCACTTGTGAGTGTGTGTGTGTGTGTGTGTGTGTGTGAGTGTGTGTGAGTATGGGGGGGGGGGTGGAGTCTTTTTAAGGGGATGTTTTGTTCTTGTGCTATGTTTGTATTGGAGTTCTCAAAGTCAGCCCGACCCGAGTCAAAACTGTGTAATAATTTATTTGGGTCAGGCGCGGACCAAGCAGTAAAAAAAAAAAAAAAAAAAAAAAAAAAAAAAAAAAAAAAAGTGTGTCTGTGTGTGTGTATTTAGCTCACATTTTTACAGCGCAGACCATTGCGCTGATTGCTACTTTTGAATCAATCAAACACAGACTTTCTCTAGTTGGTAAAATGTACGTTTAATCACCCCAGAAGCCCCGTTTGCTGTGATTAACTACAGATATACAGCTTCAGCGCAAATAGCTTTTTCGGACGCCGCGCACATGCTAACTTGCTCAATTGTATTGTGATATACAGGAACGGAACGGAGGCGGGGGGATATACTATCAACAGTGAGTTTACAACAACAAAAACAAAGTCACAAATAGACGTGACGAGATCGAAGTGCAAAATCGGTAATAGAAAGGAAGTTAGCGATGGGCGAATATGTTCTGCTTCACCTCACTCGGGCCGGTCGGGTTGGGCTTGAATTTCCAGGCCCGTTGAGAACTGTAGTTTGTACGTTTGCGTAGCTTGGTGTGCACATGGGTGTCGGTTCGATTGCGTGTTTCAGTACGGAGCTGTTGGGGTGTACGTTGCGTGGCGCTGTCATGGCGATTCGGTTGTAAACTGAAGAATTAAGTGGCTCCTTTTTACAGGCTTGAATGGGAAAGGGAAAGAAAAGCAGCCTGTGATCACATGATGGTGAATCACAGTTGGGCTAAGCAACGTGTGCATCGGCAGTAATGCTGGGCTTGAGAAAGCTGCAGTAATCCATTGTAAAATGATTCATAGGAGTGTGTCTCATTTTAAAAATGGCGCAAGTTTTGAATGAATAGAAACCTACCATCTTTGCATGAATTATTGGACTTGTAGTAACCTTCATCCTTATGTACAGCGTTGAGGGTTTCAGCAGAAGGTTCCAGAATTCCATGGTTGTTCGACCAGTCTTTCTGCCCAGTGTTCTCCTTATGTTGCTCCCCACTGAAGTCGGGCGTGCAGTAGGTCCGGTGTAAGCCAGGTGCTGACGTCGCTTGTACCAGCTAGAGATTGGCGGATGCTAATTACAACAGGCGTTCACATGCAAAGTGAGCTGCGTAGAGGTGTGAACTCCTAATTTGCATGATGTGGAGCTAGCTGGTTTCTTATAAGAAGCTGAGAAGAAAACCATTTTTTCAGAGGGCGACGTGTTTCTGTTTGCCCAAAACAAAGATACATTATTGCCCAACCGTATCATTTCAAACACAAATTGAAAGAAGAAGTTTTGATTGTAATTACTAGGGTTGCCACCAGAATCCTCTTGTATTGAAGATGCTTTAATGCTTACTGAATCAGTACAGGACTTGATTTGTTTTCCTACCCAAAGATCCGTACACACAGTCTTTCACAACAGTGAGAAGATTGTAATTATGAATAAATTGAAGCCAGTTTCACAATAGTTAAGAAACAGAATCAGAGTGGTAGCATTGCCCTGCTGTGTGTGTGTGTGTGTGTTTGTCAGTGCGTGTCAGAGGCATGAATGTTTGTGAGTGTGAAACATGTCTCTGATTTTTCCAAATTTGTCCAAATTTTCCGTATTGAAGGTGGCAACCCTAGTAATTACAGCATCAGTCAAGTACGCCTGGCTACCCCCCGCCTAGGTGTAGATTTTAGCCCTGAGCAGCGTGGGACATTTCACGGCCAAACTTGTGCAACTTGTGTAAAATTTACGCCTCACTGAACGTCCGACGTTAGCACTTAATCTCAACATAACGTTTTTATGAAGCCAGCCCCTGGTGCCTCTACTCAGCCTGATGTTGGGGTCCCCTCAGACTTGGCCTGATGTCGGGGTCCCCTCAGACCTGGCCAGATTTTGGGGTCCCCTCAGACCTGGCCTGATGTCGGGGTCCCCTCAGACCCAGCCTAATGTCGGGGTCCCCTCAGACCCAGCCTAATGTTGGGGTCCCCTCTGACCCAGCCTGATGTTGGGGTTCCCTCAGACTTGGCCTGATTTCGGGGTCCCCTCAGACCCAGCCTGATTTTGGGGTCCCCTCAGACTTAGCCTGATTTCGGGGTCCCCTCAGACCCAGCCTGATTTTGGGGTCCCCTCAGTCTTAACCTGATTTTGGAGTTCCCACAGGTGGGAACCTGTTAGCTGAGTGCTGCTCTCTGCCTTTCAGGGTGGAGGAGAATGGAGCTCAGGACAGAGGAGATGCAAAATCAATCACTACAGAGGAGAGGACATCCATCGCTACAGAGGGCACGCACACTCTCAGACACACACACACACACACAGTCCTACACACACACACACACACACACATACACTCACACACACACACTACATACACTCACACACATACTCCTACACACACTCTCACTCTGGCTCAGACCACTCTGTCTGTCCCACAGTTCCTCTGGCTGTTATGTCATTACTGTACCATGCATTTGGCCTCAGAATGTTGTCGCTGTTTTTTTCTCTTTTTTTTTCTTTTCTTTTCTTTTCTTTTCCTGTCACACCTGCTCATTGGGATTATTTTCCTCTCTGTAAAAGTCTGTGATTCTGTTATAAGAACAAGCAGTGACTTTAATTGCACAGAAAGTATTTATGGAAGACTATTAGCTTTTGAAGATGCAATATCTATTTTAGTGTTTGATTCTCATGCCTTTGTATAGTGCAATTCCGTGGGTACTCATGTGGAAGCTCACTGCTTCAGGGTTCGACTGTGTAAAGATTAAACATTTTTGTAACCTGTCCACCACGGCGTGATCTTTTTTTTTTGTGTACGGGGGAGAGCAATGACTGTTCAGTGTCAGGGCAGAGGGGGAAAGGGATGCATTTCTTCAATATAAAAGCGGTTTGATCTCTCCGTCCTACACTGAAATACAACTGGGGGGAAACACTGAGGAAGAACAGGAGAGTTCCACTTGCAGATATCTCATCTAGGGCAAACGAGTCACGTGCACACAGCGTTAATAACAAGAAGAATAATGAGATCTGTTTTATTAATATATTACATTCAAGATAAATGATATATCCTTTACAATACATATTTGTATCATTCAAATGTTGGTTTCCAAATAAGAACTGAAATTGTCAAATAAAAGTCAGTGCACCACACTAACGAAGAGACACGTAACAGTCAACGCGTAACAAATGGCACACATTCAAGGTTCCCACGCATGTGCCATGTGCAGGCCGGGTCCTGGTCTCGCGAAACCAGCGTAAAAAATACAATTTAAAATTAGCCACCATCGCTGTCCCGTTATAGAAATATTGGGCTTTCGCTCTGTACAGTGGGAGAGACAGACAGGGGGATAAAGAACTCTGCACAGTAGAAATAGAAACAGCCAGTCATATATTTAATACACCTAGTAAACAGTCTTAAGAGATGGTTTAAATTGCACATGTGCATGCCACAAGGCTTTGGTACACAAGCTCCTGCCAAAAGCTTCTGCAACCTTTCCTCTTCCTGCATATTTCCCCATTACACTTCCTGTATACTTCCTTTTCCTGCATATTTCCTATTCCTCTTCCTGTATATTTCCCCATTACACTCCCTGTATACTTCCTCTTCCTGTATATTTCCCATTACACTTCCTGTATATTTCCTTTTCCTCTTCCTGCATATTTCCTGTTCCTGTATTGAGTGGATGAACCCTAGCTGACAGAGATGAGCTAAGAGGTGTAATCAGAGACACACCAGGCATTTGGGTCACAGATGTTGGTCTATCCCAGATGTAACAGTAACAGACTGGAGGCAGAAATGGAGAGGGGCGTGGCCTTTCAGTGGGAGAGCTGGTCACATCTCATTGGTACAGCTGGCCCTCCTTTCTGGGGAATTAACGCCTCCCTCAATCCCCTCCTGTGTCCTTGTCTCCGGGGGTGCAGAGCTAAGCCCCTCCTCCCCGGTAACAACACACACATATGCATCGCTGTTTAAAGGAGATCACTGATGCAGGTTAGGGAATGTCTTCAAAGTGCAAAAAGCAGATATAAGTGTTGAGTATTTTCATGAAGGCAACGTCTGTATTTTTCACCCCGACAAACCGAGATGTCGAAGAGCAGAAAAAGGGAAGCTGAATCGGTCATTTTAAACGCTCCGCGTACAAACACCATGGAAAGCTGCTGAAATTGGCACAGTTCTTTTGGTCACAGAAAACTGGATAATAACTGTCTTTGCTTCAGTGGCGAAGTGGCGTTGAAGCACGTTGGCAGCTGTACTGTGCTGAGCTCGGGCCA
This sequence comes from Anguilla japonica, assembly GCA_025169545.1. Lineage (NCBI taxonomy): Eukaryota > Metazoa > Chordata > Actinopteri > Anguilliformes > Anguillidae > Anguilla > Anguilla japonica. The sequence continues at coordinate 7,790,191 of CM045894.1, forward strand.
GACGCGACATCCACGGCCGGGCTCTGGGGTGCTCCGGCAGCTGTGCTGCTCGGACTGGATCCCACTCTGAACAGGCTGAGCTCTGTCACGCCTCTCTTTGCCTGTGCTTTCTGGCGACCCTTCAGGAAAGACGCGACTCCGTCGACCGTGAGATTGGGCTCGGTTCATTCCTGTAAACTGTACTGATCTAAAACGATCTAGTAAATATGCTGTGTGTGTATGTGTGCGTGTGTGTGTGTCTGTTTTACATAAAAAGTTAAAACTAGGTCACAGTGTGCTCAAACTCACATGCATGCAGACTCTGACACAATGGCATTCTGTGAAGAGCAAGTTAAATACACCCAGAGCCAGCAGGCTGAGGCCCCGCCCACCATGGACAAACCCCGCCCACTCCAGCCCACCCATCCCTGTGGCACGACGGCCAGTCAGTGCAGCTGGTACGTGGGACTGTGGGGAGTGGTCACTGAGGGACTCGTTTCTTCCTCCCCTTCTTCTTGGCTCCGCCCCCAACTCCTCCTGGCTCCGCCCCCAACTCTTTCTAGCTCCGCTCACTTGTTCTCAATCAGAGTCTGGACTTTGTGCACCAGCTCACGAGCATCTGGAGAATACGCTGCACGTCATGACGCTCCGCCATTTCTGTTAGAGAGACAGCATGCGTGTACACACAGTGAGTCCTCTCTGAGACACACACACACACACACACACACAGAGACTCCTCTCTGAGACACACACACACACACACAGTGAGTCCTCTCTGACACACACACACACACACACACAGTGAGTCCTCTCTGAGACACACACACACACACACACACACACACACAGTGACTCCTCTCTGAGACACACACACACACACACACACACACACACACACACAGTGACTCCTCTCTGAGACACACACACACACACACAGTGAGTCCTCTCTGACACACACACACACACACACACACACAGTGAGTCCTCTCTGACACACACACACACACATACACACAGAGAGTCCTCTCTTAAACACATACATACACACAGTGAGTCCTCTCTTAGACACATATACACATACATACACACAGAGAGTCCTCTCTTAAACACACACGTACACACGCACAACAGTCAGTACTCACCGTTGAAAAACTTGATGATGTCGGTGAAGTCCATGTTGTTGTCCCGGATGATCTCCCGGTACACCTCCACCAGCGCCAGGGCAATGAACAGGACAAAGTGCTGAGAAGAGATCCGGGGAGCCACCCAGATCACCTCCCACACCGAAAACACGTCCTCATAGAGCATCTCTGAGACAAGGAGAGAGGGAGGGGGAGAGAGGGAGAGAGATCGGTGTGACAGGCGCACCAGTGTGGGCTGCAGGGATGGGTATCTTGGATTTTACTGATTCCGATTCCGCGTATCGAATCCATTTCTTATCAAATCCCTGTCCCGATTATTATATTTTTGGAGAAAAAGAATATAAGATGTCAGCCTCACAATGGCTTCCTGACTTTCATTGGTACAACTCCGGTCCTCATGTTGACAAACACCAAAAACAGACTCCATAGGCAATCTAAGACCTAGAATCAAGACTAGATGCGGAAAACTCCTTTATACCTGCACTAAAGAAGCAATTGAGCACGCCTAACTAATCATAAACACCTGACAAGACATTTGTCCCAAACATTATGGTGCCCTGAAATTGTATAAAAACTGCTGAAATTTCTGCTTCTAAGTTGGAACCCCAATTTGTAAAAATACCCTTCAATAAAAGCTATGGATATGCACTTTAACCACATGTGATTTGTTTGATTACAAATCTAAAATTGTGGAGTACAGAGCCAAATCAAGAAGAAAAAAGTTTGTCCCAAATATTATGGAGCTCACGACAAAAATGAAAGTGTCGCACGACGTTTTGAATTTATACTTCAGCAAAAGCCTGTGGGAAGGGTTCCATTGTCTCTATGGTAACGAGACACCAAACTGCTAATGTTTCCATTTGTGAAAACATTGCAGTGCCCACCGAAATTACTGAGAAATAGGGGAGGAATAAATCTTGTATCTACTTTGTTTAAAAAATGACGCAAACAGAAAAAGGTGGTCTGTCACTCAGATAAACTGAAAATAATCAAGTATCCATGACAGTGAATTTCAGTGTTCCATTTGGCTGTCCAATCAACACTGTGCGACAAAGTATGAAGTTCTGTGACATTATATTCTAGAGGTGCACGATTGTGTGACACTTTTTTCCGTTGATAATACGTATTTTTTGTTATGCAACACTTGTCGAAAGGGTTGTGTAATTAAGTATAAATCAGGCTTTATTGTGAATGGAACACTGCTTCATGTTCATGTGTGCAATCGGTACCTCGTTTGAAGTCCAGGAGGAACCAGCGGTAGCAGAAGTAGAAGTGTGTGTAGTCCCCATTCTGCTGCATCAGCTCAAACAGCTCTGAGTCCAGGATCTGCACCAAAACACACTGAGATTACCCTAACAACACACACACACACACACACACACACACACACACATACCCTCACACATGTACACATACACACATGCCTGCACACACACACACACACACACACACACACGCATCCACATACACACACACACAGGTCTGAGATTACACTAACAGCACACACACACACACACACACAGGTCTGAGATTACCCTAACACACAGGTCTGAGATTACACTAACAGCACACACACACACACACACACTCACAGGTCTGAGGTTAGTCAGGCAGGAACCACACTGTGGAGCAGGGAGATAAGTACTCACCTGTATCAGCGACCTCATGTTCGCAAAGTGAGTATCCATGGCGCCCCCGCTGGGGAAGTTCTGGCTCATCCTCTTCATCAACTGGGTGAAGCAGCTGTATGCAAGGCATTCTGGGATATGAGAGAGGGAACTCCTCAGCACACACAAGAACAGGGATCGGTAGAACAGTGTGTGTGTGTGCATGTGTGTGTGTGTATGTGTGAGTGAACTTGTAATACTATCTTTGTGAGAACCAAATGTCCTCACAAGGATAGAAATAAGAGGAAAATTATGCAACATGGGGACCTTTTGCTGGTCCTCACAAGTTCAAGAGGCTGTCTTAGGGTTAGGACTTAAGGTTAGGGTTACAATTAGGTTAAGGTTAGGGTTAAGGTTAGGCATGTAGTGGTTATGGTTAGGGTTAGGGTTAGAGGTTACAGAATGAATGTAGTCAATGGGAACTCCTCACAAGTATAGCAGTACGGGACTGTGTGCGTGTGTGTGTGTGTGTGTATGTGTGAGTGCGTGTGCGCGTGTGTGTATATATACGTACCATCTTCCAGAATGACCATTAGCGGGGCCAGCAGGTCACACATGCCCTGGACATACCCCACCTGCAGGTGCTCCCACACGTAACTGAGAAAGAGTGAGGGAAGGGGGGAGAGAGGGAGGAATATTAGAGTGAGCGAGAGCACAGTGCAGTATCTGAGCGTAGGTTGGCACAGTGCAGTATCTGAGCGCAGGTTGGCACAGTGCAGTATCTGAGCGTAGGTTGGCACAGTGCAGTATCTGAGCGTAGAGTGGCACAGTGCAGTATCTGAGCGTAGGTTGGCACAGTGCAGTATCTGAGCGTAGGTTGGCACAGCGCAGTATCTGAGCGCAGGTTGGCACAGCGCAGTATCTGAGTGTAGGTTGGCACAGTGCAATATCTGAGCGTAGGTTGGCACAGTGCAGTATCTGAGCGCAGGTTGGCACAGTGCAGTATCTGAGCGTAGGGTGGCACAGTGCAGTATCTGAGCGTAGGTTGGCACAGTGCAGTATCTGAGCGTAGGTTGGCACAGTGCAGTATCTGAGCGTAGGTTGGCACAGTGCAGTATCTGAGCGTAGGTTGGCACAGTGCAGTATCTGAGCGTAGGTTGGCACCGTGCAGTATCTGAGCGTAGGTTGGCACAGCACAGTATCTGAGCGTAGGTTGGCACAGTGCAGTATCTGAGCGTAGGTTGGCACCGTGCAGTATCTCAGCGCAGGTTGGCACAGTGCAGTATCGAAGCGCAGGTTGGCACAGTGCAGTATCTGAGCGCAGGTTGGCACAGTGCAGTATCTGAGCGTAGGTTGGCACAGTGCAGTATCTGAGCGTAGGCTGGCACAGTGCAGTATCTGAGCGTAGGGTGGCACAGTGCAGTATCTGAGCGTAGGTTGGCACAGTGCAGTATCTGAGCGCAGGTTGGCACAGTGCAGTATCTGAGCGTAGGTTGGCACAGTGCAGTATCTGAGTGTAGGTTGGCATAGTGCAGTATCTGAGCGCAGGCTGGCACAGTGCAGTATCTGAGCGTAGGTTGGCACAGTGCAGTACCTGAGCGTAGGTTGGCACAATGCAGTATCTGAGCGTAGGTTGGCACAGCGCAGTATCTGAGCGTAGGTTGGCACAGTGCAGTACCTGAGCGTAGGTTGGCACAGTGCAGTATCTGAGCGTAGGTTGGCACAGTGCAGTATCTGAGTGCAGGTTGGCACAGTGTAGTATCTGAGCGTAGGTTGGCACAGTGTAGTATCTGAGCGTAGGTTGGCACAGCGCAGTATCTGAGCGTAGGTTGGCACAGTGCAGTATCTGAGCGTAGGCTGGCACAGTGCAGTATCTGAGCGTAGGTTGGCACAGTGCAGTATCTGAGCGCAGGTTGGCACAGTGCAGTATCTGAGCGTAGGTTGGCACAGTGCAGTATCTGAGTGTAGGTTGGCACAGTGCAGTATCTGAGTGTAGGTTGGCACAGTGCAATATCTGAGCGCAGGTTGGCACAGTGCATTATCTGAGCGCAGGTTGGCACAGTGCAGTATCTCAGCGCAGGT